>CM040238.1:64796939-65180345 GCA_022545495.1 Chrysanthemum lavandulifolium
CAATCTGGAAAATGGAACTTTCCTACTTTTACAAATACGTCCTCGGCAATGCCAAAAGGACGGGATATTGTACGATCGCAAGCTCGAGAGTCATGCATGTAGGAGTAAGTTCGAAGAGAAAGTTTCTTCCATCTTGAATAAGGCATCGATTGATGCTTGCACCAAGATCGGCTAAGGCAAAGCATTCAACCATTCACGGAAATACACAAGGTAAGAGAAATTTTCCGGGATCCCCAAGCTTTTTTCGAAGCTTTTCAAGATAACCGCAGAGCGTTCTCGCTCGAGGAGTTTTGCCATTTCAAACTTTTCCTTGTTGCTTAACATGTGTTTGAGAGTTGATGCAAACTTGGCATCAAGATGATAGCATCCGCATAGCTTATGTCAAAATGTAGTTCTTGGAAAATTTGAAAAAATTGTCCATTCGATGACCTGCTTTTTCATGAGCTTCGCTCATTCAAACGTGATGGGTAAGGAATAGAAGATTTGGATTTGGGGTTTTCAACGGAGCTACTGGAGGTTCAAAAGCCCCGGATTAGATTTGGGTTTCGGACAACTTGAGGTTGGACATCGTTGGTACCTCCGTTATTAGTAGGAAGTTCCTTGTCCTTTGTTACCTCGTGTTCACTTTCCACTACCTTCGGAGAGAAGAAGAAGAGGTAGGAATTGCGGGTCCATTGTATGAAACACCACGGTTGTGATCGCCTTTGCATCGCCCCCGGGTTAGCGATCGTGTTGCTCGGAAGTTTTCCGAGCCCAGGGTTGATCATTTAAAGACTTCACGAGATCGATCCGACCGACCAACAACCCTGTTCATTTCATCTTGGGATTTCATGAATTGCTTCAATAACTCATCGATGATGGTCTTTGGAGGTCGTGGAGGAAATTTTGAGGTCGTATGTTTTGATTATGACCTTGTTGTTGAAAATTCCTTGATTAGGATTCACATTTCGAAATTGATTCCCCGATTGAAATTGTTTTGATTAAGGTTTTTGATGTTGAAAACCTTGATTTGGTCCGGATAGAAATTACCTTGGTTTTGATAACCTTGGTTCATTCTAGGTTGGTTCGATTCGGTTTTGTATGTTAGATTACGGTTAAAACCGGTGGTGCTCGATAAGTATTAGCACGGTAGTTTGGTTCATTTTGAGGACGGTATTGATTACCTCCCGATGTGAAGTACCGCTATAGCATTGGCTTCAAACGGACTACCATCGATGGCAAGACAGATTGTAGTATGCATGAGGGCCACCACAAGTAACACGTACTTCAACTTTCTTCACTTCACCATGTGATGGTGTATGTGTGAAAGTGACTTTCTTTGGTTTGCAAGAACCAAAGCACGAACAATATCCGTGAGTTTGTCAATCTTAGCATCGGTGCTAGATGTACTCACGGAGACAAAGTAGAAGGTCCAAGATTAGACCGAGTCCGATATGTCTTTGTGCGGAAAGGGCGGACTGGGACTTGTTTTCAATGATTTGCAAGGCTTCTTTTTGTGGTCTTGCTCAAGAAATTACCTCCGCGAGGCATTTAGAGAGTCTTGGTCACTTGTCTCGCACTATTGTAGAAAGTATCCATTTGCATTAACTCAAGAAACCATGATGCGGACACTATGAGCAATTCTTTGTAACGATCCCATGCCTCCCGAATGATTCATCAAATCTTTGAGAAAATTTCATTATCTCATTCTTAAGACTTGTAGTTCGGGATGGTGGATAGAATTCGTTAACAAACTTGGTGACTAGATCCTCCCATGTCTCAATGGAACGAGGGGTTGTTTCTCAAGCCAATTCCCGGCTTGTCCTCTAGAGAAAATGGAATGTATAGCTTAATTGCTTCGTGTGGGACATTCTTGTATTTGATGGTAGATGCAATCTTGTTAAACCATCGAATATGTGCATGAGGATCATCCCGCTCAAAACCATAAATTGGCTTTGGGTTACAAGATTAAGTAACCCGGTTTTGAGCTCAAAGGTATCGCCCACGATGGCTGGGACAATAATGGCATCTCCGTAACCCTCGATGGGTGCTTGGAGAAGCTCATTCATGGGCTTATCTTCCGCCATTACGACGGGGTGGTGGTAGACGTTCCTCACCACGGTGAAGGAGCGAACGTCCTCTACGCTACGAGGAATATTTGCAAGCTCGTAAAGTGGACTTGTAGAACTGAAGAACGAGTGCGCATGCACTAAGTATAAAATCGCTTTTAAAACAAATGCGAGGAAAAACGACAAGTGAACTTAAACCAATAATCACAAATGAAATGGCTTTTGAAAAAGGTACACCAAATCACAAGGACACAAAGGCAAGTTTTAAATCTTTTGTTCGGGAACTTATTAATGGTCACACCCAGCTTGGTAGGTGTCTTGCCTTGATTTCGGTGGTTGATTTTATGTATTTATTAAGTACCACCGAAAAGACGTAGGTAAGGATTTGTGCTAAGGGTTTAAAAACTTTTGGAAAATATTTTTGGTATCGCTCTTGTAACCAAATCGTATCTCTTTAAGAATCACCTTAAAGGAAACACAAGCTAGAAAACGTTACGATTGTTTTGTTGTTTTATATATTTTTGTTGTTAACACTTTAGGAAAAGTGTTAATGAACTTTTGATTTATGATAACTTTACAAAAGCATTTACAAAGGTGGTATATGTGCAAGTACGGGTCCGAAACCGCTTTAAAACACGCTTCTGACCTCCCCAAGAATGGCGCCTAAAATTTGATTGAGCTCCAAGCAGTCGGGTTTTATCACACAAGCTAACCACTTGTGAATGGTCAACCGTAATAAAAGTCCAACAGTCTAGAACCAAATGCAATTAAGATATGGAGAATATAGTGGATTCCGGGTCGTTAAGTCCACGGAGGATGAATGGTGTTTGAACAAATTCAGATGTTGAATAATCACTAAGGATAGTGATCAGAAGGATTTTGGAATATTTATACCTAAAGAAAAGTTCTAGAATTACAGGGGCTTAAATGCAAATTAAAGAAAATTAAAAGCTAAAATATATTAAATAAACGCTATCACTATTTTTAAAATGATGTTTTCTATGATTTGTAAAACAAAATAACTTAAATAAACTATTTTAACTAAAACATAAACCTAAATTATCTAAAACGTGACTTAAAATGAAAACGCGCGTTATGTATAAAAATTACGAGTGCAGTAAGTAAAAACGTAAAATTTTTGAAATAAAAGTCCTACAAGTGTAAAAACAATTTTCTTACTTAATATATGACAAAAGAAAATTTTAGAAAAAGATTTATATTTTTTGACTTTTATATCTTTTATTATGAATTAAATACGATTTTACACTAATTAAATAATTAAAAATACTAAACTATTAAGAAAAATCAAACTTTTTATAAAATACTTTATACTAAAAAAAGCTAAGAAAAATACAAAAGTTGTAAGAGCTTATTTGAATAAGTGAAAATAAGCTAAATAATACATATGTTTAATGAACTAAAAGGGTTATGTATTTAATTATGCAAACCTATACTACCAAAGACCCAAGGGGTTGGTATGGTGTGTGTGTGTGGTGAGTTGGGTGGCTAAAGTGTTCGAATCCTAGCAATGACTTTTTGCAAACTATTTTTTTTTTTGATTTTTCTTTACAACCGCTTAAGTTAATGATAATAAGCAATTTTCAAAACTACAACTTTTATGAAAATCACTAATAAGCTCGGTTTGAGCTTATTTTTCTTAACAGTGAACAAAAATTGGAAATAAGCAAAAGATATTAAGCCAAGTGGCCAATAAGCTACTAAATAAGCAAAAGGAAACTGGAAATAAGCTAAATAACTTGTAATAAGCTAATGTTACAAATGAAAAAGCAAAATGACTTGAAAATAAGCACCAAAAAAGCCAAAATAAGCACAAGCTTAAACTGATAAACAGGACACTTAATGGTTTTCTAGGCACCTTCTAGCTTAATTTTAAGCACTTTAATAAGCTAATAAATGAAAATGAAAACCGGAATTAACAAGCTAATCAACCGAGCTTTAAAAGCTAAAACTCTCACCGTGGGATCCACTAGAGAGCTTGTGGTGAGCTTGAGAAAAGTCGAAAACCATCGAGTGATGGCTCAAAGTGTCTTGAGTAAAATGGATGTAACTAAAAGCTAAGTGCGGCTAATCAAATAAGCTACAAAGTGGAAAATTAAGCTTGGGACCTTGAGGCAATAGGCGAGCTTCAAAAAGCTAAGGTACACAAGCTAGATCTTTGTGAGAAGCTCCTGTGAGCTTGTGAAAGAGGGTAGCTAATCCATGTACGAGCATTTTTTGACTTTTTAATTAATGAGCTAAGTTGACTTAAGTGAACTTGTAATCAAATCTAATGACCGATTATGTTGTATTGTTGTAATAAGACTATAATAAGCTATATTACCAAGTTCTAAGTCGCTTTGATGAGTTTTACAACTTAAATCCTAACGTTGACTTATCAAGGAGAGATTAAGGAAGATTTTGACTTCTCTCAAACAAGGACCGGTTTTTCTTGGTTATGTGAGCTATTTAGACCAAGTGTGATAAACAACAAACAATAACAACGCCTTAAACAAACTCTAACACAATTAAAAAGGCAAATCCAAACATCCTTTATCTTGAATGTATTGAAATTTTCAAAGGATTTCAAAGATTGAGAACACACCACCGACATGAGACCTTATAGTATCCTTTAATAAGACTAAAGAAACATAAAATAACAACAATAACAACATAAAACCAAGAAATTACACTTAAGCTAATTTAACTTGCTTAAAACAAGATTTTATTAACTACAAATTAAAAAGAACAAGTAATCTGTTTTATTGTTTAATTATACTTAATTATAACTAAGAAACACAGTAACCAAGAACAAAAGACCACTCCTATAGGCTTACCACTAAGCCTCTATCCTGTGGCAATCCAATATTCACCCCGCTCCAACTTTGATCACCATCTCCATGGATTTTATATTTTTCAACTATTTTATTTGTATTTTTGGTGATTTTTGCTTTTTGTTTCTAAACCGATTTTAAAGATTACTAATAGCTTTAATAAGCTATAAAGGAGCTTATGTGATCTTATGAGTTCAAGACAACAATTAATATCAACCTTTAAATATTTTGAGAATTGAATTGAAAATTGCATAATCTTGAAATGAAACTTAAAACTCGAAATTGATGTTAACAAAAACTTTATTACACACTAATGACACAATTACTGAGCTTAAAAGCTTAGACATACATCTGGAAGACTTAAAATATTCAAAACGATATACATTGAATAAAATTATACTAGATATCTTCACATTGCCTCTCTTTTCCTTTATAATGATCTTTTTCTCGCTTTGTCGACATCTTTGAACATATCCCACCTTATCTCGAGCCATTGGATCTTCATATTTCATCATATTCGTATAAGTGGAGTTTTGGCGCCAAATAAGTCTTTAGCATGTTTTTGCATTAATTGGATTTTGGAAGATGGAGGTGTTAAAGAGTGGTTAGACATGTGTTGGGGTGAGGTGGAAAGGAAAAGGTGGAAAACCACCGGTATTGGATTGCAGTCATTGGAGAGAAGGGTGCCTGATGAACCCGGTTTTAGCGCTTTGACTATTTTGTTGGTGGATATTAATAAAGGGGTCCAAATGGGGGTCAGGTGGTATTTGACAGCTCTTTTTGAATTGGTACAGGGTTCTAAAATACAAAAGGGTCCGTTTGGTTTGTTTAATATCATAAGGACTAATCTTGTAATTCGCCAAAGTTAAAGGACCAAACTCATCCATTTTCCAAAGTTATAATAAGGACCATTCCTGCCATTCTTTAATAGTACAAGGACCATTATGCATAAAATTCCATTTTAATAAATCCAAGGACTATATTTGACATTTTCAAAACTTGAAGGACTAAAGTTGTAATTTTGAAATTTTTACATTTCAAGGGTCTGCTTTTGACAACTTTTGAATCCTATGGACCTTAAATGACATTTTCTTTATTTTGATTTACCAGGGACTATTTTGACAACTTTTGAAACTTTGGGGACTAAAGCGCCAAATTTGCAAACTTGATACGCTTTTTCATCCGATTTTGATATTTTGCATTTAAAACACATAAAACACTTATTTGTGATATTTTCATCATTTTAATGCATTTCGAGTGTTTTCGGATGTTTTGGCATTCTAACAAGACAAAATGATGAGTATTTGACACTCATCAATCCCCACACTAAGATATTGCTAGTCCCTAGCAATGTTTTGAGAAAATTAATGGATTTCATCTCTTTACCAAAAGCCATTACTTCGGAGAGCCAATTGTTTTAGTTCAAGTAAGAACTTTGGTACAATGATAACCAAATGATTTTGAGCAAATCACCACTGTAAACGGATTTGATTTGTCTTTACGTAAACCGCTTTTCTTCGGACTAGCCAACTCTTAGATAAATTATCAATATTATCTTTGGTGAGCCGATTACCAATTATGGCTTTCAAGCGCCTTTACCACAAGCCATAAACTTGCGGGCTAGCCATCTTTTCACTAATTTAAAGATATGGTGAGTTGAACACCATACAATTTTGGGCAAATTGCAAGCTATAAACGGATTTGAGATATCTTTACCAAGAGCCGCTTGCTCTCGGATTAGCCAATCCTTATGTGTGTTAGACATGGCGGATGATTACCATTTGGCCGAGTAAGTGAAAACACTTACTCCAAAAAAAATTTGGCCAAAAACGGGAATGGGTGGCATAATTACATGATAAAATTCGTGAAATTCCCCCACACTTAGAATGAATATTGCCCTCAATATTCAAAGTACAGGTGGTTATGCCGAACATAGAACATAAAAGGAAATACTACGCCATTATTTTAATTTTGATATATACATTTTTTTTTTTTTTTTTTTATATAGAGGTTTATATACAATGTGGGCAACTCCCCACACTAGGTGGTAGAATAGTAGAAAGAAATCGTAAATATGAGTGAAAACCCATATTGTGTGTGCTATTGTTTTTGATTACCGAGTCACTAGCTTGACTCGATCCCCGCATTCATTGGTTCGTGGGGAAAGTTTGTAGATCCGGGACAACCACGGTGGAATGTCCTCTTCAAAATAATGCTTCAATAGATGACCATTTACTTTAAAATTTGGACCATCAGTGAGATAACTCAATGGTACCATAAGGATAAACCTTAGCAATAGTAAATGGACCGGATTAAACGGGACTTGAGCTTTTCCGAGAATATTTTCAATCTTGAATTGAAAAGAAGGACTCGATCACCAACGTTGGAATGGGTTACACATTGGATTCGTGGATGAAATCGTGATGCCCGATACTCTTAGATCCACTAATTGTTTTGTGTCTTTATTTATGTAGGTTGTATTTTGTGGCTTGTTACCTAAAAATAGTAGTTGTTATAACTTTTAGAACAAACTTTTTAGTTGTTCAAGAGTTTTAAAGATACATAATGTTTTAGGCGGATGTGTGAAAGCAAAAGAAAAGTAGATTTGTGTTTGGTCCGCAGATTTTTGTTTTTTGTTTTCCAAGCTTAATTATATTGTACTTGTGGTTAAAAAGTTATATTTTTGATGAAAGGGTGTATTTGTACATTGTGTTTAGGTAGTTGTATATATTGGTGATGGGGTGTTTTAAATTATGTATTAATTGTATGTAAAAAATAGTGTTTTTAGTTGAATTTGTGCTTTACATACTTGTATATTATGTTTCTTAACTTGTATTTGCTTAAAATCTATTTTAGGAAATTTTAAAGTAATAAATAGGAGGAAGTGCTTAAATGCATTATAAGTAATATAGATATGAGTGTAAACTAAGTGAAAGTGAAAAAATTAGTGCTTTAAATTATAATAATTAAGTGTTTAAAAAGTTAATAAATGCATTGCTTTTTACTAGTTAGGTACTGCGTGTTACCACGACGAGTACCATGTAATTAAAATCTTTAGCGGTCAATGTTTAAAGAAATATCAATTCTTTCAACCAAATAGAAAAGGAAGGAATATATGTAAAGGCCCGAGGGTATATTAGTCATAATGCAACAAATTTCGTGTGCCAAGTAGATTTGTCCGTGTACATATCACTACCCTAAATTTATATTGAATATCTTTAAGCTACAACATTTTTACCCACCAAAATGATTGCATTGTGAAAATTTGAATGCAGTTTAAAAAGAAGGAATTAATTGAACCTACAAATGCCTATGTTCTTTATTTACAATAGCAAGGTATTCGGCTGATGCGGCGACGCAATTCTATGACTATATTTTTGGGTAAGAAATGTTGTGTGGTTACATGTTTTTCCTAACAATAACCATACAATTAAATGATAATTTAAATTAAAACAACTTTAAGCAATTACATGAAATGTTATTTCGTAGCATTTTCTAAGAATAGTCCCAACGGATATAATTGTTTAAAATTCTAAATATTTGGAAAAAACTTGTATTTGTGCTTACATTCAAATTATAAGAAACAATAACAAGTTTTTGGTGCTCGGTTTTTGGACAAAAAGAATATAAAAGGTATTTGTTTGTGCTCGGTTTGATAAAAAAAAAATTGATTGAGTTTATTCTGCAATAAGAGTACGCTATCTTTAGCGGATGTGTTTATGTGTTTCAAATGGGTTAAAGAGAAAGGATATGGTGGTTTAGTTTGTTGGTTGTTGTGTTTAACTTGCAAGAAGAGAAGAAGAGTTTTTGAGATATGAAAGTGAAAAAAAAGTTGTTGACTGCGTTTTTTATCAAAAATATTAAGGATTAGGTTATGAGTAGGTATTATGGCTTTTTTTTTTGAACGGCGAGTAGGTATTATGGCTTATATCCCCTAAATGGCTTGCTTATGGTTTTTAGTGGTCCGGGTATTAGAATTCTTGGGCCTATAATATCATTTGAGTTAAATGAATTTGCTGAATTTTCTTTGCTCCATTATATATATAAGAAAAAATTACACGTTTGGTCCCTATGGTTTGCTCATATTTCAAGTTTAGTCCCTAAGTCGCTTTTATTACACCGAAGATTCTAATTTTGAAACTATGCACGCTTTTGGTCCCTATTTTGATGGGCGTTAGTTAAGTCCGTTAAGTATTTTGCGTACCGTTAGTCCTTCGTTAATAATTTTTGCAACCGTTAGTCCTTATTTTTAAAATATAGTTTTCCTGCTAATCCCTCCGCTAATAATAGTTATCGCCTTTTTACGTTTTGTCCTTTTCGCTCGCTTTTTTACGCTTTTGTCCGTTTTTTTTCCGCCGCCCGCTGTTTTACGCTTTGTTTGTTTTTTTCCTTTGCGCTCGCTTTTTATCCGCTTTCGCCCGCTTTTTACGTTTTGTCTGCTTTTATCCGCTTTCATTCGCTTTTTAATCTTTTCGCCGGTTCTTTTCTTTTTTCCGCTTTTTCCCGCTTTCCCCGTTGTTTCACGTTTTGTCCGTTTTTCGACGCTTTTATCGGTTTTCATCCGTTTTTGTCCGCTTTTCTTACATTTTGTCCGTTTTCTTCGTTAAATGAATTTACTAATTTTTTGGTTCCATATATATATATTTGTGTTATTATCAATTGTTGGGTTTTAGGTTCCTTGGATCATGAATTACTCTAAATCATCGGAACCACTGGACAGTTGGATATAACCACGGACGTAAGGATGTAACCACGGATGAAGACAAACCGCGGCTAGTAGAAGAGTATAACCACGGATGATGATATGTAATCGCCGCTAGTATTGTAATAGTCGGTTTAGTTTATTGTATTAGATAAATATGGAAAAGATATTTATCTTGTAGGATACATATTGTATAATGTATAGGACTCCTTAACTATAAAAGGAGATCCTAGGTTAGGTTAGATATACATATGTTTTATATCTAAAGTCGATACACTTAAAGGTTGCAAAACCCTAATACCGTAAGAGTATTCGTATTATCAATAATATTGAGGTGTTGAATGTTTATTGTTCTTCTTAAGATTAAGTGTTAAATTCGTAATACTTAATAAGCTTTTGTTTGAAGTCGATTCTATATTAGATCGTTTGCTCAACTTGGGATCAACAAGTGGTATCGAGCTTGTGATCTAGAAACCGTAACCAAGAAGAAGTCTCATTAATCTTTATTCAAGTAAGTTAAGATGTCCGACGAAACTCACATGGTGATCTGCTTCAAAAGTGCCCATGCTCAAACATGGTGAGTATCAAATCTGAGGATGCGAATGAGGCAATACATTCGTATGATTGATTATGCTCTACGGGATGTCGTTGAAAAGGAGACACTCTTCCTAAGAAGGGTGAGGATGGACTAGAGATAGCTATTGTTAGTGAACCCGATAAAGCTAAAAGGAAAATGGAGATCAAAGCTCACAGATTCTCTATTGGAATACCTAATGAGTTTGCCTTGGACTTTGATCAATATGAGTCTCGCTAAAGATTTATTGGATGCTCTTGAATTAAGGTTTCTTTGGTAATGAAGCTACTAAGAAGTCAAGGATGAATATGCTCAAACATCAATTTGAAACCTTCAACGCTTAGTGGAGAAAAGATTGATGGCACATACAATAGACTTCAAAACTTATCATCCAATCGAAGTCGATTGAATTACAAGTTTCTTCAAGAAGATATTAATTTAAAGTTCATTAGAGTTTATCATCCGAATGGGCTATTCATACAATTGTGTGGAGAAATAAGGAGGATCTTGCTACGATGACTCTAGACAATCTCTTCAACAACTTGAAGGTTTATGAGTCCGAGAATAACTTTGCTCACTCATCTTCGCTAATCAAAACATTGCTTTTGTATCCACTAATCACAAAAGCCCACAAGATGTATCCACTGCGCCTATGGTATAACCACGCTATTGCAAACAATACCACTATTAGTGATAATGTCGTTGATGGTGCAACGTGCTTTTCGTACGATTTAACTACCGAGTTATCTTGTCTTGAATCAAGATCTGGATCAAATTGATCATGATGATCTTGATGAGATAAATCTTCAATGGCAAATGGCAATGTTGACTCTCCAAGCTAGAAAGTTTCGAGGAGGACCGAAGAGCGGGTTAAGTATGATGGTCAAAGGAGAGCCGGATTCGATAAAAGCAAGATGGAGTGCTTTAAGCGCAAGAAGGAAGGTCACTTTGCTGTGGGAATGTCGAGCTCCTAAAAGAATTGAAGGCATTAAGAAGACAATGTAAGAGCTCACGCTTCTTCAACTTTGATTGCTCAGGATGGGATTGGTGATTATGATTGAAGTGATCAGATTGAAGAAGGAGCAAATGCTGCTTTTCTTGCTAGTGAAGCTTCAAAAGAGCATAAATTTGCTCTAATGGCCTATGCTTCATCTACTGGTTCAGATTCTGAGGTATCTAATGATTCTAAAACATCTTCTTGTTCTTTTAAATCATGTTATGATAACTTAGAATCTCAAAAAGCTATCACTGAGAGTATGAGGAAAGAAGTAGAGAGATTGACTCTAGATAACTTAGGATATAGAGTTGGTCTAGAGGGTGTGGAAGAGAAGCTAAAATTCTGTATTAAATGTGAGTTTGAGTATGTAGAAAGATCAATATACTAGGTGGTGAAATTGATCTTAAAGATAGAGAGATTAAAATGCTTAAAGATAAACTAACAGAGGCAGAGAGTGTAAAACAAGAAGCCCTAGATGAAAAAGAAAACATGTTGTTGGGTAGCTAAAACACAATTTGCTTCGATATGGTTCATAAATCTATATAGAGTCACTTAATGAAAAGGGTTCGGAATAGGATACAATAATATGCCACCACCCTCTTTGATGAAACATGCACCACCGCTAAAGAACATCATTTAGTAGTGAATTCAGTTTAACAAACCACGTAGAAGAGATAAATAAGATCGAAACATCTAAGATAAGTTCGATAAGTTATCGATGCTCCCATAATAGAAGATTGGGAATCGACTGAGGAAGATAGAACCGAATCAACTAAGTCTCAAGAGATAGAGAATATTAAGAAAGTTGATTCTCAAGAAGTCAACCTTGTACCAAGATTTGGAGCTAAAGTTACCAAGAAAGTTGTAGAGTGCGTGGAAATACCTAGGAGCAGATGAAACAATATAAACCTAGGGGTAATCAAAGAAGCTTAAATGGTCTAATTTCTAAGCATTAGGTGATGAGTTTCAATGTGTCAAGAAAGCTTGTTATAAGCGTGGTAGTTTTGAGCACTTACGAGAGAAATTGTCATAAAAGCAGACCACCGGTTTGGAATCATGGAGGAGGTAAATCATCAAAACTTTTCAAAGAAAACAAACCCTCATCCAAACAAAACATGATTCCAAGAGCGGTGTTGTTGAGGAATGGGAATACAAAATCTATAGTCACCGCTGCACCAAAATGGGTTCCAACCATTGCTAAGAAAAATGTAAACACGGCTAAGCGAATCAAACCATCATACAAAATATCACCACTAATTCAAAAGAAGTTTTAAAATTCCAAAGGTGATAACGACACGGTGGTTGGAAATCATTTTTCTGTGTTAAGGCCTCGTAAGTTGGCGGTGGAAGCCTCAAGACCAAGGTTTTACACATGTCAACCGTGCATCAATGGACCTAAAGAAATTTGAGTATTTTGATGCATGTATGCAGACCAAGTCAAGATTGGCTTGGGTCCACAAAAGAACTAACTTGTGTAATTTTATGTGGGGCAATCTTCAAACCGAGCTAAAAGACAAAGGAGTTTTTGATAGTGGTTGCTCTGGGCACATGACTTGGGATGGAAGCAACCGAAGATTTTGAAGCTTTTGATGGAGGATATGTGGCATTTGGCAATGATCCAAAGGGAGGAAAGATACTTGGCGGAGGCATAATCGAGTGGAATTTAGACTTTGAAAAGGTCTATTTAGCATGGGACTTAAGTACAATTTATTCGGTGTTTCTCAAATGTGTGATAAGAAAAACTGGGTACTTTTGGGAAACCGAGTGTGTGGTGTTGTCTCCCGAGTTTAAGATGCCGATGAGAAGTTTATACAACTTAGGGTACCTAGGAAGGAAAATATATATTGTTTTGATCTTAAAGATGTTCTTCCTAATAGGTCCTTATGTTTGTTTGCTAAAGCATCCGTTGATGAGTCAAAATTGTGGCATAGAAGGCTAGGTCATCTCAATTACAAAACAATCAATAAACGGTAAAAGGAAACTTAGTGAGAGGGTTACCTTCAAAGGTTTTTGAGTGTAAGGAGGCTGTGTGTGGCCTGTCAAAAGGTAAACAACATAGAGCTTCTTGTAAGACCAAAACGTAAACACCATCACACAACCACTGCTTATGCTTCATATGGACTTATTTGGACCTACCTTTGTTAGAAGTTTGAACCATAAGCGATCGCCTAGTTATCACCGATGATTATAGTAGATTTTCTTGGGTATACTTTTTGGTCGCTAAGAGTGAGACTAGTGAAATTCTTAAGAGTTTCATTACTAAGATAGAAAATCTAGTAAACCATAAGGTCAAAGTAATCGATGTGATAATGGGCGAGTTTAAGAATGATGTGATGAATCGCCTGTAGCTAAAGGTATTGAAAGACAGTTTAGTGTTGCTAGAACACCACAATGTAATGGTGTAGCCGAAGAAAAATAGAACACTAATTGAGGTCGCTAGGACCATGTTGTCGAGTCGGTTACCAACTACCTTTTGGGTCAAGTCAGAGGAATTGCATGTTATGTGCAAAATGTAAGTAAGGTAGTGAAGCCTCATAACAAGACCCCATATGATTTGTTACATGATAGGAAGCCAATGATTGCATTCCTAAAACCTTTTGGGTGTCCTATTACCATTTTGAATACCATAGACTACCTAGGCAAGTTTCAAGAAAAGCGGATGATCGATACTTTTAGGCTATTCTACAAATAGCAAAGCCTTTAGAGTATACAATAAGAGGACTAGACTTGTTGAAGAGAACCTACATGTTCAATTCGTTGAAAAGACTCCTAGTGTTGAGACCAAAGGACCCGAATGGGCGCTTAACATTGGTATGCTAACCAAATCTATGAATTATGAACCTATCATTGCGGGAACTTCCACTAATGTTAATGCGGTACACAAAAGGATTCTGAGGCGATACATCTTCCAATGAAGCCGATTCTCCAAAGGAGTTCTATTTGGTTGAAAAGTGGAAAGTCGGTTCTGTTCCTTCCATCATTCACAAACAAGGTCCCACCGATGATGTAATGAATCTTGGAGGCAATGTTGATCATCATCAAGATAAGGATGAGTTGTTGAAGATAACTCGGTGTCGGTGAAGAAATTGAAAAGAAGAAAAGCGACCGCAAGAATCGCTAAGCCTCACCGAAAGCACCGATAGGCCAACCAGAATCACCGACAAGCCATCTTCTACCACCGATAGTCAAGTGAAACCCGGATTTTAGTACGGTGATAGTACTTTCTTTGAACCATTGAAAGCCACTATTTGGTGATGAGGAGTATCCACATGATCCTAATATGCCCGGTTTGATTGAAATTGATACTCCTACGATGATGAAGACATGGATGATTTCTTCAATTCGATTTGTCAAACTTGAGGCATCATTCATGAAAGTCCAATCACCACTACAAGGATTCACAAGATTCATCCCAAGGAACAAATACTTGGAAACTTAAATACTCCAAGACAAACAAGAGCGTGGTTAAGAACAACGAACCCTTTCCGAACATGGGTTCTTTGTAGAATCACTTCACAAAAGAAACAGTCATAAGATCCGCAAAATTGCTGTTTGCTTGTTTTCGTCTCAAAAGGAGCCCAAGAGAGTGGAAGAAGCTTTATCGGAAGAAGGTGGGTAGAATCAATGCAAGAGGAGCTTTTCGGTTTAAGCTTCAAGAGGTTTGGACATTGGTTGATCTTCCTAATGGAAAAAGGGCAATTGGGACTAACGGGTGTTCGAAACAAGAGGATGAAAGAGGAATTGTTGTAAGAAACAAATCAAGGTTGGTTGCTCAAGGATACACACAAACCGAAGGTTTGGATTATGATGAAGTGTTTGCACCAGTTGCGTAATAGAGGCTATTAGATTGTTTTTGGCTTATGCTTCATTCAAGAATTTTGTTGTGTATCGATGGATGTTAAAGTGCATTTTGTATGGCACTATTGATGAGGAGGTCTATGTTTGTCAACCTCCGGTTTTGAAGATCCCGATCATCCCGACAAGGTTTATAGGGTAAGAAAGGCTATGTATGGGTTGCATCAAGCTCCTAGGGCATGGTATGAGTGCTGTCTACTTATTTGATGGACAATGGGTTTAAAGAGGGTGATTGATAAAACTTTGTTCATCGAAGCACAAAGATGATATTTTGTTGGTTCAAGTTTATGTAGATGACATCATCTTGGCTCTACAAACAAGGAGCTATCTAGAGATTTTGAGAAACTTATGCATGATAAGTTTGGATGAGTTCTATGGGAGAACTTACTTTCTTTTGGGATTACTGAGTTCAACAAAGGATCGATGGAATCTTCATTAGTTAAGAAAAGTATGTAGCAGATGTGTTAAAGAAGTTTGGGTTTCAAGATGTAAAGAGTGCAAGTACACCTATGGAGACTCGTAAACCTCGCTACCGGATGATGGAAGTCCCAAAGTTGATTTGAAGTTGTATAGATCCATGATTGGATCTTTGATGTATCTTCTTGCATCCAAAGCGATATTATGTTCTCGTATGTGTGTGTGCAAAATTTCAAGTCACACCAAATACCTCACACATGAATGTTGTTAAGAGGATCTTTAGATATTTGAAAGGTTATCCTAAATTGGGCCTTTGGTACTCTAAGGATTCCCCTTTGATTTGGTGGCCTACAGATAGTGACTATCTTTGGTGCTAGTTTGGATAGGAAGTCTACTCTTGGAGGATGTCGGTTTTGGGAAGTGATTAATTTCTTGGCGGTGTAAAAAGCAAACTATTGTGGCTAATTCTACAACCGAAAATTTGAATATGTGGTCTTCGCTAGTTGTTGTGGTCAAGTTCTTTGGATTCGTAATCAATTGTCGGATTTTGGGTATAATTTTATGCATACTAAGATTTACATTGATAATAACAATTACAATTTGCATTATTAAAAATCTGTTTTACATTCTAGAACTAAACATATTGAGATAAGGCATCACTTTATTAGAGATTGTAATGAGAAAAGGTTGATTCAAATGGTAAAAATTCATCTTGATTTCAATGCGGTACGATCTTCTTACTAAAGCTTTTGATGTGGGAGGTTTCAAGACTTGTAGTTAGTATTGGAATGATTAATCTCTAAATTCTCAAATTGTTTTGTACCGGTTTGTATAAGTATTGACCGTTATTATGTAATCTTAGTATTGCTATTTTGTTTCTAACCACCGATAGTTTTATTCTATCCCACCGGTGGTTGTTACGTGTTTCTACTAACCATTTTGCGATAAAGACAAGTCATTATAGAAGCTAAAGAAGTCTTGAAGTTAAATTGTTCATTCATCAACACAGCATACCATACGACTTACAATGAAACTTCAAGTACTAATTAAAGACTACTTATACATGATTTCCTAATACTATCATCACCGTTGGATATGCATGATTCTTTGGATATGCATTTGTGATATGCATGACCGGATGACAAAGCGACTAAGGATCAAAATGAGAAGGATGGATTGATGCAAGCGAAGATGATGAAGATGAATCACGATAGATGAAGCACAAAGGACATAGTCATATTATACTTGCATCTTTGGTTTCACCATAAAGCATCACTCCATTTTCCTTTTCCCTTCCCTTTACGATATGTGAAGAAGCACCACTAATCGGTGCGAGAAGACCAAGAACCACCTCTCGTCCTTTGGGAGTGGTGGATTTCTTGCTCGTGGTTTTGGTTGAGGTTTGGATGATGAAGGTTTGGGGTTTGTAGTTCTCTTCAGAGAGACATCGAGTCTTGAAGCCTCACTTGATTCACACACTATCATCTTCCGATGATGAAAGAAATGGGGATTTTAATGGTCTTGGTTCTTGTGGAGGTATGTCAAATCGCCATGGATTGGATTCTTCACTTGATGATGAGGATGAGGAGGATATTAGATCCACAAAGAACGTGAGGCGATCGACGCCTTGGAAGATGTTTCTTCATCTGTATCTTCATAGGGTGATACATACGAACTTAAAGAAGAGCTATTTTCTCCTTTGCTTGGATTGCTTGACAAATAGTTCTTTTTCCATCTCTCCAGACAGCTGTTGGAGGAGGTGTTGTCATCTGATGAAAGACTGATTGGGTTGGAGCTGCTCATTATTGGGGTTCTTGGCCAAATTAAGGTTTTGATTTTGTGATTTTTAATTTTTATAAATTTTTTTGATGACTGAAAATGATGAAAGCTACTCGTTAAGAACTGAGAAAATTCACTTTTATTACTTTTGGACAGATTTGGAAATCAGTTGAAAACATAAAAATTTTACTTGGAAACTTAAAAATTAACTTGAGAAAGGCTTAAAACATGTAATTAACATCAATGAACTCAGATTTATCCTATCATATACACTTAATCTATGAAGTCAAACTAGATCCTTACACACCTTTAATTTCTAAATTGCACTTTAACTTCTAAAACAAGATGACAGCTGACTTAAACTGAATTCAAATACTCAATGAAACTTAAAACTTAACCATATAAACATTTTGTAAAAATAAGAAAGAAAATCCTTTTTGGGTTTTTGATCTTTTACATATATATACAAAGAAAAGAAAAATATTTTTGTGTTTTTTGTATTTTTCAAAAAGCAATAACTTCACGAGGAAGGTTCTTGAGTCACTAATCGCAAAATCACGATATTGTCGCAACACACCTCCCGTAGACGCCAAAATTTGATTCTTTCTATGTCGTATCCACACCATTTTGGTTGCCAATGGTGTGGTGGTCCTCATAATGGTGGGAATTGTCCGGTGTAGCATGGTAGAATCGGGAGATGGGTCCGTCTATAACCAAGCTCCCTATCCTTACCATGACACATCGATTCATTCTACCACCACCACATCATGAGATTCGACATATTCATGTGAATTTTGTGGAGGTCCTCATCAAGAACTTGAGTGTCAAACCGGAACACGTTTGTCTATGAGCAGTTTTACGGTAACACTCGTGACTTTGAAATGACCAAATTCCATATTATTCACATCACCACCACAACAATCATTTTGTTGTGAGTTGTGGAGGTCCACACTTTAGCTCGATTGTCAAACAAGGAATCCATTTCCTTGTAGCAATTCGACTCTTCAGTATCATAACCAACCTCCACAAGTGCCAAATGATTCAAGCAACTCCTCATGAAACTACGAAGACCTTTCATGAAGAGTCCGGAGTTATTAAAAGAACAGGAGGAATCGGCTATGTCGCTTCAAAACTCTCGTGAGGAATCTATGGCATTACTTGCAAAAGAACGAGATGCTAGAAGCGAAAGAGTATGGAGGAATTACTTGTCGAAGAACAAGCGGCTAAAACACGTGCTATATTCGCAGTCTTCGCTCTTCTCGATGAGGATGATGATGATGAAGTTACCCTTGATATTCGTCAATTTTGTGCGGGTTCATCAAGTTCATCGGTTGAAATTCCTTCCATGAAAAATCGGGAGAAAAGACTATGATGGAATTACTTGCGTAAGAACAAATGGAAATTGTAAAACATATGTATGCTAGTCCTTCTCAACTCCTCACCGTTGTTATCACACCCGATATTCCCACTCACCTCTCGAACATGGGGGACGAGTATCTTGACACTATTCACGAAAAGGAATAGGACGAATTCATAAAGTCTAGTGTTGAGAACCTTGTCCCAATCCCGAGAGAGTCACGAGGAACTTCGATCATATGTGATTCTCTTCCCTCTTGAGTGTTCAAAAGATCATTTTGAAACTTTCTCTCGATCTTAGCGACGATTGTGCTTCCTATGGAAACATCGAGTATGTTGAGGCATCACTCCCAGTCGATCCTCTTCTTGAGGAGTTCACCGATGAACTCGCTCACATCAATCCACTTTCATCGAGCGGTGATGATGATATCTTTGATTTCGAAGCCGACGTAGGAGAAATTGAAAGTCTCCTTTATAATGATCGTTCACTCACTTCTCACCCTAACGGTCCAATAGAGAATATTGATCACTTTGTTCCCAAACATTCAAAGCTACTTTCACCAATCCTCTATTTGAATTCGAATCAATTCACTTGGATTCTAACAATCCAATCTTTGACGAGGATAGTGATGAACCCACAATGGAACAAGAGTTCACAAATTCACTTCATGTGAATGATTCTCTTCATGAAGAGTTCTCCTGCGAACTCACTCATATCATATATCCACCGGAGTATGATAACTTCTACTTTGATCTAGACACACCGGGATATGTCTAGACCAATTGAGCTTAAATGATGAGATTCATGCTATTATGAATTCTCCGTGGGTGATGATGAGTTAGTCATGATATTTATCATGACTTTCTTCTCTTCACCTATCCCGTGGCTTCTTCTCTTCTTCACTCATTCGGGAGTGAAGATACCATCTTGACCCGGCATTTCCATGTACCATTTGTGAGCGGTCTCTATATCTCATCGGTGTGGAACTTTCACGCACTTCAATGTTTATACAAACATCTTGAATGAAAGTCCGATGGAGATTGTCTCTTCCACTTACTTCCCCATGAACAAATTAATTCTGGGTCGAGTCAAGCTAGCGACTCGGTAATCAAAAACGAGAATTAAACATGGGTCTTCACCGTGTGTACCACCCCAGTGTGGGAGTTGCCTCACTTGTTGTATATAAGTTTTCTAACATCAAAAAAAAATCACAAATATGGCCGTAATATTTCCCTTTACGTTCTATGTTTCGCATAACGCTTGGTACTTTGAATATTGAGGAAATATTCATTTCTAGTGGGGGAATTCTTCACGAATTTTATCATGTAATTATACCACCCAATTCCCCATTTTTGGCCAATTGTTTTTGAGTAAGTGTTTTGCACTTACTCGACCACTGATTATCGACGCCATGTCTAATAAACAAAAGGATTGGCTAATCCAGAGCAAACGGCTCTTGGTAAAGATATCTCAAACCGTTGACGACTTGCAATTTGCTCAAAATTGTATGGTGTTCATTTCACCATATCTTTAATTAGTGAAGAAGTTGGCTAGCCCACAAGTTTATGGCTTGTGGTAAAGGCGATTGGAAAACCATAATTGGTAATCGACTCACCAAAGATAGTATATATTATCTAAGAGTTGGCTAGTCCGAAGCAAACGGCTCGTAAAGACAAATCAAAACCGCTGAAAGTCGGTGATTTGCTCAAAATCATTTGGTTATCATTGTACCAAGGTTCTTACTTGAGCTGAAACAATTGGCTACTCCGAAGTAATGGCTTTTGGTAAAGAGATTCAAATCCATTAAGTTTTTGCAAAAGATTGCTAGGGACTAGCAATAGTTTAGTGTGGGGGGTGCCAAAATTTGATTCGTCTTGTTGTGAGTGGTGAAAATACACAATATCAAATTAACCGTAAAACCCGACAAATCAACCTTTTAGGAAAAGGGTTAACGTGCCAAATCTTACGGGTGTGATAAAAGTGATACCGGGAGAGTGATTTCCCGGGTCGTGTCCCAACGAGGTGTGAAATTAACAGTGTCGTTGAGTTTCGTGAATAGGACTTGAATTGGTTAAATGAATTTTGGAATTTGGATTACGTTATTCTAAGAAATAAGGAACGAAAATGAAAATAAAGCAAGAAAAACAAAGTAAACACTTATTAAACCACTACTAAGCCTAAGGAACAATAAAATGATGCTAAACTACATCCTAGGGTCTTTCGAATGCAAAACCGGAACTCACCGAGCCCCGAAAGTGAAAAATATGCAATTAAAGTCCCACGAGTGTGAAAACAATTTTCCTACATTCTAAATGACTAAAAATAATTTTAGGAAAAAGCGGGTATTTTTTTCAACTTTTATTTTATTTTCTCTAATTAAAAACTATTTAAATCTAATTAATTAATTAAAATACTAAACTTTTTGGAAAATTCTACAAAATTATAAAAATACTCTACATGATCTTGAATCAAGGAAAAATAAAATGAGCACAATCGCTATTTGGAATAAGTCATGAAAAAGGTAAATAAGCACTACTCTAAAACGGAAAAGTACCTTAAAGACTTAATCATGCAATATGAAACATGAACAAGTCCCTAGGACAGTTGGTAAGGTGTGCGTTGGTGTGGTCGTAGGGCGTGAGGTCTTTGGGTTGAATCCCACTTCTACCTTTCTCACTTATTATTGTTATTTTTTCTTTTGAGTTTTCTTATGCAAACTTAATAAAGGACTACGATAAGCAATTTTCTATGAAAGCTAAACTTATGGAATGCTAGAATGAGTCAGTAATACGATTATTTCACCCCACGATTGGACATAGGGTCTGTTTGGTCTAGGACGACAAAAGGACACTAATGAGCACATCAAGTAACGATAAAAGCTACAATAAGCTTGTAAAACAAACTAATGTATACTACTCTAACTTACACGAAAACATTAAAGGAAGACTAATTAAGCTAAACTAAATAAGGAAAAAAAAAAAAAAAAAAAAAAAAAAAAAGTAAATGTATCCTAAAGCTCATTGCTTGGACAAAGACACAACCAAACACTCCTTTGCAAGTTTTAAGCACAAATAAGCTATGGAAGCAGTTGGAATGAATGAATAAGCTAATTTGGATGATAACCAACTAACATAAGCTAAATAAAATGGAAATAACTAATGAGGAGGAGGAAAACAATTCACTAAGGGTGATCCTAAACTAAGAGGAATTCCTAGATCATACCAAGGATAATAAGCTACAAATGACTAAATAAGCTGTAATAAGCACAAAGTACACTGAGAACTAATGAAACTTACTGCACTCTATCTAAATAGCTCCTAAGATTCCTGAATAAGCTAAAGCAATTAACTAATAAGTTGAAAACAGTAACTAACCTGAGCTGCTGAGATGGTGCAGGGCACTTTTCATCCAAACTCCCACTTTGAGCTACAAACAAAACTAGCTAGAGATTTTTCAATTTTTTCTCTTGCGTAAAACTAAACCGAAGAATAGAACTTGTGATTTTTATTTTATAAATTTTTTGATGGTGAAAATGATGAAAGCTACTCGTTAAGAACCGAGAAAATTCACTTTTATTACTTTTGAATGATTTGGAAATCATTGAAAACATAAAATTTTACTTGGAAACTTAAAATTAACTTGAGAAAGCCTTAAAACATGTAATTAACATCAATGAACTCAGATTTATCCTATCATATACACTTAATCTATGAAGTCAAACTAGATCCAAACACACCTTTAATTTCTAAATTGCACTTTAACTTCTAAAACAAGATGACAACTGACTTAAACTGAATTCAAATACTCAATGAAACTTAAAACTTAACCATATAACAACTGAAATTCAGAAATCAGATTAACTGTTTTGACTTCCAACTTTTGACTAATGTTGACTTTATTTGACTTTTAGAAAATGGTTGAAAATGAACAAGAGGCTCAAGAAAAGCTATGATAAGCTTACCTAAGCTTATATAAACAGAAATTAAGGCTTATAAATGATGAGTAACAACACATGACAGATTAAAGCAATTTGAGGCAAAGTAAAGAGTGAAAGCTAAAAATTGACTTTATAAAACTGAATCCACAATAATGAAACTGAGATTACAATTATTGAAAACTAATTAATCTAAGGAAAACAGTAAATGACAATGAATTTTAAGATGGTAACAGATTTATAATGACATGAAAACTGGACCAGAACTAAAAATCTAAACTAAAAAAACTAAAAACTAACTACTCTCTTCCTTCTAACTGGGTACAACTTTTTATACGAAGAAGCTGTGGGGACATCCTTTTGTCTCTGCTTTTGTGTGAGATAAACAAGCCAAAAAGCGCAAGCGTGTTCTGCAGCCTCCTCGACTTGTTCCTCCTCTCTCTTCTCTTTCTTTCTCGATAAGGATGGGTTGGTGATGGGTTGCCGGGAAGAGTGTGGGTTGAAAGGAGCTCGAGTGCAGGGATGGGTGTGAGGTTGAGTGTTGCGAGAGAATGAAGAAAAAGAAAGAGATGGGTTTTATTTTGGAGGAAAAGGGTAAAAGAAAAGGGTAGTGGGTTAAGGTTTTAGTGGTGTGTGGGTTTATTTTTGTTTTGGGTTAATAATTTGTTTTGGATCAGGTTTGGTATAAATTAAGACAAGGACCAAATTTGCCATTTCCCATTCTTCTTGGTAGATCTTACCAACTTCCAAATTTATCACATGGACCAATCTTGCCAATCTTCAATAGTACAAGGACCATAAAGATAATTTTCCATTTTTAAACTTCAAGGACTATTTTGCCAATTTTGAAACTTGAAGGACCAAACTTGTAAATTCTCCAAACTTTTTACCCAAGGATCATTTTGATAAATTTTGATTTTGAAAGGACTTGGGTTGACTTTTATTCAAAAAAATGCTCATGGATGATTTTGTCAAGATTTGAAAGTTGAGGGACCGAAGCGCCAATTATGCAAACTTAGCTCGTTTTTCATCCGATTTTAAACATTTTGCATCCGAGACATATAAAATACAATCCTTGGAATATTTTCAGATTTTGATGCATTTAGAGTGTTTTTAAATGTTTTCTGATTCAGATTGACCAAAATGATGAGTATTTACACACTCATCAATTGGTGTGTGCGTTATGTAAGATTTGGGTTCTTTTTATAAGTAGAGTTTAGGGTTATGGAAGTAAATAAGGGGCGGGTTAAATGTGGTTGAAAATTTAATGAGTTTCTTGGGAGTTGGACTGATATTAGTTCTAGAAGTTGACCATATTGACTTACCTGTTCAAACCACGGATAGGTCTTTTGAAACCACTTACGGCTTTTTCTAACCAATGACAATAATAACCTACTTCTCGTGTTGGTTTTGTGTTTTGTCTTGCGTGTATGAAGGATGTGTGTGCATAAGGAGTCGGTGTGTTAGTCCTTGTGTTTGTTAAAAAAAAAAAAAAAAAAAAGTGTAATCCTTCATATTTATGCGCTCTTACTTATTGAGACATAGATTTACTTGCTATATCTCTTGGTCATTTGGAAGAAGTGATTCCATGTATCCGCTGATGGTATGTTACAACCACGGATAGCTGTTCTGGAACCGCGGATAGCATGGTACTTAGTTTTGGATATTACAGGGGTCGTTTGGTAACATTGGCAAACCTATATCACTCTCCCCAAATCACGGACGGATCATTTATTTGATTCTCAAACCACCTCCAATTGGCGCTCCACCTTAACCCTAATCACTTTCTTTGCTTAATTCATAAACCCACTTCATACTCATCATTCATTACAATGGCTGAAAAGACTTCACATAACCTAGTTGCCATCCTCACCAAGAATGCTCGATCGAAGGGTTTCATCAAATGATCGATTTCTAGTTACATCCCATTCACTATGCTTTAACAGGTTAAACCCATCATTCTTAAAGCCTACATACATCAATTACGAGTAATGCTACACTTGAAGAGGTTGATGGCGTGGAGTGTTTCGATTCACGTGGATGAACATGCTATTTCATTCGAGGACATCATTCGGAAGTTTTGAAGTTTGATGATCTTGATGGTGTAGATAATCTTCGGATGTTGAGATTGTTCTTGGTTTAGCGAGATTAGGACATACTGTGGGGGTGATAAGGTACAATTTTTAAGAGTTTGTTTTCACCACAATGGAAGTTTCTTATTCATACCTTGTTGATGTGTATGAGTAATAAGACCACGGGTTTTAATGACTTTCCTTCAAAAATTGCTCGCTATTATTTGTTTATCCGATGGAAGGAAGTTTAATTGGTCTAGGATGATTTATGAGGTTAGTACAAAACATTGGAAGAAGGGTAAATACTATTTGTATCCTAGGTTTGTTCAACTGATTGTGGAACATCAAATAGAGGAACACTGTTGAACATACTAGGGAGTATGAAGTACATCATATGCTTCCTAAGGTTTTGCTCATATGAGGAATCGACCAGAATGTACACATTAGAGATGTTCTTTATTTCCTCACATGCTTACTTTGCTGTTGATCCCGAGTTTGATGAAGGTCTTATGTCTCAACCTATTGTTGTTGTATCCACTGATAGTACACCTCAAACCAACGATAGTTCTAACCAAACCATCGTTACACCTATAGTATGGACTAGGAGAGAGAAGGGCACTAAGCTCCCTCGGGCTAGTGTTAGTGGTGTTGTTAATGAAGTCGTCACATGGAGTGGAGGTGACATGATTGGAAGGCTTCTACCATCGATTCATGCTTTGATACCGGTCGGGATAGTGGAAGCGACTACAGGTGCATAGATGATCGAGCTAGGTCCGGTGCTATGTCTACTATATCCAAGGATTCATCTCTGAGCGATTAACACAACTTCGAAGTGATGAGGATAGATTGGAACCCGACATTGAATTGACGGTTAATGAGTTTGTACATGATGACTTTTCCAATGAACCACCTCTCGGACCGGTTAACACAGTCGAAGTGGGAGGATATTCTTGAACGTTTCAATGAATTGACGGCTAAGTGTGCTAAAATGGAAACTACAATTTCAGGTCTCTGGTTGATTGTGTTTCGTGGAAAGGATATTAGAGATTGAAGCATAGAGTGTTGGTTTTGGAAAAGTAAGGAGACACAGGGTTCTTGCTTTGAAAGCTATGCGAAGAAAGAAAAGATGGTGGACTCTCTCCCAAGACCGAATGTGGAAGATGTATCCAAACAGGGGAGGAGTGAAGGCATGGTCGGGGAGGCTGGTGATATATACATTGATGTACCTATGGATGAAAATGTTGATAGTGGAGATAATGAATTTTGGTATCGATAAAGATGGGAATGAAGCAGTTCTTGAAATTGTGAAGAATGTTGTAGAAGATGTAGTGAAAGACACAAACACCGATGGTATGTCCGAAACCATGGTTAGTACTCTTGTAACCACCGATGCGGTTTGGATATCACAATTATACCCACTACTATCCTACCCACCGCTATCATAACCACTTCCACTATTGTCACAACTCTCTCGAATCACAACCTAAGTCTAAAGAAGTTGAGAAAGAAGTCGCAGTACCTTGATAAATCTAAGCAAAACCTTATCTATTTCTACACCTATTATTGCACCTGTTCTCTCTATTCGGTCTCGCAACTAAACCCGAGTTAAAAGTTTAGTTATTGGTGAACCTTTGAAGAAAAAAGTGGTTCAATCGATGTTGGGAAAGGTAAAGAGGTTGTCTTGAAATTTAAAAATAAAGCGAGAACAAGAAGCTTATGATGCGAGTATGCTAAAAGTATTGTGGTCGAGGATCAAGCGACTTTAGTGAAAAGAAAGCAAGATGAAGAGGAAGCTAGTCGAGATGGTTAGCTACATGGTATGAATCACAAAACTACCTTGAAGCTTCGAATTAATAAGTGATGAGTATCTGCACAAGAATGGGCTTTGTTAGATGATGAGGAAAAGCTAGACTTTTGGGTATCTTGGCAAGGAAGGTCGAAGAAGAAAAGAAGCAAGTTGTAAGAAAGAAACCTCCTTCTATTGCTCGGATGAGGAATGTATTGATGAAGATTATTAAGAATTCGAGAATACATGTTTCGATAATCTTAGTAGGTGTTCATTTGAAAGAATTTTGAGATTTATGAGAGATGTATGAGAATCAATCATGATGATTTACGTCAATGAATTCTAAAAGGTGGAAGAGTGGATTAAAAGGATGATGAACGGATTCAAAGTAAAAGAAAGAGAAAATCGAGGTTCAAGAGACATCCGATTCTAAAAGACCGAAATTAGTTGCGATGGTAATCAAATTATTTCTTATGAGTTTGAGCTTAATGGAAGTGAAGGAGTCCGGAAAATTCAAAGACTTAACAATGAAGTTTATGAGTATAATAAATTTTCACAGATGCTTCAAGATTTTGATAGAGATGATTTGATGAATCTTGGATACTTTACAAGAATAAGTTTGGTGAAGTACATCCAAATGATTATCATGAGAGAGGCGGTTTATCATCATTTGAAGATTTTATTTGAACCTACTCATGATGAACACGAATGGAAAAGACTCTACAATGGTCAAGTTACTAGATGGTTTTTATATCAAACTTGTGGAGTTCATGTTTTAACTGCTTTGGATAAATTATTCATATGCTTGTAGAAGGTGATTATCCTCAATCGAATAAGTATCCAAAGTAGCTTATTGCTCGATGTTGAAGCTGATTGTATCAAGATGTTAGTACCCTATGATGGTCAAGCTTACAATTTGTTCTTCAAGTATGAGAATATTCTTAAGGCTAGTAAGTGTTTGGCTACATCCTCCAATTCGATGTTTTGAGCTTAAAAGAAACTTGAGAATTCATTGGAATGTATCAAGTTTAGGGAGGATTGTTGGGTTTAGGTTCCTTGGATCATGAATTACTCTAAGGCATCGGAACCACGGACATAAGGATGTAACCACGGATGAAGACAAACCGCGGCTAGTAGAAGAGTATAACCACGGATGATGATATGTAGCTCGCTAGTATTGTAATAGTTGGTTTAGTTTATTGTATTAGATAAATATGGAAAAGATATTTATCTTGTAGGATACGACAGTATAATGTATAGGACTCCTTAGACTATAAAAGGAGATCCTAGGTTAGGTTAGATATACGTATGTTTTATATCTAAAGTCGATACACTTCAAGGTTGCAAAACCCTAATACTGTAAGAGTATTCGTATTATCAATAATATTGAGGTGTTGAATGTTTATTGTTCTTCTTCTTAAGATTAAGTGTTAAATTCCGCGTAATACTTAATAAGCTTTTGTTTGAAGTCAGTTTCTATATTAGATCGTTTGCTCAACTTGGATCAACATCAATTGTTTTTATTCTTTCACGTTTGCCAAATTTAATTGCGCCTTAAAGCCAAATGTTTTTTTTGCCATTGTGTATAAAAATTAAACTTATCATATCTTGTCATATCTAATTGTCACATAAGTCAATATTAACCACATTGATTTGCTAGCGTCCATAATATTTTCGACTACGGATTTTATGTTGGCTCTATATTGCGCTGCTACTCTAATATTTTCATAAGAAATAGTTTTCTATTGGTTAAAATTATCTTGATATAAACTTTTCATCATATGTAAAGTTGATGTCACGAAAAACATAAAATAATAAACAATGTTCGTCGAAAAATTTAATTACAGAGCCGCCGCATCGCATGTGAGATTCTGCTAGTAGGTATAAAATAAAAATACACGCAAATGAACATTATTATACACCTTCACAACTAAGCACGAGTAATTATCTTTTTTTTAACGACAGTTTTTTCACACCTTATAGCACATATCTCATCATATATCTCATAAATGCTTTCAGCAAGACTTAAACTCACAACTTCTAAATTGATAAATAACTCGCATATCACTGTAGCCTTTAAGTCGACTTAAAAAGATGTTCGAAGGCTGACTTACAAACTCAATACAACAATTATTTTGGATATGAGGATACACATATTCCTTGATTGGTATTTATCCTTGCATTTATCATTAAAAAAACCTCAAGGATCGCCACGTTCTTAACAGTCACTTCGTCATACTATCAAAATTTGTGTATATAAAAATGGAATTGATACTCTCACAATAAAAATTGATGCACACATCATAATATCACATCAATAATACATATGTTACATCATGATATGTGCATAAATGTAATGTACGCGTCAATTTATATGATATGAGTATCACTCCTTATATAAAAATTGGGATGTGATTTGCACACTTAAAATGTTAATTAGAACACTCATAATATAAACAGATAAAACACAATGTGATTTTATACAACTAACTAAAGCATATAAATAAGTGTCTAAATAACTAATGAAAATATACAAATCACTCCTCATAAAAATTGCTAAAAGTAAATTATGGCATAAAAATTAGGATTTTGCTAATAAGTAATAACATTTAATAAAATATTTTTTTTTTTATATTTTTTCATTACAATTCGGTGTAAGAACTGATTCAACCAATCAACATTATTGTTTGCTTAATTTTATTTTCGCCGTTCGAAAAAAAAAAAAAAAAAAAAAACATTATTGTTTGCCACGTATGCAATCTTTTATACTTGAGATGGCGGTTACACCATTTTACTTTTCATATCAAAACCACGATGTTTTTTTCTTTTTTTTAACTTCTCCTCATTCCTTCTCAACTTTCAAACGTAAGGTCACACCCACTCACCTTTCAATCGATTTATTTAATTAAATTTTTTATTCAAATATTAAAAAAGTAAAACAAAAATCATACAAAATTAAAAACTTTTATTCATAAATTAAAAACATTACATATATTTTAAATATTAAAAACATTACATTTAAAACCGAAATTAAAAAATCACGAGACAGTTGTTCGATCAAATCGGCACAAAGGTTTTAATGCGCTTGTGACAATTTGATTTGCCTCATAACTTGTAACACTTGTTCTTGAGGTTTTAAGAGGTCGTTCAGTTGATGTGCTTCATCCGGATACTAATCAGGAGATATCACATTCCGATTGTCTTTTCGAATCAATATTATACAATATGATGCATGTATACATTATATTCCTTATTCTTTCTTTTTTCATCGATCGTGAGGGATTAGCTAATATAGCCAACTTATTCTTCAGAACACCAAACGCTCGTTACACATATTTCCTTGCCGCTTCATGCATTCGCTTATACCTTATTCGCTTTTGTTCATCGTCGTCTGGTTCTGTAATCGACTTAACGAGTGTCACCTATTCCAGATATATCTCGTCAACAAGATAATAACCCCATTCGTAAGTTACGCCGTTAGCCACAAACGGAATCTCTTATGCTTTTCCGGATTTGAGATCGTTAAATAAAGGGGATTGTTGTATAACGTTGATGTCGTTGTTCGCCCCAGAAACACCAAAGAAAGCATGCCATATCCAAAAGTCTTGTGACGCAACATCTTCCAACAAAATGAATGGATTCGGACCATGATCAAGTCTACAATATTGCGCTTTATATGCGTTTGGACAAACAAACCATGATCAATATGTACAATAAAGGATTCCTAACATTTCCGAAAACCCGTGTGTTTCCTCGTGAAATTGATAAAGCTTTTCAACATTACTGATAGTGGGTTTTCGCAATTACTCTGCTCCAAAATTTGCATAACAGAAATACAGAAATGATCAAGAGATGGACGAGTAGTTTTCTCACCTATTTGCATATATTCGTCTAGAGTATCTGAAACAATGTCGTATGTCAATCGACGAATTGCGGCAGTGCACTTCATCAATAGAGAAATCATTCTCTTCCGATACAGTAAATATCATCACAAAAGTATGAAAAATAAATAGCTACTTCTACAACTACCCTTTTGAAAAGGTGGCGACTCATTCAGAACCTCTTCCGTAATGTATATGCATCGTACATCGGATTCACGCTAAAATAGGCGTTGACTAAACGATCATGAGTATCATAACGATCTCGTGGTACGATATTTCTCGTCGGTTTATTTGCTCGTCGTCTATTCTTAATAAACGACACGCTCTTCTAAAACATTTAAGTCCCGACTAACAACTCCTTCTTCTTCTGATGAGTCGGTGAACATGAACGTTTCGAAATTCATTTGGATAATGAAGAATGATATATATTTTGTTTGAGTTGTGTATGTATTAAGTAAGATTATAAGAAATTGTGTTTAAAATTTTTGAAAATATAAGGGTATTTATAGGTAAAATACGAGGTAGTGTAAATTTTTCTTTATACAATGCAACGGTTATAAAAGGAGGGGGCCCACTTTAAGTGAGGCCGATCACCTCTGTCTCACTTTTTCTTCCCCCTCACACGTGAGGAATGATGTGTGTAGCAAAGTTGGCGCGTGATACCCTCCTTTGCTGTGACGAGTCACTACGAGTAGTCTTACGGGTTGTTTCTAGATTTTTAGAGACTTACATCTGATCATAGCAACTCATTTGTGCTATGTAAATAATAATAATTTGTTAACCACAACCGGTTTGTTATTAATAAAACCTTAAAAATTAGTTCGTAACTTTATAAATGTTACTCCCTCATCTCAAATTAATCTCATCATACTAAATAATTTATTGTCTCAATGACAAAAAAAAAATTAATCGAATCATATTACACTAATTTGAAATTAACACTAATCGAATATTTAAAGTTAGAGATAAAACGGTTATTCAGCAAAGTAATAAAATCATCATATTTTTCTTAAAATGTGTGATTTTTGGTTGAAGATACTAAAGGTGTGTTTGGTGAAAATAGCAAAAAGTGTCACTCAGCAATATCATAAAGCAATATGCTTATAATTGTTGGTTTGTGGGAGTTATAAACACGACAAAACGACTAGAAGTGTGTGAGCCGATGGGGGCACACACGATAAACACGAATATACGTGTCAAACGTAATTATACTTGCATATACATACCGTTATGCATGTTGTGGAAAACTGAAGGGGGTTGAATAGTTTTACCAATTTAAAACTTCCTTTAAATATTTAGATCGACTTATGTCAATCTATTTGGTTGTTTATGTTGGGCGTTGATAGATAGATATATAAACATATAATGAAAGATAAAGAGTAAAAGCACATCACCACGACACAAGTTATTTATAGTGGTTCGCCACAAGGACACCTTCCTTGCTCTACTCCACCCCCGAGTCACCTACTCGAGAGTTCGTAAGCATTACACCAACTCCTTATGGCGGAGAAGCCTTCACAACGTCGCTTAACCTTTTTCCCGGTACAAAGCTAGATACCGAGTTCTTTCACACCAAGGCGAACCACACCTAACACTACGTCGCTTACCCTTTATACGGTGCTAGGCTAACCACCGAGTTCTTTCACACCTTAGAGAACTAATCCTATCACAACGTCACCTACCCTTTATTAGGTACTAGGCTAAGCACCTAGTTCCATTATGGATGAACTACTACCCTTCACGACACAACACCTATTATCAAGGAGATCTACTCCTTGTTACAACACCATCAAGGATATCACCATCCTTGTGAATAAATAAACACTTATATGTATAACGATGCACCTCATCGATTATACGACCTAAGCATTCTTCCCAAATGCTACTTGATTTGATTCTTGGTATCCTTCACCAATGCCTTTGACACAACGCTTGGCACCCTTCACTAATGCCTTCGTCTTGACACCTAAGCATTCTTCACTAATGCTTTGACGCGGATGATGAGCACCTTTCACTAATGCTTTCATCTTGACACTTTCGGCATTCTTCACTAATGCCTTCAACCCAACATCTATGGAGAAAGGAAGAGCTATCAACAAGAGAACATTCGTTGTCTTGATGATGACGGCATGGCAACTCATGGACTTGAGATTGCACGTCTTCAAGATGTGGTGATCTTTCCTTTAAGAGGAACCTACAAGATCACACAAAACAAAAGAGAAAAGCTACATAGATCTCTTGGATCCGAGGTTGAGAGGATTAGAATACTTGGGGAAGTATGTGTGTAAAGGGATGCCTAGTAAGGAAGAAATGGCTCTCATTTATAGAGAAAATTTCTCTGTTTCCTCGGATCCCACGGATCCTTCCACTGGGATCCGGCTAGCACAAAGCTAGGGATCCGTGGAACGCCTCTTTGCCCATGGGTATTTTTGGTTATGGGTCATGGGTCATGGGTTATGGGTTGATCCATGGTTTTCTTTCTAGATACAATGAACTTAGATAAGTGGTATATATAAAACCATGGGTTATGGTTCAATACCATTTGCTAGTTTCTACCCATTTTAGTATTTACATGTTTTACCTTATTTTAGTATTTACATGCTTTTACCCATTTTAGTATACTTAGTTTAAGTATATGCTAACCCAATATGTAAACACTAGTTGTTGTACATATCTAAATCATAGAATCATTTATACTTGTTAACCCAATATGTAAACACTAGTTGTTGTACATATATATATCTAGATCATAAAATCACTTATACTTGTTTTAGTGTTTATGTGAAAATGTGAATATGTTAGAAAACTATTAGTTCAAACCATTTACGCTTTTTATTTGTTTCGTTAATATGATTTTACTTTTGTTATCGACAAAACATTAGAAGATCGTAAAATATAAATAAACGCTTTTCTGCTTATTTGTATTAACAATCTCCCCTTTTGTTGATGACAAAACATAAAATTATTTTAAGGAAAAGCTAAAATTAAAAGCGTTTGAATTTGTAGTTTTACTTTCTTCTCCCCTTTATCGAAACAAAAGTGTTAAAAGAAACTAACACAATTTTATAAGAAAAATTATAAAAGATGTAACGAGAGCAAGTGACGGAATGGTACTCGTCTTAACTCCCCTTGACGAGTCCATCCCTTTGAAAAAGGCGTCAAGGACATAATGTAAAATAAGCTACTTGTGTTTGCAATTAAGTTTGCAAATGGTTCGTCTAAGTGACGAAACGTGCTCCCCTCGAATATTGCAAAGTTGCAATGGGTATCATGAAGTGTAATCCAAAATTGGATTAAGTTGCAAATGATTTTGCAATATTGTTTGACACAAAGCTCCCCTAGCTTTTATGGTGTCAAAATCTTCATGTGTTATTTTGAAAATCTACAAAGTAAAGGTTAGAAAGACAAGAGTATAGTGCATAATTTCGCAAGAAAACTCGAAGTTAGTACAATTACGTATACGTACCACGGATCCACGGTTCCCTTCTTGGAGGGATCCGTCTAGGCAAAATGGAGGATCCGGTACATCGCATGACGATTTCTTCATCAATGAAGATGTGTCAAGTAATGCTATTATGATGATGATATATATGAGCAATACAGATCACAACGCGCAACACATAGCAAATAGATGTTCATTCAATAAAATAAGAGATAATCAACTAAATCTCTAAAACTAAGAGAATGAGCTTAACCAAACAAGTACTCATAATGCTAATAAGTTACTCCAAATTAGTGATTCAACTAAAGAACTTAATTACGAAAAGGTGTCCTAAACGTTCTAGGTTTGAGCTTACGACTATTATGCTCATTGTGGTTTAGGCTTGTTAACCTCTTCGAAACGCTCGAGGAGGTGATGAAACATGAAACGATGTTCTTCGCGTAATTCATGTATCAACCTTTCAACGTGTTTACAATGATAGCAATCCTTGTTATGGTTTTGAATTTCTTGAAGTGAAAGTTCAAGTGAATTGGGTTGAGGTTCTTCAAATAAAGGAGGATTTGGTTGAGACTCATTTAGTGGTGGCTCTATAATGCTTGTGGCTAGAGGTAAAGAGACATCAATTTCCATTTGGTCAGGTGGTTGCTTTTGATGTCTTCTCATAATCCAAAATGGACTATTGGGAGGATGATAGAGTTTGCTTTTGGATCAAGTGTTGATTCAATATTTAGATTTTTGGCTCAATCTTTTCATGTGAATTGGATGGTAATGGTGAAAGATGAGATGGCCAAGAGGGTAAGTCTTCTACATTGTGAGAGTGTGAAAATGATTGTGAAGTATCTCTAGGTACTAATGATGTTGGTTGAGTTGTGGGGGGTTTGTTTGCTATGGTAGAATTTGGTGAAGATATCCTAGTGGGAATCTTATTCTTGGGGATTAGTTTGATTGGTTTCCTTGATGTAGGAGAAATCCTAGCATTGGTGGACTTAACCGGAGATGATTCGGTTGAAGAAACTTTGTGTATGATTCTAGCAAGTTTCTTGGGTGGTTCTTGGGTGGATGAGTGAGCACTAGGAGCCATTCTCATATTGAAATGACTAAGGGAAATGGTTGCAATTGCTGATATTTGTGTGAGATGACTAAAGTGTTCTAGGCAATGTGGTTTATAAAGAGAAGATCTTGGCAATTTGTATTTAAGACTTAATCCACTAATGTTCATGGAAATGTGATGATTGACATGCACAAGGTTGAGATTCGAGTTTACATCGATCTAGGAACTCATTTAAGATGAGATGGAGTGTTTGGGTTAGCAATGTTAGACATATCATCACCGGATCCCACGGTTCCCTCCTCGAGGATCCGTCTAACCTATTCCTAGGGATCCGGCTCTCGTGATTATGATGATTTGAAATGAGGTTTCTAGAAGCTAAAGCCTATCTTGATTTGGGTGTTTCACTCTCCTAAGTGTTTTAGGATGAGAAGGTACTTGAATGATCATGAGTAATAAGTGTTTGTAGCTAATGATTGTTTCTTATGGAAGGAGGATAGGACAAGATGACTACCAATGGATATCCAAGGTTAACACTAAGTGTTTTGAGGTGTTAAGTCATAATAAATGATCCTAGTGATCGATTTAAGCTTGTGATGAAATTTGAAAATCCTTAAAAATTATAGGAATTGAAAACTAATTTTTGACTCATTTTGAAATAAAATGACTTGAAACAATTTTCTAAAAATGTTTAATTTGTCTACTTAAGTGTTTTGAAAGATGAAAATTTGGCTTGTGAGTAATAGGCGGAAATATGGTGGTTTTGATGTGTTAGTAAATCAAGACGATATTTAGACTAAGATCTTAAGTAAGCCTTTAGTGAGTCTAAGCTTTTTCTTATCATGGAATAAGACTTAGTTGGGTTCTAAAACAGATGCTTAGCTAATGTGAAGTTTATCTAGAAAGCAATCTTGATGTAGAAATGCAAGATTGCTTATATGTCGACACGGATCCCACGGTTCCCTCGAAGGGATCCGCTGGCTATTCTAGGGATCCCGCATCTGCAGATCGTAACCTATTCGAAATGATGTGCGGTTTTGCACATTATTAAATCTATAAAACAAGCAATAAGAACAAGCAAGCCATCATATAGCACCGAAACAATATCCAAAATACCATAAACCAACAATGCTAAAAAGAAATCATTCAAACATAAGATAAATGAAAATAAGCACATTCCTATTGTCTCTTTCGTCAATTCTTCCTTTTTATTTTTGACGGCTTAGTGAGATTGTGGCGAGGTTTGAATCATGCCTCTTATTTGTTTGAATTCGCGGTCTCGTTTGGAATGGTTGGAAGTTGTTCGTGGTATTCAAGAATGTCCATTTGATGTTGGATACGGGTCGATGTCCTCTTCTTCTTCTTCTTCTTCTTCTTCTTCGGCCGAGGAGTCCGAGAGAGCTTCGGGTTTCTCTCCATTGACCATGAACCATTTAGATGGTTGTTTGGTAAGGGGTACCATGACGGATCGGAAAGGTAATGGTCATCGTTGATAGGGATGGTTGCAATGCACTAACGTACTTACAAAGTCGTGTTAGGAGCATACCATACGGGAGTACCATGTTGGAAGCTTTGAATACCCCACCATTCTCCTTACCATGTAATAGGCAAGATTAAATGGCCTTTGGTGGATAAGACAATAGATCATTTGCACAAGGCATGCGTTTGGATGATCTTTGTTTCCAACTAGGCTAATGATGTTTTCCTAAGGATTTCTTCCCATTTTCTAAACATGGGATGCATTTCAAAAGTTCCATTTAAAGGGATCACGGTGAATGAGCTTTTGTTACGATCATGTGGGATTGGTTGGTCCTAATTTTAAAGATAGTATCACGAATGGTTTCGGGATTGTCGGAGGAGTGTTGTAAAGAGGCTTAGGATCAAGTGCAAGGTTTTGAGCGTTAATTGCCCAATCTTGAGAGTACATACAAATTCCTTCACAAGGAATGCAAGAATTTGAGCAAAAGTGTTGAGAGGAAGAGTAAAGTTTTGTGTGTTGATGATAAAGGCAATTGAGATGCTATTATCGGTGTTTCTAATGATCCTAAAGCTTTGTAAAACTCAAAAATAAAAACCGGACAAATTTGTTCATCAATGTCGAGAAGACAATCAAAGTTGATTGTCGAGAAAACTTGACGAATGTCGGTATCTTCAAGGAAACATTCCTTGACTACACGACCTTCATGAATAAGTCGTTTTGTGAGGCTTTTGAAAATTTTACGGTTAGTTTTGGTCAGCCCTTTTACGATAGTAGTGAGTAAGATAGTGGACGGTGTCATGATGATCTTGTTGAGTGGCTTTGGGCATGGTTGGTCCTAGAAATACAAATTTTCCAATTAGGTAAAATTAGTTGGAAATGGGTTTATGGTTTTGATTTGTATTAACAATGTTGTGAACACAATGTGATTTAGTTAAAAGCCCCTTTTCATGATTAATTTGAAAACCCTAATTAAATTAATTTGATTATAATTTAAGGAACCATAAACCTTATAATGAAGATGATGAAAATTAGAACAAGTTAATGTAATTACTTACAATGGAGTTCTAGGAAGGAATACTTGAGGTTATGGAAGCCAATGAGGATGGATTCAAGTGGCTTGGTCGTTTTTGTTATGAGAATAGAGGGAAAAAGATCGGTGGTGATTTTTGAAAGCGTATAGCTAAGTTACATTCCACGGTTCCCCGGATCCTTTGTATTTGGGATCCGGCTAGTATAACTAGAGGATCCGGCTACTATGAACATAAAAGAGGTTGTTTGACATTATTTTTGTAGTATGCTTATGGAATAGCCTAAAAACAATAGTTCGGAGGTTTTAGATGACGATTGTTTTGGATGACGGCTTTGATGAATCTCATATCGAGGATGTGATGGCGTTAAAAATATTATTCCGATGACGAGAAAGGTGGAAGAGTGACGAAAGAGACTTCTAACGCCTTAGTGTTTTAATAATCAAAGTAGTACTAGTGAAAATAAGTAGAACTCAAGTATCATATCTAATGAAAAGTAGAACATACCTCTATGCTTCTTGATTTGGTATAAAACCAAAAATACTTCATGAGCTTTTAAAGTAATCCTTTGTACTTGATGTACTTAAGTTGTGATTACTTTAAGAATCGTTCCTTGAATGTTGACTTCATCTTTGAATGAAGATTTTGGGAAATTCTAGCATGAAAATTACTCGAGAACGGAATATTGTTAGAATCATCTATCAATGTCCAACAAAATGATTTAACAGAAAATATGATCCCAAAAAAAATCCTTCTTTGTAGTTTTCAAACATACACGGATCGTATCATGTCTTTAAAGTGCAATATACTTTAAGAAATGTTAGCCTTAATAGTTTTATTAGAAGTGATGGTCATTCACGATTAGGAACTTTGTAACGTGTGTTAGATATCGTGATAGAATAGTCAACGGGCTCGTGGACTGGGCTAAGCTAATTGGTTAATTGTTAAGGTATGCTAAGCCGTGTATAAGCTTAAGCATCCCAAGCCCAATCCAAGTCAACGAAAAGCCCATGGAAAGCCTTTAGGGTTTTATGCCTCTTGTACTATAAATACCCCTCAAATGGTCATTTGAGGGGTGTGCTTGAAAGTGTGTGTGTGTGTGTTTTTCCTTTGGAATATACAACATCTTGTGTTCATCTTTATCTCACATATACACGAATTTATATCTTCAAGTCACCATCTTTCTCATCTTATTTCTAAGCTTTGTTTGTGTTTGTGTTGTTTGTGTTAACGTGGTATTTGTGTTGGGTTTGTGATAAGGTTGATAAAAGTAAGGTCCTACAATTGGTATCAATCGCCTAACAATGTTTTAGGAGTGTTTGGTTGAAGTTTTGTTTGTGTAGTATACGCGTAGTTTCGTTCTCAAAGATTCACGCTTAAAGCTTTAATTTTGCACTTAAAATTCAAGATTCTTGTGGTTTAAGGTGTATTTGGTGCTAAAGTTTAAGTTTTTGCAAAAGTTCAAGCTTTACGCGTTTGGTTAAGTTTTGAGCTCGTTTTGGTTTATTGGTCATTTCTACTGTAACTTTTCTAAGCACTTTGGGTGAAAAAGGTCAACATTTTGGGTTATTCGAGTGTTTTTAAGGCTATCGTGCAAAAGAAATCATTTGTATCGTTGGATATTTCTTACGAGTAGAAGTCAAAAGTCAAAACCCTATTTCTACTCGTAACTTTTGGTGAAGAATCTTGAGCTATAACGGTGACTCGGTGCTTCCTCACTTGGATAAGTTTGTGGAACACTTCGACTTTTGGATATCTTTTTAATCGTGATAGTGTAAAGGATTTTTGGATTCTACGCGTAAGCCATTCCTATGCGTAAGCTATTCCTACGCGTAAGCTATTCCCACGCGTAAGCACCTTGCCTACGCGTAAGTTGGGTTCTCGCATAAAATTTCCCACGCCTAAGGATTCCTACGCCTAAGCATCCCACGATAAGATCCTACGCCTAATATCCTACGATAAGATCCTACGCCTAAGCCTCGTCTACTCATAACCATATCCTACTCAGTAACCTCATTCTCACGCCTAAGCTCTTTCTCGCATAAAAGTTTAATTAAAAAAAAAAAAAAAAAAAAAATGGGAGACTAAACGCTCAATTTCTACGAGATTCAAATTTTGGTTTAACTGTGAAAATTTTGGTCAAAATTCAAATTTTGGGCCTAAATTCAAATTTTTCGGTCAAATTTACGTCAAAATTGTCATAACTCAAATTTTTCATACGACCTTAGAATTGATTTTATAGTGAATTTCAAATTTTGGGCTAAAATTTTAAGAACCAAGGTTACGAGTACGACTTTCGGAAACACCTCAACCGAGCTTAATCTTCATCAACCACAACTCCTTTATCGTTGAATCGATCCTACATCAACTTTATCATATCATACCTTCATCAATGGCTACTCAACAAGACATTCATGCAGCCGGGCCGAAAACCGACCTCCTATGTTGGCAAAAGGTGGTTATCTTCAATGGAAAAGTCGATGCTTCGCTACATCAAGACCAAACCTAATGGAAAACTCATGATTAACTCCATTACGAATGGACCATTCAAGCCTCGACAAATCCTAGACCTCGAACTCCCGACGTCCCACCATCTTATCATACTCAAACCGAATCGAGTACATCAAGAGGATCAAGCAAGTCGATGCAGATGACATGGCAATTCATATTGTCCAACCGGGTTTACCAATAGACATATTTGTTGCGGTAGACAGCCAGAAACCGCTTTCGATATGTGGGAACGTGTTAGACGGCTTTGTCATGGAATGTAAATTGGTCAACAAGACATGGAGAACAAGTCGCTAACCGAATGGGAAAAGTTTACTTTACCCGGAGAATCCATTGAATCCTACTATGGAAGGTTTTGCACTTTGATGAATGAGCTAATCAAAACAAGCTAGCACCCTAACTATCGCTCAAAACATCAAGTTCCCGAACAATCTTCCGTAAGAATGGGGACGATATGTCACTATTGTCAACCAAACAAAAGACCTTCATCGTGAACTTTGATCAATCGAATGATTTTTCAAACAAAACCAAACGAAGCGAATGAAGTCGGAAAGAAAGATTGGCAAAGAATCATGATCCATTGGCACTTGTTGCAAAGACTCAACCTTCAAAGTGAATACACAACAACAACCTTCATCATCCTCCCAACAACAACTTGCAAGAATACATACAACAACCACAACAACAATTCTATCCACCGTAACAACAAGTCATTCAACAATGATCCACAATACCGGGATCAAGGAATCACCGATCTCGAATCGATCAAGAAGACCCTATGTCCCAAATACTTTCTCTCTTGGGTAAAGTAATCAAAGGTCGCTATTCACACCTACTAACAACAACCAAAGAATATCATCAAACACTGCAACAGCAAATTGCAGTAGGGTGTGAATATGGGTAATCAAGGACAAATGGTTGAGTTATTGGGAATCGCAGGATATGCTATCGGATTTCGTATGGGTAATCAGTGCTCCGCATCGTGGTAATCATCGGGTCGAATGTTGGAAATCGAATGGATGAATGTTGGGAATAGAGCATGGGTAATCAAAATGGGTATGTTGCAGCCCAATCGTTGGGAATTATGGAAATGTGAATGGTAATCGATTAAGTGCTACAACTCATCAAGGAGTGGGTCACATGGCAAGAAACCGTCCCACTAAACCGCACAAGAAGATCGGTGATTTTCTTGAAAAGTTGCTTTGTTAGCGTATAAGCAAGAAGCGGGTTACAGATTGAGCCGAGGAAAATGACTTTTCGCTATTGTGGATGAATTGGAAGACCTCGAGGAACTCAATGCGAATTGCATCTTCATGGCAAATCTTCAGAAGCTAAGTATGACACGGAGTCGACTCACCTCCGCCTATGACGCCAACGCAGATGTCGAGGTACCAATCATTGATCCATGTTATAACAATGTCATATTTGATGTGTTTACTCATGACGAACAAGATTTCATGACGCCAACACCTACTTATGATACATACCGACAATCCGAGTTGTAGCAATACTAACTCAAACCCGGATGTGGATCCTAGTGGAGGTGTGGCACAAAATACCGAGACCGATGAGGAAACACGTGATTATGTTGAATCATTAATCAATCAATGTGGCATTGAAGTTGAGAAAGTTAAACGGTCAATCGCGGGTTAAGGCCGCGAATGTTAAATTGACCACCGAGCTTGAGAGTTACAAAGAGAACGCCGAGCCTATGAATTTCATACAAACAAAATATCGAATTAGAAATTGGTTATCGAGATTCTATTTTAAGAGAAAACAATTGCAAATCAAGTATGATACACTTGATGTGAATCGAACTTGAAAATAAAATCTTTAAACAAGGAAATTTTCGAACTCAATGACCAACTTTCTAAACAAAAGCAATGTATTCGATCTTGAAAAGAGAAGAAGAAGTTGATTATCGATTTTCAAAACAAGAAGATTCTCTTCTTGATGAGATTCTCGACAAAATGAAATGATCAAAAATTGGACAATTTACTTACAACGGGTCATTCCGCTAAGACAAACAAGATGCTTTCTAATCAAGTAAATCCGATTTTTCATACTACTCAAAAATGGCTCTTGGTAACTCACCTCCTTCGCTCCTCAAGAAAGCTCGTAAAGAACGGAATGTGTTGAACAATGGAAAACCTTTGCATGAACCTATAATTGTGCATGATTCGCTTGAAACGTTGGAACTATCTCGAGAGAGTAGATCAAAATGAAACAAAACATCCGGAAATAAAACCTATTGATTATAACAAATGGAACAAAATTAATGGTATTTCGTTTGTTTCTCATAAAGAACAATCAACGTTTTCCACCACACAAAGTGTTTCAAACAAAGTGTCAACATCTGTCTCAAAATCAGTTTCAAAACCAGTAGTTGTCTCAAAATCCTTTTCGAAAATCGAACAAATGTCTTCAAACAATCCTTTTAACACAAGTGATGCAAGAAGCATTTTAGACGATGTTAAAACTAGAATTGGGAGACTTCAAGAGACTGTTAAAACTAAAACTCATATCACAACCAACATCTGGTTTAATAGTTTTGATATTGAACAAAAAGTTTTTGAAATCGAAATTGCCCTCATTTGAATAACATCAACTCAAGGGTAATTTATTTTGAACAAGCCTTTTGAAAGAAACAACCTGACTTTGTCAAGGACCATAAACCGGTAAAGCAAGCCAATGAAAGTGTTGAACACATCAAAGTTTTGGAAAATTTAAATGATTCTCTCTTCAAGATGTTCGACCATCGATATTATGTCCATCATTTTGCAAACATATTCTGTTGAAGATCATGAAAGACTCCAGATGAGACCTCCGCAATTGTTTCAAAATATGAAAAGCTCTTATGAAACTTGAAAAGAAAATGTCTCATATTTTAAACAACTTGATCGAAAAACCGAGGAATGCAAGTATGACAAATTGTCGATGAGCGTGCCTACAATGACATGAAAGCTAAAATGATCTCTTGAGGGCTCATGGAAAGTCAAAAGGAAAGGTAGTGGAAACTGTGATTACAAAACCATTGACTCATGGAGAAAGCAAATGTTCCCAAACCGGTTTCCAAACCAAAATGTCTGCTTTATGCCTCCTCCAAAAGTCAATGAGAAAAATGTTTCATCAAAACCACCACTCCACCGCCTTGCCTAAACAAAATGTTGATAAAGGAAAAGCGTTATCGAGAAACCAAAAGTTTTAGCACCTGGCCTTTTTAAGATGAGTACCACTAATGCGCGCCCCGCACTCCACATCTAAAGAGACTATGATAGTGAAACCACCTCCCTTCATAAAATGTGAATCCTAATGCGTGTGCCTTACCTTCTACAAGACTAGAAAGCACCTCTAGGAGCAAAGCAGACTAAAGCCTAAGAGCAATACAAGGAACAATAGAGTCTCACTTGCCTCTAAGAGTAGTAGCTTGAATAAAGAGAAGAAAGTAGAAGAACACCCTAGGAATTTACCACTTTTGAATAAGAAAGACATTTCATCCGAATGTAATGAACCTATGAAACTTGCTAAGTCTAATGAATGTGTTGAATCTCTTTGTTTAACTTGCAAGAAATCTTTAAATGTTCAAGATGATTGTGTTTCTAAGAATGTGAATGATAAGCTAAGAAGAACGTCCCAAAAGTAATTACGCTAAAAGAGTAGAAGACTAGTTGCAAAACTTAGGCTTTACACTACCGATAAAGAACCAACGGGTATACTTTAGGGATGATATTTGAAACCCACATGTAGAACTTTCACACTCCGAATGGTACAATGAGTGATAAACCGTCTTACCAATAGAAAACCTCTATGAGTGTGATCATGATTTTACCTCTAACCCAAAGGAACCAAAATCAAAACGGTTTCCACAATATTCTTTTTCAGAATTGGCGTGTTATCGAAATTTGTCTTTGGATCGCCGACTGGGTTGCTCCAAGCACATGACCGGAATCAAGTCACGATCAATTTTGTCTGAAATTCATGGAACCGACGTTTGGAAATGATCATGTAAAGCTATCATGGGTTATGGAGATCTACCTTTTGGAAATTATTTGATCACTCGGGTTTACTATGTCGAAGGGTTGGGACACAATTTGTTTTCATCAAGCGCCTGTGATGCGATTTAGAGGTTGCTTTTAGGAAAATGCTTGCTTCGTTAGAAACTTGGATGGCATCGATCTCTTAACGGGAATCGTGATACAAACTTGTATGCTATCGACATCAATCAAATGGCCTCTTCATCACCAATATGTCTTATGACACGAGCATCCGGAACACGCCCGGTTGTGGCACGACGGTTATCCCATCTCAATTTTGACACCATCAACAATCTTGTCAAAGACAACATCGTCAATGGACTTCCAAAGTTCAAATACACCAAGGATCACTTATGTCCATCATGCGAACAAGGAAAAGCAAAAGAGCATCATATAAACCCAAACCGTACCTAGTTCGGAAGCAAGGTTGCATATGTTGCACATGGACTTATGTGGCCCAATGAGAGTTGAAAGCATTAATGGGAAAAGTATATTCTTGTTATCGCCGATGACTATTCGCGATATACATGGGTTAAGTTTCGAGATCAAAAGACGAAGCACCAAGCATCATCATCACCTTTTGAAGCGCATTCAAGTACTTCTTCAAACTCCAAAGAAGGTTGTAAGAATGCATAACCACACCGAATTCACTAATCGTGAGTTAAGAACTTATTTTGAAGATGTTGGAATTACTCATCGACATCACCGTTAGAACTCCACATGCACGAATGGGGTAGTTGAAAGAAGAAATCGAACTCTTGTGGAAGCCGCCGCACAATGCTAATTTATTCTAGTGCACCGTTATTTCTTTGGGTCGATGTTGTGCCAACGCTTGTTTCACTCGAACCGATCCCTTATCCATCCAAGATTCAATAAAACCCCATATGAGCTTGTGAACAACAGAAACCCGATATCTCTTACTTTCACGTGTTTGGCGCTTTGTGCTATCCTACGAATGATGAGAAGATCTTGGAAAACCGAAAGCAAAGGTGATATTGGAATCTTCATTGGATATTCGATAACTCGAGGCATTCTGTGGTGTATATGTAAGGCCAAGGAGGATCATGGAGACGATGAATGTGAAATTTGATGAACTTACACAAATGGCTTCGAGAGACTCGCCTAGAACCCGCACTAAACCGGATGACTTGGACACATCGATTCTCAGACTCGTACCTCAAAGAGCTCAATCAACTTCGTTGACAATCCTAAAGAACAAGAATGGGAGAATTTCTTCGAGTTAATGTTCGATGAATACTATGGTGGAACTTCGACAAATGCATCAAACCATCATTCCGCCGCACCCGCTCAAAATCATCCTCCACCACCAATGTAAGATGCATCTACAACGGTCGAAACCAATGCACCAACTCCATCTACATCATCTACATCTACTCAAGTTATTGCACCCGCTCTACCAGCAGCTGATGAGCAAAACCAAAACCATAACGATGCAACGTTAGATGAAGACTTATTTGAAAACCCGCTTGCTACGAATCACCGAATCATCTTCAAGCTTACGAGAACCATCTAACTCGCACACGATAACCAACGGTATCCTTCTACTCGAAGTGGACAAAAGACCACCCAATTGAACAAGTTATTGGTGAACCTTCAAGGCCAATTCGACGAGACGTCAACTTGCCACCGATTGCGACTTATGCATTTACCTTTGCTCAATTAGCAATATAGAACCAAAGAACATTCGTGAGGCAATGGCGAACCCCGCATGGATAGAAGCAATGCAGGAGGAACTTCTCCAATACCGCCTTCATGACTCTTGGGAATGGTTCCAAGACCAATTGACATTCGAGTCATTGATCTCAAATGGTTATGGAAGAACAAAAGGGATGAAGAGATGACCGTAATTGCAACAAAGCTCGCCTTGTGGCCAAAGGATATAGACAAGAGGAAGGAATAGACTTTGAAGAGTCATTCGCGCGGTAGCTATACTAGAAGCATCAGATATTCTTGGCCTATGCACTCACAAAACATCACGGTTTATCGATGGACATTAAGACCGCGTTCTTGAATGGAACTCGAAAGAAGAAGTGTACGTGAGTCACCAAGGCTTCATTGACTTGGAACATCCGACTCACGCCTACAAACTCAAAAGGCAATCTATGGTTTAAAACAAGCTCGAGAGCGTGGTATGACGAATCGTCCTCTTTCCTTATCCAAAACAATTTCACCAAAGGAACAGTTGATCCTACCTTGTTTACACAAAATGCAAAACGACATTTTGATTGTTCGATTACGTGGACGACATCATCTTTGGGTCCACTAATCCGAATCTTTCAAAACATTTTGAAAATCTCATGAAAAGCAAATTTGAAATGTCCATGATGGGGAACTAAAATTTTCTTGGTTTACAAATACATCGATCCCTCGTGGAATTTTTATAAATCAAGCTAAATACACAACCGAGATTTTGAAAATCATGGTATGGATAATTGTGACTCTTCGGAACACCAATGGTAACTTCACCAAAATTGGAGCCGATTTATTTGGGAAACCTATTGATCCAAGAAATATCGGAGCATGATTGGTTCTCTCATGTATCTCATCGCTAGTCGACCGATATTCATTTTGTCGCTTGCTTATTAGCACGATTTCGTGCAAAGCTCACCGAATCGCACCTCAAAGAGGTTAAACGGATCTTTCGGCACCAAGACATCCATTCATATGGGACTTTGGTATCCAAGGAACCGGATTTGATCTAATTGCCTTTTCGGATGCGGACCACGCAGTGATCAAGTTACAAAAAAGTACATCCGAGGAGCACAATTTTGGGAGAAAAGTTAGTAAGTCGGTCTTCAAAGAAACAAGATTGCATCGCACTTTCAACCGTCAAGTCGAGTATGTGTCTCTATCTGCGTGTTGTGCTCAAGTTCTATGGATGAGAACACAACTCACAGATTATGGCTTTACTTTCGATAAAATACCTATGTATTGTGACTCGAAAAGTGCCATAGCCATATCATGCAATCCTGCTCATCACTCAAAGACTAAGCATATCCGTGTCCGCTATCACTTCATCAAAGAGTACGTCGAAAATGGCATCGTTGAATTATTCTTCGTGAAGATCGATTACCAACTCGCCGATCTATTAACGAAAGCCCTTCCAAAAGAAAGGTTTGAGTATTTAGTTCGACGAATTGAATGCGAAGCCTAACCCCGAGGAGTTAGAACGTCTTCTCGAATCTTCTTGAAAATGATTTTCCAAAAGCTTCATCAGTAAATATTTTTGAAAACAAAATACAAAATTTGAAAAACCAACAAAAGCAAAATATAAAAATATAAAACTTTCAAAATACAAAACAATAGAAAATCAAAAAAAATCCAAAAATATTCTTCTACGACATGTCTCTTGTATAATCGATATTTCAGACGTATCTAGAAATGTCATTCAACAATGATACGGGCATGTATGATGCTTGAGCGAGAGTTCTTTATTTGTTTTCTAAAACATGTCGCTTCTCAAAATTTCTTCAATAATGGCTTTCAGATACATCAAGACGAAACCCGGACCGAAATGATGACTTTTGATTATTTTCAAATCAAAACTCGTGCTTTGATCGAAAAATGAGGTGTACGCTCAAAGGCACTACATTTAAAAATGGTGAGAATCATCATCATCTTGAGCACCTTTTCAAGATTGTTCAAAAGATTTTCAAAATCTTTCAAATAGTTTGTGCTCAAGATAACTCCTCTAAAACCCTTTAATTGATTATGCTTTATTAAAGGGGAGTATAAAACAAAATGTTCCAAATTCATGCTTAAATCAAATCCGCTTTGTCTCCCACAAATTTCTAAAATGTTGTTTAATCCGTTGATATCAAAATATCACGATATGCTATTTTTGAGGGGAGGAGACGTGATTAAAATGTGATCAAAAAGTTTAATGATCGTTGTTTGAATCTCAAAAGAGCTCGACTTAGTTGAAACCAATGAATTGACGAGGAATTATGTACCATCTCGAGAAACTTTCTATGGACTTGACCAGACGGTAATAATTTCAAGCTAGTTCTCTAGTGATGTAAACGTGTCTCGAATCGGTCTTGTTCATTTAAAGTCGATCAATTAAAAAGTGCGAACTCTACCTCTATGTGCGATTTATGTCAAAACTTATAAGCACATGTGAAGGGGAGTGTTTCGAAAATATAAAACTCACTGAGTGTTTCAAACATATTTTCTATCATAAACACTGAGAGATTTTCAAGAAAAGTGGTTTTATGGCAACAATAGGACAATCATGGAGTTATAAGGTGACTAAGGATAGGAAATTGTCCTATGATCCGCCAGATCCGAGGGATCTACCCAAGGACATCACAAATAGTTAGTATTAGAAGTCCTTAGGTATGATTGAAAAAGGAGTAATGTGAGAAAGGAGAAAGAAGGGTTGAAGAATTAAAAGAAATGTAATGAAAAGGGTGAAAAGAAATAGCCCTCCATATTCAACCTTAGGCGTAAACCGGGTTCAATTCATATGCTTGGTTGTCACTAGATGACACCGGTATTAAAGACAAAGACGTCATGGACCCAAAGGACGACCGCACTAAACCTTCTAGCCACTCAATTCCTCTTAAAAGGATTTGTTTCATTCTCACCGGGAACCCTACATAATCTATCGACTTTCTTAGAGATCGTTGGTATTGAAGAAGGAGACCTCTCCTAGTCTTCGCTCAGAAAACCAAAATGCACTAATTGAGTCTAGAGCCACGAGATTCATCAAAAGATCTCATAGGAACACTTGACATGACATCGCTTGTTGTTCATCAATAAGGACACAAGTGATATATTCTAGAGTCCCACGCAGATCTTAGCAATTTGCCGAACATTTATGAGAAGTTTCACGATGTGATTCTTCGATGATTGAATGGAAACTCCCGCCGTGGTCAACATCAAGCAAAGACCGACAAGCAGTCACTGGTAATTCCCCGGATTACGCTTAGTGTGTCTCAAACGGTCTACGTCATGGGTGATGCTTCGTGTACCTCAACGACTCATCCGAATCAGATGTACTTCGGTATATCGCGTTATCTCACTTGTGGGACTCAGTTCAGAACGGCCTCTGTGAGAATTAGAGACGTGTTTTCACACTATGTCATAACACCTCGAAATTCAAACTTGTAAGTGCGGAACCGCTTATTACTAACAATGTTTTATGTTTTCTTCTTATGGAAGCTCCGGAGCGGATGGATCGTGCAGACTCTCCACATGCTCATACCAACAACACATGAAAGTTCTCATCATAATCAAAGGCTACTCAAAGTTAAAGATGATTCTTCGTCAATGTCAAAGAATCTACAAAGTTTAAAGACTAGAGAACTACATCATTGGTAACCAAAAGACAAATAGAAGTGTGAGCATGGTGGAGAAAGGCGTGGAGACACCTAACCAACGGTTGACAACGCGCAGACAACCACATTATCTCGATCACAAAGCATGAAGGAACAAAGAATCAAGACTATTCTATATCTACACACAAAGTTCAAGCTCAAGGAAAGTAAAGACCTAATCAAGTGGAGCATCTTTTGAATGACCACCCCTTAGGGGGAGATTGTTAGCCTTAATAGTTTTATTAGAAGTGATGGTCATTCACGATTAGGAACTTTGTAACGTGTGTTAGATATCGTGATAGAATAGTCAACGGGCTCGTGGATTGGGCTAAGCTAAATGGCTAATAGTTATGTTAAGCTAGCCTTTTATTAAGTGTAATCCAATCCAAGTCCACGAAAGCCCAAAGAAAGCCCAAGCTAAAGCCTTTAGGGTTTTATGCCTCTTGTATTATAAATACCCTCAAATGGTCATTTGATTTGAAAGTGTGTGTGTGTGTGTTTTCTTTTGAATATACAACATCTTGTGTTCATCTTTATCTCACATATACACGAATTTCTATCTTCAAGTCACCATATCTTATTTCTAAGCTTTGTTTGTGTTTGTGTTGTTTGCGTGGTATTTATCTTGATAATGAGAAAAGTAAGGTCCTACAAGAAACTTGGTTATAGCTCGATGCCAAGTGGAAAACAGGGGTTGAATAGTTTTACCAATTTAAAACTTCCTTTTAAATATTTAGATCGACTTATGTCAATCTATTTGGTTGTTTATGTTGGACGTTGATAGATAGATATATAAACATATAATGAAAGATAAAGTAGAAGCACATCACCACGACACAAGTTATTTATAGTGGTTCGGCTACAAGGACACCTTCCTTGCCCTACTCCACCCCGAGTCACCTACTCGAGAGTTCGTAAGCACTACACCAACTCCTTATGGCGGAGAAGCCTTCACAACGTTGTTTAACCTTTTCCCAGTACAAAGCTAGATCGAGTTCTTTCACACTTGCGAACCACACCTAACACTACGTCGCCTACCCTTTATCTGATTGCTAGGCTAACCACCGAGTTCTTTCACACCTTAGGAGAACTAATCCTATCACAACGTCGCCTACCCTTTATTAGGTACTAGGCTAAGTGATGAGTGTCTAAATACTCATCATTTTGTACCATCTAAAGCGCAAAAACATCCGAAAACACTCGAAATGCATCAAAATAATGAAAATATCACAAACAAGTGTTTTATGTGTTTTAAATGCAAAATATCAAAATCGGATGAAAACGTATCAAGTTTGCAAAATTGGCACTTTTAGTCCCCCAAGTTTAAAAAGTTGTCAAAAATATCCTCGGTATATCAAAATAAAGAAAATATCATTCAAGGTCCCTGAATTATTCTAAGTTGTCAAAATGGTCCTTGAATGAATCTTTGGTCAAATGGCGTAAAAGGTCCTTCAAGTTTGAAAATTGTCATAAATAGTCCTTGGATATTTAAAAAGTGAAAATAATCAAATGTTATCCTTGTACTATTAAAGTTTGTCAAGTTTGGTCCTTTTGATAACATTGGAAAAAGTTCAGTTTGGTCCCTCAAAGTTTTAGAAATGTCCTTGTGATACTATTAAACCAACCGGACCCTTTGTTATTTTTAACCCAAAACACAAACAAACCAAACCAAAGTCCATTAACACACAAGCCCAAACCACACTTGGACCTTGGACCTTGAGCTCTTGACCCTTGAACCCAGTCCAAATCATTTTGATCCCTGTCATAACCAATTGTGAACCCCCGTTTATTATTAATACCGGGTCAACAAAGTCAAAACATGCCTTATTCATCTTCCCTCACATAATCCCGCCAAACCAGATACCACCATGGTTTCCTTGATTTGCTCTATCAACCCTTTACACCTGTCTCACCACTTGTATACCAACCTCCACTACCACAATCATCCAAGAAGCTTTAATTGATTGAAACACGCTTATAGACTTTTGGCACCAAAATATCCAAATGGACGATTATGATGATTTTGACCAATCCAATGGTTGGAATGAAGTGGGATATGTTCAGAGATGTCGACAAGAGTGGAAAAGATCTATATAAAGGAGGAAGGAGCAATGTAGCAATATATCTAGTGTAATTTTAGTTTTTATATGTCGTTTTAGTTAATTTTCCATTTCCAGTGTATTTCTTAGCTTTCAAGTACTTTCTTAAGTATTCTCAGTGTATTTTAAATCCTTTTCAATAATAAATTTTAGTGTTCAAGTTTAAATTTCGGTTTATGCATTTTCAAGTCAAAATCTCATGTGAATTTAATGTTGTTATTAGTTGTTATGTGGACCTGAATAAGCCATATAAGTTCCTCGTAAATCTTATTTAAGCTTTTAGAAACCTTTAAAATCAATCTAGAATCAAAAGAGAAAATCCAAAAATTACTAAAAATAGTTGAAAATTCAAAATCCATGGTGAAGGCTATCAAGAAAGCTGGAGCAGGGTTGATTGTGGATGGCCTTGGTTTAGTGCTTCTTGGGAAGCTATAGGTTGTGTTTGTGTGTTTCTGTTCTCAGTTTTTGAGCTTGGAAGCCACTTGTAAGCCTTTTTGATCCATTTTGGTATTTCACTGTTTGAGGTGTTAAATTGCTTAAATCTTTGAGTTTCTATGTTTATTAGTTGTAGTTAAGTAAAGTTAAAGATTAAAAACAGTTGGTTGTTCTTTTTAATTCATAGTTGCTAAAAATCTTATTTTCACAGTTAAAATAGTATAAGTGTAATTTGTTAGTTTAATGTTGTTAGTATTATTGTTTAATGCTTATTTAGCTTTAATATATGATATTATAAGGTCTTTAATCCATATCATGGTCTAAATCTGTCTTTTGCTTTGAAAAGTTTAAAATCAGTCTCATAAAGTGGTGTTTGGTTCACTGTGTTTGAGAGTGCTCTAGTCATTGTCCTTGTTTGGTGTTTGTTTAACTTGGTCATAATAGTTCGAGAAGTAAAGAAAACCGGTCCTTATTTAAGCAAAAGTCAAAATCATCTTTGATCACACCTAGATAATTAATCGTTAGGATTAAAAGTGTAATAATCACCACAGGAGTTTAAAACTTGTTAGACTAGCTTGATTTCATCTTATCCTAGCTTAATACATCATATTTAGTAAGTAGTATTGATTTAAAGTTCATTTTAGTCAACCTTAGTGTTTTTCTTAAAAAGTCAAATTTTTCAATTTGGTCATTTTTGAATAAAATAAATAATTTTAGTGTGTGTTTAATATTGAGATTTAGCTTATAAGCTTTTGGGTTATTAAAGTTTAGCTGCTTAACTTAATTAGAAAAATATTAGTTCACTTCTATTTAGCTTATTAAGTGCTTATTACTTAGCTTCTTTTGAGCACCTTGTCTGAAATGATGCCCTGTGCACAGTTGAGCTAGTCACTTTCACAAGCTCACACAGAGCTCTTCTGTTAGCTTTAGCTTGTGAAATTTGGTTCTTTGGAAAGCCAACCAAGTCATCTTGAGGTCCCAAGCTTAATCTTGTACTTTGCAGCTTATTTACTAGGGCTGCATGTGGCTTTTAGATCTGTCCACTTCTCAGTATAGCATAAGTGCTTATTTGCTTATTCCTAGCTTATCAGTATGCTTCTTTGTGTCTTTTAGCTTCATTTGAGTAGCTTGTAGCTTGTTTCATCTTATTTCAGCTTTTGTTCCAGCTTGTAAGCTTGTTTGAGCTTAAAAACATCAAATAAGCTCATTAGCTTAATCGATTAGCTCATAAGCTCTTTAAATAGCTTATTTTAGTTTGTAAAATTTTTGTTTTTATTAAAGTCACTTAATATCAGTAGTTAAGTAGTTTTATAAAAGAAAATCCACAAAAACATCATTTTAAATATAGTGATAGCGTTTATTTAATAGAAATTAGCTTTTTGATTTTTCTTTTCAGCTTATTATTAAGCACTTTGTGTTTTTATAATTTTCTTAGTTTCCTGTCACCTTAAGATATTTTTAGAAAAAGTTTCATAATTTTCCTAAACTGTTTAGTATTTATTAGAATTTTAAATAGTTAAAAGTATTAAATAATTAGTAATAAATAATTAAAAAGCATAAAAAATATCTTTTCGTTTTAAAATTAGTTTTATAATATTTTAGATTTTCTAAGTTAAAATTTTATTTTTCCAGTTAATTTTATATTTTCTTGTATTTAAGTGTATTTTAAATAGTAATTAATTAGTAATAAATAGATAAAAGTGTAAAAAATATATTTTCAATTTTAAAATAAGTTTTATAATATTTTAGATTTTTCTAAATCATAATTTCATTTTTCTAGCTTTATTTTGTATTTTCTTATATTTTAGAGTATTATTAAATAGTTTAAAATAATTTTTAATTAATAATAATTAAATAAATAGTTATAAAAACAATTGTCTTTTTCTAATAATTTTCTTTTATTTTTAGGATTCCAAAATATCATTTTAATATTTGTAGGTCTTTTATTTCTTTAAGCTCACTTTTTATTTTGTACGCTTACGTAATTTTTAATATACGACGCTTAAGTTTGTAATCGATTGTTGTGTTTTACAATTCGTATCCAAATATCATTCCAATCAATCAAGAGTGTAATTATCATCAAAATCCTTACCGATCACTATCCTTAGTGATCATTCTATCATCCGAAAAGTTTTAAAACACCATTGAGTCTCAGTGGGACTTAACGACCCGGAATCCACTATATTCCTCCGATCTTAATTGTATTGCTTTCGAAATGTTTTAAGTTTATTACGGTTAGCCATTCACAAGTGGTTAGCTTGTGTGATTAAACTTGACGTGCTTGCACATATCTTTTGTAAGTTTTTGAGTTATTCAATCACTTTTCCTAAAGTGTTAACAACACCAAACAAAATATAAAACAACAAAACAATCGTAACGCTTTCTAGCTTGTGTTTCTTTTAAGGTGATTCTTAAAGAGATACGATTTGGTTAAACTAAACGATACCAAAAATATTGTCCAAAAGTTTTTAAGCCATTTGCACAAATCCATACCTACGCCTTTTAGTGGTACTTAAATACATAAAATCAACCACCGCAAATCAAGGCAAGACACCTACCAACCTGGGGTGCGACCATAATAAGTTCCCGAACAATGATTTAAAACTTGCTTTTGTGTCCTTGTGATTTGGTATACCTTTTTCAAAGAAGCCATTTCATTTGTGATTATTGGTTTAAGTTCACTTGTCGTTTTGCCTCGCATTTGTTTTGAAACTCGATTTTATACTTAGTGCATGCGCACTCGTTCTTCCAGTTCTACAAGTCCACTTTCCGAGCTTGAAAATATTCCTCAGAGCGTAGAGGACGTTCGCTCCTTCACCGTGATCGAGGAACGCCTACCACCACCACCACCGTCGTAATGGCGAAGATAAGCCTATGAATGAGCTTCTCCAAGCACCCATCGAGGGTTACGGAGATGCCATTATTGTCCCGACCATCGTGGTTGATACCTTTGAGCTCAAAACCGGGTTGTTTAATCTTGTAACCCAAAGCCAATTTTATGGTTTTGAGCGGATGATCCTCATGCACATATTCGATGGTTTAACAAGATTGCATCTACCATCAAATACAAGAATGTCCCACATGAAGCAATTAAGCTTCTACGCTCCCATTCTCTCACAGAGGACAAGCCCGAATTGGCTTGAGAAACAACCCCTCATTCCATTGAGACATGGGAGGATCTAGTCACCAAGTTTGTTAACGAATTCTATCCTCCATCCCGAACTACAAGTCTTAAGAATGAGATAATGAAATTCTCTCAAAGATTTGACGAATCATTCGGTGAGGCATGGGATCGTTAAAAGAATTGCTCGCAAGTGTCCGCATCATGGTTTTACCGAGTTAATGCAAATGGATACTTTCTACAATGGTCCGAGACAAGTCGACCAAGACTCTTTAAATGCCTCCGCGGAGGTAATTTCTTGAGCAAGACCACAAAAGAAGCCTTGCAAATCATTGAAAACAAGTCCTGTGTCCGCCTCTTTCCGAACAAAGACATATCGTACTCGGCCTAATGTTGGACCTTCTACTTCATCTCCCATGAGTACATCTAGCACCGATGCTAAGATTGACAAACTCACGGATATTGTTCGAGCTTTGGTTCTTGCTAACTAAAGAAAGTCACTTTCACACGCACACCATCACATGGTGAAGTGAAGAAAGTTGAAGTTTGTGTTACTTGTGGTGGCCCTCATGCATACTACAATCAGATCGCCACCGATGGTAGTCCATTTGAAGCCAATGCTATAGCCGGTACTTCAAATCGTGGAGGTAATCAATACCGTCCTCAAAATGAATCACAGTTACCGTGCTAATACTTATCGTGCACCACCCGGTTTTAATCGTAATCCTAATATACAATACCGAATCGAACCAACCTAGAATGAACCAAGGTTATCAAAACCAAGGTAATTTCTATCCGGACCCAATCAAGGTTTCCAACATCAAGGAAACCTTAATCAAAACAATTTCAATCGAGGGAATCAATTTCGTGGAAATGTGAATCCTAACCAAGGAAATTTTCACAACAAGGTCATAATCAAAACATACGAGTCGAATTTTCCCTCCACATCCTCCAACCGGACCATCATCCGATGAGTTATTGAAGCAATTCATGAAATCCCAAGATGAAATGAACAGTTGTTGGTCGGTCCGATCACGATCTAAAGAAGTCTTTAAATGATCAACCCTCGGGCTCGTGAAAACTTCCGAGCAACACGATCGCTAACCCGAGGAGGATGCAAAGGCGATCACAACCGAAGTGGTGTTTCATACAATGGACCCGCTATTCCTACTACCTCTTCTTCTTCTCTCCCAAAGGTAGTGGAAAGTGAACCCGAGGCAACAAAGGACAAGGAACTTCCTACTAATAACGGAGGTACCAACGATGTCCATCCTCAAGTTGTCCCGAAACCCAAATCCAATCCAGAGTTGTTTTGAACCTCCAAGAGCTCCGTTGAAAACCCAAATCCAAATCTTCTATTCCTTACCCATCACGTTTGAATGAACAAAAGCTCCGTGAAAAGCGGTCATCAAATGGACAAATTTTTCAAATTTTCCAAGAACTACATTTTGACATAAGCTTTGTGGATGCTATCATGTCGATGCCCAAGTTTGCATCAACTCTCAAACACATGTTAAGCAACAAGGAAAAGTTGTTTGAAATGGCAAAACTCCTTCGAACGAGAACCGCTCAAGAATTATCCCAAGAAGCTTCGAAAAGCTTGGAGATCCCGGAAAATTTCTCTTACCTTGTGTATTTCCGTGAATGGTTGAATGCTTTGCCTTAGCCGATCTTGGTGCAAGCATCAACGATGCCTTATTCGGTATGGAAGAAACTTTCTCTTCCGAACTTACTCCTACATGCATGAATCTCGAGCTTGCAGATCGTACAATATCCCGTCCTCTTGGCATTGCCGAGGACGTATTTGTTAAAGTAGGAAAGTTCCATTTTCCGGTGACTTTGTGGTTGTTGATTTCGATGCCGATCATCGGGTTCCTCTTATTGTTGGACGAGGATTCACGAGAATGGGCCGTGTTCTCATTGATGTATTTGAGCAAGAAATCACATTACGTGTTGGTAATGAAGTCACACCTTTAACCTTGATCAAACTTGAGGTACTCCGCAAACTATGATTACGAATCGGTTAACCGAATAGATATCATTGATGTTGCTTCAAGAGTAGTCTCAAGAAGTTCTTGGTTATGATCATAATTCTTCGAGTGATAATCTCACTCATTCATCTCAACCTATCATCGCCAATTCTACTCCTTCTCTCACTCCTTTTGAGGAAAGTGACTTCATCTTGGAAGAGATTGAAGCCTACTTGTCTAGTGATTCTGCTCCATGGGAAATTGATCACGCCCCCATCGACATCGAGGGGATATATTCACACTAGTGATTCATTGAGAAGTTGCTTAATAATGATCCATCATCATCACTCCCTCCCGCCGAGCTTCATAACAAGGAAGTCAAGTCGGTTGAGAAAATCAAGAATTTCAAGTCGAACTTAAGGACTTACCACCTCATCTCGAGTATGCATTTCTTGAAGGTGATGATAAATTACCCGTCATTATTGCTCGAGATTTGAGTAAAGATGAAAAGATCGCTCTCATAAAGGTCTTGAAGTCACACAAGCAAGCAATTGCTTGGAAACTCTCCGACATTAAGGGTATCAACCCCGAGTTTTGTACTCACAAAATCTTGATGGAGGATGACTTCAAACCAGCTATTCAACATCGAGAAGAGTGAATCCAAAATCCACGATGTTATCAAACAAGAGGTTATCAAACTTCTTGATGCGGATTGATTTACCCGATCTCGTATAGTCCTTGGGTTAGCCCAATTCATTGTGTTCCTAAAAAGGTGGCATAACTGTTGTCACAAATGAAAATAACGAGTTAATTCCAACTCGATTGGTTACGGATGGCGTGTGTGTATTGACTATCGTAAGTTGAATGACGCCACTCGTAAAGACCATTTTCCTCACCCTTCATGGACCAAATGCTTGAGAGATTAGCAGGAATGAATACTATTGTTTCCTTGATGGTTTCTCGGGTTATTTTCAGATCCCCATTGATCCAAAGGATCAAGAAAGACTACATTCACCGCCCATACGGAACTTTTGCCTACTGACGTATGCCCTTTGGCTTATGTAACGCTCCCGCATCGCTCCAACGATGTATGATGGCCATTTTCCACGACATGATCGGGAAACAATGGAGGTGTTTATGGATGATTTCTTGGTCATTGGGGACTCGTTTAAACATGTCTCCCATTTAGATAAAATGCTCAAACGGTGTGAAGACACCAATCTTTGTCTAAATTGGGAGAAGAGCCACTTTATGGTCAAAGAAGGCATAGTCCTTGGCCATAAGATTTCAAAAATGGGATTGAGGTTGATAGAGCAAAAGTTGATGTTATTGCTAATTGCCTCATCCTACTACCATCAAAGGTATTAGGAGTTTTTAGGTCATGCCGGTTTTTATCGCAGATTCATACAAGATTTTTCTAAAATCGCCCGCCTATGACCTATCTTCTTGAAAAGATGCTCCTTTTATCTTCTCACCCGAGTGCATCAAGCTTTTGAAACATTAAAGAAAAAGCTATGAAGCACCCATTCTCGTTGCTCCCGTGGGACTTGCCTTTGAGCTCATGTGCGATGCAAGTGATTTTGCTATCGGTGCATCCTTAGGGCAACGAGAGCTAAGCATTTTCACCTATCCACTACGCGAGTAAGACTATGATCAAGCTCAAACTCATTACACTACCACATAAAAGAGCTATTAGCCGTGGTGTATGCGTTTGAGAAGTTTCACCATACTTAATCTTGACCAAATGCGTGGTGTATACGGATCATTCGGCTCTCAAATATCTCTTTGCAAAACAAGATGCAAAGCCGAGATTGCTCGTTGGATTCTCCTCCGCAAGAATTTGATATCATTATACGTAATAAAAAGGAGCCGAGAATCCGTCACGATCATCTCGTCCGCCTAGAAAACCCTCACCAAGATGTTTTCGAGAAAAGGAAATAAATGAAACATTTCTCTCGAGACACTCAATGCGGTTTCTTTTCGTGGAAATTCTACTACCCCATGGTTTCTCGACTTCGAAATTACCATGCGGGTAACCTCATAGTGAAAGGATGTCGACCCAGAGGAAGAACAAATTCTTTAAAGATGTTAAACATTATTTCGGACGACCCTACTTATTCAAAATCTATGCGGATCAAGTCATCCGACGGTGTGTTTATGGACAAGAAGCTCTTGACATTCTCAAAGCTTGCCATGTTGGACCCAATGGGGCCATCATAGTCCAAACTACACCGCCAAAAGGTGTTTGACTCCGGGTTTTATTGGCCCACAATTTACAAGGATGCCCATGATTTTGTCAAAACCTGTGACGCTTGTCAACGCCATGGAAATATCTCTCAAAGAAATGAAATGCCACAAAATGCCATTCAAGTTTGTGAGATCTTTGACATCTGGGGCATTGACTTTATGGGGCCATTTCCATCATCTCGAGGAAACAAATACATACTTGTGGCTGTTGACTATTTGTCAAAATGGGTTGAAGCGAAAGCTTTACCCACTAATGATGCCCGAGTTGTTGTGAAATTTTTAAAATCTCTTTTTGCTAGGTTTGGAACTCCACGTGCTATAATCAGTGATCGTGGTACACAATTCTACAATGATCAATTTGATCGTGTCATGCAAAAGTATGGTGTTACCCACCGTCTCTATCGCATACCACCCCAAACAAGTGGGCAAGTGGAGGTCTCCAACCGTGGTATTAAAAGAATTTTAGAAAGGACGATGGCAAAAATCGTGCATCCCGGTCGGATAAACCGGATGACGCACTGGGCCTTCAGACATCTTACAAAACACCCATCGGTGTACTCCATACAAGCTAGTGTACGGAAAGGCATGTCATCCGCCGATTGAGTTAGAGCACAAGGCATACGGGCCTTGAAGCATGCAAACTTCGATATTCAGACGGTGGTGATCACGAGAAAAGTTCAAATGAATGAACTAAATGAACTCCGTGATCAAGCATACGAGAACTCTTTGATCTACAAACAAAGACAAAGAAGATTCATGACTTAAAATTAAGAACCGCGTTTTCAACGTCGGTGATCGAGTCCTTCTTTTCAATTCAAGATTGAAGATTTTCTGAAAGCTCAAGTCCCGTTGGTCCGGTCCATTTACCATCACTAAGGTTTATCCTTATGGTACTATTGAGTTATCTCAACCCGATGGTCCAAATTTTAAAGTGAATGGTCATCGATTAAAGCATTACTTTGAGAGGACATTCCACCCGTGATTGTCCCGGATCTACAAACTTTCCCCATGAACCAATGAATGCGGGATCGAGTCAAGCTAGCGACTCGGAATCAAAAATAGTAGCACACACCATATGGGTTTTCACCATATTTCGATTTCTTTCTACTATTCTACCACCTAGTGTGGGGAGTTGCCCCACTGTTGTATATAAGTACTCTAATTAAAAAAAAAAAAAAAAAAAAATGTATATATCAAAAATAAAATAATGGCCGTAATATTTCCCTTTTATGTTCTATGTTTCGCATAACCGCGGTACTTTGAATATTGAGGGCAATATTCATTTCTAAGTGTGGGGGATTCTCACGAATTTTATCATTATTCCACCAAATTCCCCGTTTTGGCCAAATTTTTTTTTGGAGTAAGTGTTTTCACTTACTCAAAGAAATGGTAATCATCCGCCATGTCTAACCCACATAAGGATTGGCTAATCCAGAGCAAACGGCTCTTGGTAAAGATATCTCAAATCCGTTTATGGCTTGCAATTTGCCCAAAATTGTATGGTGTTCAACTCACCATATCTTTAACTAGTGAAAAGTTGGCTAGCCCGCAAGTTTATGGCTTGTGGTAAAGGCGCTTGGAAATCCATAATTGGTAATCGGCATAATATTGATAATTTATCTAAGAGTTGGCTAGTCCGTAGCAAACGGCTTCGGTAAAGACAAATCAAATCCGCTTACTGACTAGCGATTTGCTCAAAATCATTTGGTTATCATTGTACCAAGGTTCTTACTTGAACTAAAACAATTGGCTACTCCGAAGTAATGGCTTTTGGTAAAGAGATGAAATCCATTAATTTTTCTCAAAACATTGCTAGGGACTAGCAATATCTCGAATGGGATTGATGAGTGTCTAAATACTCATCATTTTATATCGCTTAGAATGCCAAAACATCCGAAAACACTCGTAAATGCATCAAAATGATGAAAATATCACAAATAAGTGTTTTATGTGTTTTAAATGCAAAACATCAAAATCGTGAAAACGATCAAGTTTGCATAATTGGCGCTTTAGTCCCCAAGTTTCAAAAGTTGTCCAAAAGCAGTCCCCGGTAAATCAAAATAAAGAAAATGTCATTTAAGGTCCATGGGATTCAAAAGTTGTCAAAACAAACCCTTGAAATGAAAAATTGCAAAATGACAATTTTAGTCCTTCAAGTTTTGAAAATGTCAAATATAGTCCTTGGATTTATTAAAAATGGAATTTTATGCATATTAGTCCTTGTACTATTAAAGTTTGGCAGGAATGGTCCTTATTATAACTTTAGAAAATGGACAGGTTCAGTCCTTGAACTTTGCAGAAATTACAACATTGGTCCTTATGATATTAAATAAACCAAACCGACCCCTTTTTATTTAGAACCCAAACCAAATCAAAAGAACCCTCACAAACACTCTTGACCGCGACCCAAATCAATTTGGACCCCCACTTATTAATATCTCGTAAAAAAGGTCAACAAAGTCAAAACCACCTACACTGCTCATAATCCCACCCAAGCCTCGAATCCCAAAACCGTTTAGTTGTTTTCCACTATCCACCTTTCCACCTCACTCCTAACACTGCTTACCAACTATTTAACACCTCCACATCTTCCAAAATCCAATTAATGCACAAAACCCGCTAGAGAAAAATGGCGCCAAAATTGCCATTTGGCAATTATGATGATTTTGATGAATCCAATGGTTGGAAATTGGTGGGATATACTCGAGGTGTCGACAAGAGATGAAAAAGAGCTTTAAAAGCAAGAATGGTGCAATGTAATAAAATATCTAGTGTAATTTAGCTTATCTCATGTCGCTTTAGTTAATTTCAAATTTCAGTGTAAATTTAGGTTTCAAGTACTGCTTAAGTTATTTCAAGTGAATGTGAATCTTTTCGGCCTCAATTTCGCTTTTAACTCAAGTTTTCATGTTATGCAAATTTACCTTGTTCAAAAATCTCATGAAAGTTCAAATGTTGTTATTAGTTGTTAGTAAGGACCGATAAGCCACATAAGCTCCTATATAGCTTATCTAAGCTATTAGAAACCCTTTAAAATCAATTTAGTAGTCAAAAGCAAAATACTAAAAATACAAAAATCACCATAAATCAAAAATCATAAGAAATGAAGAAAAATGCAAGGAGCAAGGTGAATGTGGATTGCCTTGGTTTAGTGCTTCTTGGGAAGCTATAGGATCTGTTTGTCCTTGGTTATCATTTTCACTTGAATCCACTTGTAAGCCCTTTTGATTCATTTTGGCATTTCACCGTTTGAGCCATTAATTAGCTTAAATTTCAGAGGTTCATGTTTCTTAGTTATATTTAAGTATAATTAACCAATAAAAGCAGTTGCTTGTTCTTTTAAATTTGTAGTTAGCAAAATCTTATTTTAACAGTTTTAATAGTATAATCATCATTTCTTGGTTTTATGTTGTTAATGTTGTTGTTTAGTGTTTCTTTAGTCTTATTAATTAATAACATGAGGTCTCGTAATCATTGGAATGGTTTTAATCATGATTTGCTTTGAAAAGTTCCAAATCAGTCTCATAAAGGCTTGTTTGGATTAGTTTGTTTAACTGTGATAAAAGGTGTTCAAGTCAGTGTTAGTGTTTGTTGTTTATCACACTTGGTCTAAATAACTCAAAGAAACCAAGAAAACCACTCCTTATTTGGTAGAAAGTCAAAATACCTTTCAATCTTCATTAATAAGCTCACCGTTAGGATTTGAAGTGTGAAACTCATCATATTAGCTTAAAACTTGTTAACATAGCTTAATATAATCTTATCTTAGCTTAATATATCATAATTAGTTAGTAAGATTAATCCAAAACTCATAAAAGTCAACATAGTTCATTTTCTTAAAATCTTTGTGTCTTTAGCTTCATTTGAGTAGCTTGTAGCTTGTTTCATCTTATTTCACTTTTGTTCCGACTTGTAAGCTTGTTTGAGCTTAAAAACATCAAATAAGCTCATTAGCTTAACTGATTAGCTCATAAGCTCTTTATATAGCTTATTTTTAGTTTGTAAAATTTTTGTTTTTATTAAAGTAGCTTAATATCAGTAGTTAACTAGTTTTCAAAAAGAAAATCCACAAAAACATCATTTTAAATATAGTGATAGCGTTTATTTAATAGAAATTAGCTTTTTGATTTTTCTTTTCAGCTTATTATTAAGCACTTCTTGTTTTTATAATTTTCTTAGTTTCCTGTCACCTTAGGATATTTTTAGAAAAAGTTTCATAATTTTCTCTGTTTTTTTAGTATTTATTATAATTTTAAATAGTTAAATAGTATTAAATAATTAGTAATAAATAATTAAAAAACATAAAAAATATCTTTTCAGTTTTAAAATTAGTTTTATATTATTCTAGATTTTCTAAGTTAAAATTTATTTTTCCAGGTTAATTTTATATTTTCTTGTATTTAAGTGTATTTTAAATAATAATTAATTAGTAATAAATAGATAAAAGTGTAAAAAATATATTTTCAATTTTAAAATAAGTTTTATAATATTTTAGATTTTTCTAAATCATAATTTCATTTTCTAGCTTTATTTTGTATTTTCTTATATTTTAGAGTATTATTAAATAGTTTAAAATAGTTTTTAATTAATAATAATTAAATAAATAGTTATAAAAATAATTTTCTTTTTCTAATAATTTTCTTTTATTTTTAGGATTCCAAAATGTCATTTTCATATTTGTAGGTCTTTTATTTCTTTAAGCTCACTTTTTATTTTGTACGTTTACGTAATTTTTAATATACGTACGTTTAAGTTTGTAATCTGATTGTTGTGTTTTACAATTCTGTATCCAAATTTATTCCAAGCAATTAGTAGTGTAGTTATTCATCAAAATCTTTACTGATCACTATCCTTAGTGATCATTATATCAACTGAAAGTTTTGAAACACCATTGAGTCTCAGTGGGACTTAACGACCGGAATCCACTATATTCTCCGGATCTTCATTGCATTGGTTTACGGCGGTTTAAGTTTATTACGGTTAGCCATTCACAAGTGGTTAGCTTGTGTGATTAAACTTGCGGTTCGGGACCAATCACTAACACTAGTTCCATTATGGAGGAACTACTACCCTTCACGACCTAACACCTATTATCAGGAGATCTACTCCTTGTTACAACACCATCAAGGATATCACCATCCTTGTGAATAAATAAACACTTATATGTATAACGATGCACCTCATCGATTATACGACCTAAGCATTCTTCCCAAATGCTACTTGATTTGATTCTTGGCATCCTTCACTAATGCCTTTGACACAATGCTTGGCACCCTTCACTAATGCCTTCGTCTTGACACCTTAAGCATTCTTCACTAATGCTTTGGCGGATGATGAGCACCTTTCACTAATGCTTTCATCTTGACACTTTCGGCATTCTTCACTAATGCCTTCAACCCAACATCTATGGAGAAAGGAAGAGCTATCAACAAGAGAACCTTCGTTGTCTTGATGATGACGGCATGGCAACTCATGGACTTGAGCTTGCACGTCTTCAAGATGTGGTGATCTTTCCTTTAAGAGGAACCTACAAGATCACACAAAACAAAAGAGAAAAGCTACATAGATCTCTTGGATCCGAGGTTAGAGGTTAGAATACTTGGGGAAGTATGTGTGTAAAGGGATGCCTAGTAAGGAAGAAATGGCTCTCATTTTATAGAAAATTCTCTATTGTTTCCGGATCCCACGGATCCTTCCACTGGGATCCGCTAGCACAAGCTAGGGATCCGTGGAGCGCTCCTCTTTGCCCATGGGTATTTTTGGTTATGGGTCATGGGTCATGGGTTATGGGTTGATCCATGGTTTTCTTTCTAGATACAATGAACTCGGATAAGTGGTATATATAAAACCATGGGTTATGGTTCAATACCATTTGCTAGTTTCTACCCATTTTAGTATTTACATGTTTTACCTTATTTTAGTATTTACATGCTTTTACCCATTTTAGTATACTTAGTTTAAGTATATGCTAACCCAATATGTAAACACTAGTTGTTGTACATATCTAAATCATAGAATCATTTATACTTGTTAACCCAATATGTAAACACTAGTTGTTGTACATATATATCTAGATCATAAAATCACTTATACTTGTTTTAGTGTTTTATGTGAAAATGAATATGTTAGAAAACTATTAGTTCAAACCATTTCGTATTTTATTTGTTTCGTTAATATGATTTTACTTTTGTTATCGACAAAACATTAGAAGATCGTAAAATATAAATAAACGTTTTTACGGCTTATTTGTATTAACACATGTAATTTGACCCGATCACTAATGTTGACCCATGGGCTGTTTTGGATAGCTAGTTGGGTCGAATATTGTGACCGCCTTGGGCCTTGGCTTCACTGATCGGGCAATGACAGAAAAAGGGACAAAGGGTGTTGGGTTTTTGCTTGTCGTCCAAGATATGGCCCAAGCTAATGGGGCGTTTGTTTTTGGTATAAAACAAAACGTACCATACTCCTTTTCTGCTCCTTACACACGCATATATCATATCCCTAAAACCAACTCCAAAGCTGATCTAAGTTCCAGCATATTGTGCTCTATCGTTTTCTTCCTCATAAGAACGATTAGGGTTCTTGATCAAACCCTAAACTTGCTAATCTAATCTATCCAAGTGCACTAGAGTATGATTGTGTTGTTTTACTTTTACTTGTGTTCCATGTCGAACTGTAGCAGTAACAAGTCTTGGGAGTTTTCTGGTTTTGCTTTCTCGGACAAAGAATCAAGGTGGATATCGGATGGGTTTTATCCGATATCGGATAAAGAAGCCAATGAGCTTCTTGGTTGGTTTGATGTTGTCGGACAGTAAAACATTGGGCAGGAAAAGACTAGTTCTTGGAGAGGTGTTTTCTTGTTCAAGAATTATTTAAGTATTTGTCAAGAGTTGATTGGTTTTAATTACGTTCTCGACTAGCGTCATTAATCGAACGTATACGTTATCGGGTTTGTGTGTGATACTCATTGAGGCATCTATTTTAGGTGCTTAGTTTTGTATTGGTTTTATTGTCCGTTACTAAAGATCAATTGCCAAGCAATGTTAGGGTTTTCTTTTATCCCTTTTATTAATTAATTATTGTATTAATTAATTGTTTATTAATTACGTGTTTAACCTAATTGCAAATACTAGATCTTTATCTGCTGCGTACTCGTAGAGGTTAATTGGTTAACTTGTTCTAAAATCCCAACAGTGGCATCACGAGCCATCTCGTTTTTGCGATTATGGGTTACACGGTTCTTATTAATAAACATGTTTAAAAGGCTGCATGAAATCTAATTTAGTTATTCGTTTTATTTTGTTTTGACAACTATATGCAATACTTGTCAATTTTTAATAAAAAATAGCTAGTCACACACAAATCAAATTATATTGATAATTAGAATTAATTTGTTAATTTAAATTACATGTTAATTAGAATTACTTTGCTAATTGGAATAAACTTGTTAATAAGAATTAATTTGTTAATTGAAATTAAATTGTTAATTAGAATTACATGTTAATTAGAATTACGTGCTAATTAGAAGTAAATGTTAATTAAAATTAATTAATTGTTAATTAGAATTATTATGATAATTAGAATTACATATTGGTTATTAAATACATAAATTGCGTTATTACTTGTTAATTGAGATTGCCATGTTTTATGTGTTTTTCGGCCACAAGACCCACTCAATTGCTTTTGCGATGTATGGGGCGATCTAGGTATTGTATCCTAGTGACGGTCTTATGGTTCGCCGTTGGGGAAGACTCGCAAGAGTACTCGGAACAATATGTGGTTGTATATTGATGTTAATTTTATATGTTTGTGATTCCTATATGTGCATTATTACTTGCTTTGACACCTAATTGTATGCAATATGGAATAATACATATCGTAACCATAACATTAATATTGGTCTTTATTTACACGCCTAAATATCATGTTCATTGTGACCTGCTATTTGATTCGTGGAAAATCGTTTTTGTTAAATAAAGTGACCTAATATATGAAACACGTTTTCAAGAATTTAAAAACTAAACGTTATGGACACTTGGGATGTACGGCTCACCCACTAGAACAAACTCAAAAGGGGTTCAAAGAGTGCGCGCGTCGCACCGAAAGGATGTCTAGGTTATGCTTCCGCTACCTAGTTCTCTGCCTCCCGTATGCGTTCAATTGAGCTACCGTGAACCATGATGATCACTACAAAGTGTCATTACAAAGTTTTTAAAATTAGTGTTACAAAGTTGTTTTGCATGCTTCTTTGTACACCGACTTTTACCACATATATATGTGCATACCTATTTGTTAATTTTAAGTCTATGCCATCCAACTATGAACACGTGCATTTGGATTGACTCTGCAGTCGTGCCTAGGGCCTTTCTAACCCATGGTAATTATTTCACCGGTCGACCTATGGTTATTTTTACACGTTCATACTTGGTCGACTTATCTCGAGTTAGCTTGGTCAGACCTTGAACCCGAGGCATAAGATGAGAACTAAACATGCTCATGACATTATTACTTGTCTACTAATGTCTTGATCAGTCTCATAAATCTAAGAGTTGCATTATGCAATTAACGCTCGTCGCTTACCTCTTGTCCTATTTTTTTTATGCATTTGAGTGGACCTATGTGTCACACCCCAAATTACATTTTGCGGTGAATGGAATTCACGGGATTGACCGTCATAGCATCAAAGTTATAGTTATATTGAGCGACCTAAAGTGTCGTTTGGAAAACACATCATTTAATTTATTAAAACAATCGGAGTTTACAAAGTATAGGTCCCAAATGAAAATCAATTTGTGCGGAAATAAGTTTGTTACAAGCCAAACGATGTTTTAGAGTGCATAAATCCCATGTGTGACGTCGTCACCACGACTCTATGATATGTCCATATGCCATGAAGTGTATGCCTTAGATACGAGATAAAACATGCTAAAAGTGTCAACACAAAGGTTGAGTGAGTTCATAGAGTTTGTGTTGAAATGTAAAGCCTTTCAAAATCGTTTATGCAAGAAAGGCATTGTAAATCCGCTCGGTTCAAGTTCCGCCCATACAAAACTTGCAACTGTGTGTTTACAACCCATTGCCAAAATATGGAATTGTCAATCTTGTTTGTAAGTAGGATATATGTGCATACGATATATACAAGTACTTATTGCAAAGAATCACAGCCAACTGAACCTCTTGACAATTCTACATTGTTTGTTGTGTCTCATTGAATAACGGACTTAAAACGAGTGAGTTATGGTTAACCAAACTTTGAGTCAAAAACGTGCTGAAAACACTATTCACAGCATTAGTATGCTGTCAAGATTTTTAATCAAGGTTTTGAGGGCCTAAACGGACGTTTCGGGGAAAGCAGACCTTAAAAACAAGTTAGTTTTCCTATGTATATATTACGCCAAGTCCAATGTAAACCGATTTTCAATTACTAAAACCGTTACATAGTTTTAACTACATTTTCACCATTAGCTCAAAAGTAATTATTTTTACATGGAACCGCACACATTCAAGTAACAATATTTTTATATAACTAGTTTTCAAGTAGCATATTGGGTGATACGTTTTCAAATCATGCATTCACGACAACATATCATAACTCAAGTCATAACATCCATTTTAGGTCGCGGATAGTTTCCGAGCCTCATTTTCGTGCACTTCATTTTGTTAGCATATCAATCATACCAGGTGAGTTTTCATAGCCCCTACTTTTATACATTTTCAATTACTTTTGGGGGAGATACATGCTCAAACCATTTTCATTTACTTTCACAAGTACTCTAAACTTTTAAGGATTACCGTGAGTTTTCATAGCCCCTACTTTTATACATTTTCAATTACTTTTGGGGGAGATACATGCTCAACTACTTGCTTTTACTATCACAAATATTCTAAACTTTGACATATTACTGTGAGTTTTCATAGCCCCTACTTTTATACATTTTGAATTACTTTTGGGGGAGATACATGCTCAACTATTTTCATTTACTTTTATAAGTACTTTAAACTTTTTAAGGATTACCGTGAGTTCATACCCCGCTTTTACTCGTTTAAATTCTTACAAACTCTTTGGGGGAGATACATGCTTAAATACTTGTTTTTACTCTTGCGAATACTCAAACCATTTATACAATTGTGTTACACTATACTTCTTATATTTTCCATTTAATCTACTTGTTTAAACACAAACCACACCACAAAATCCCTTGATTTACACTTCGCCAATCCTACTAAAATGAAATACTAGTCGAACCATATAAGATAAAAAGACCATTTTTGGGGTTAAAACTAGTGTTTACAACTTACTAATTAACATACACTACATTAAGCCTTCAATATCAAAAGATGTAAACTCACTTTGTTGGTTCATTTTTCATTCCTCAAATTTTTATAAACTTCTAACTAGTACATACTTGTTATAAAAATTAATAGGACACATATGGGTGATAACATTTGATAAACATGAATAAAAACTACAACTTAGGCAAATATGATCATATGGACTTCATAAAAATGTATGAAAAATATATATGAAAAGGTAAAAGATGAAGGTTTATGCTTACAAGTTACTTGATGAGGTTTTGAGAACAAAGGATTTATCCTAATCACCCAAGGTTTTTATTTCACAACCTTAATCAAGAGTGATACTAGAGTGTAAATAACTTGTCTAGAAAATTTTTGGACGAATTTCTCTTGGTCCCTTTGGTTGGCCGGTCACTTGGAGAAGAGAGGAAGAGAGACACTTTGATCTTTTACTTTGAGAATATGAGTTGTATGTGTTGATATTTTTGAGTATTATACAATATAAGTGTAAGAGATATTTTGCAAATTAAGTGTGAATCATCATGTTGGTCGACAACCATAAAGAAAAAATATAGATGCATTTATTGATAATTAAGTGTATTAAGGTAGAGTAAATGTGTAATTAATTAAGGATAATTAATAACTTGTGTACATATTTAAGCTTGTAGGGTAACGTTAGCTAAAAATAAATTTTAACGGATCAAAATAAAATGTATTGAAGTCATAAAATTATAAAATACATTTCTTGCAAAATTTGAGTGAAATAATAATTATCGTGTAGTTTTTAAGAAAACCGTCGTAATTATATAAATATAACAATTTATATACAAAATAAATTGAAAACATCGGGTAAGTAATAATATTATTTTATAATCTTAATATGAGTATAAAAATATATCGGAAGAAATTTTGAAAGTTTCGGATCAATTGTTCAAAATAAATGATCGTGCGATAGCGTTTATTTAATAAGAAATATATACGTTAATGAAATATAAATTTGAAAAATGACCGGAAATTGAGAATTGTGACACTATGGTATATAAGTGGGGTTGCAAGATGGATCTTAGTCTTATTAGTAATTAATTGGGTAGTTAATTCTTTTAAGAATGTAATTATCGAAAATACTATAATTGAACTTTTTATGTTCTGATTAATTGTGTTATTGCAACATAATTCGTAAACAAAGTTGTTTTTCTTCGAAAGACAAACTTAGTCTCTTTTCCTAGTAAGAAGAGTTAGACTTATGCCTATCTTTTCTCCTTTGTTGATACACTAAGATAGGATTACAAAGATAAACTCATTTATGATCTTTCATTACCCTTTTGTGGTCTAGAGTTAATTGAAAGATAGAATATTTTGTGTAACTGGAAACATTGTGTTTAGAGCTACCAAAATAAATAACATCCTGCACTTGTCACGATGTATGAGTTTAAACCGCAAAGAGTAAAGGAATTACTAGCATATATGCTAGGTAATCTTCCTGGACTCTTATTATTCCTAAAGTGCTAATTACCCTTGGGGCTATGTAGACGATAAATGAGGAATTGCATGCTAAAGATTCAAGTTAATTGAATGAATGAATGGCTAGTCCATTGTCTACATAAGTAGAACTTCATATACTCTGTTCAATACCTAAGTACATGATACTCGTAGGCATTTGAAGAGAATAGGAACGTATATAAAACTGCTATATGTTTTTCTGTTGAAAATGTAACACTTACAATGTTGACAAATCCATGGGAGTAATTGCATTTTATGGTGAAATGACATTCATGTAATGTCGTCAATTTCGATAGAGCTACGGATTTATTTCTATTAGTCACCCATATCATTTCAAACTAGCTTTGAAATAATCCATTACTTTCGAATATGAACAACCATTGCTTAAAGGAAAATTGCATTTTATTTTATAAGATAACACGTTGCCTTCTCTTTGTCGCTCGAAACGTTATCTATAGAATAATAATCCCCAATTCCTTATTACAGTTTATGGTTCTAAAACTACTTATAATATCTATGACATTATCATATCATTTGAACAATCAATCACGTGTTGTTTGTTTTCATAATATGATGTTGTACCTTACACAAGTGGGAGAAATCTCATAGTGTGTGCAAGGAACAACAATATTATTGGTATCTCTTGACCTCAAGGTAAAGGAAACTAATAATTCTAGGACTTAAACACGTTAGATGTTTAATGCCCTAATACATGTAAATAAGAATTATACTAGGACTTAAACACATGAGATGTTTATTGCCCTACTACATTCTAATAATGATTCTACTAGGACTTGAACACGCTAGATGTTTGTTGCCCTACTACATTCAAATGTCATGATATAGTGTTAAGATACTTCAACATTTGACTACATGTTTTAGTCAACATAATTATGGTTATATGATAATGATCATAATTCTGAAGTATAAAATTAACTTGAAATTACTATAGAACTCAATAGTTTGCGTTCATGATTACTTTTGTTAGAATAATTATGCTTACATGTTAAGATATAATTATAAAGTCCTTGAATTTATCAATGACTTATAACATAAAGTATATATAGTAAAAGTGTTATGTCTTCTAGTTAACACATAAATATAAGGCCTTTGAATTATTTAAAGACTTATAATGTATTATTGACAAGTTCTGTTTTCTTGTAAACACATGAACATATAATACTTGAACAGTTCTGTCTTCTTGTGAACACGTGAACATAAGGTTCTTGTATTATTCAATGAATATACATTATATCATGCACTTGGTTCGTAAATACTTTATATGCAATTTGGCTTGACCCAATTGATAAGTATTTGGTCCAAAGAGAATTAAGTTATCTATAGAATTCTGATATAGTTTCACAATTCTTATAACTCATAGGATACCACTTCATTATGGTATGTCTATTGTGTTGGATCAAACCTTGTTCATATTGTTTGGTTCCTGATAGATTTAATTGCTCTACCTCCAAAACATATCAAGGTTAGAAATTGCGTGTGTCATGGATACACTCAATATAGTTCAAACCTATAAGGTATTCAAGACAACCCATAACTGAAAACCCTAATTTATTAGGGATTTTAGGTTTTACCACTCAAACGAATTGAATCATAAACCCTTTAGGATTTTTGATTTTTCTATACTTCCTAGCTTGAAGATTGTAGTTTTGGTGTTCTTCTTAGCTTGACGAAACACAAAACTATTGCTAGAACTTTTGGTTAACGAGTGATACTAAATTAGAGTTTTTTTATAAACCCTAATTTGAGTTGTTGGAAGGAATTCCGTTATGTCTTGATTTAAGTTCTGAATTTGTTAAAATCTTATGAAGCATTTTATTAACAAATCTAGAGATGGGAACTTAAAACGTATTTTGTGGTTCCCAATAAAGAACAATTTATTGTTGCTTAAATACTTAGTATTTAGAGAATTGTCTCTACTTACAAAAGTAAATGGAAGTATATACATATATCAAAGTTTTTGAGAACAAAATACTTAACCTTCTAAAATCTACTTATTAATGTCATACTAAGGTTGAACATGAAAATGTTGACCGAAGTATAATGATTACTCTCATTCATAAATCCGGAATGATGCCTCATCACTTGAGTGATATTTTATATCAATGTTGAGGGATATAAGTTAGAAGATTATTGTAAATCAGCTAACTAATAAAATATATTATCACATCTTGAATCTGATAAATGTTTTAGAACTATGAATGATAAAATGCAGTCCTTAAAAGGCAAATCGAGTTTTGAGCTTGATTGTTATTTCGCCTAACAGTTAACCTATGAGGTTGGAATGAGTTTGTTTTGAAGAAAGACTCACAAGGACAAAATTGTATAAATATTAATGCATGGCATTTTATAAGAAGTTTTTAATTATTCTTAAGCAATTGACTGTGATTAGATTTTCTTATATATATGTGCTTTATATATATAAAGATATTGAATTATCATACATGTTTCTTGTATGTAGAATATGATAATTAAGATTTTATAACTTTTCTTTATGATTACCTTTTGCGAGGACGGTGTGTAATCAAAAGAGTTATGAATCTACATAATCTTTATGTAATATACAATTTGTGCAATCCATATTTTGGATTGGATCGTGCATCTAAGAGCTGAGATCTTGAATTTAATTACAATATGATTCTGATTGAATTAAGATATCTCTTGAGTATATCTAACATTGAGTGGGAGCATTGTGTTTTTCCTCTAAATTTATATGTTGAAGATATCATTCTATTTAAGCTAGATATTGATCCTTAAGCTTTGATTGAAACTTCACTTGGAATTTAGGGAATAAAACAAACAACCTTGGAATAAATGTTTATCTGGAATAAACAAATGCGGAAAATTAAGTCTAACACAAATGCAATATATTATTCAAGCAAGTCTTCAATGGTATATTTCACTTGGAATAATTTATTACATGGATGGAAACCTTATGTTGTTTTAACTAAGGATTTATCATGTATATATATTATATTATGTATAAGACTAGTTGTTGCTTTAGTACAAGAACAAGATGAGCTGACAACAACAATATCTAATTGAGAGTGTTTAGATTATTGTTAATATAGACGTTTACGAATTATAAAGCATAGTGGGTTGTATAAGTACAAATGATGCTAGAGGATTATTAATACTAGTTGTAGTAGGATTTCATCTTTTATATATGATAAATCTGCTAACTAGTTATGCTCAACATAGAGCATTGTTGCATTACACATTAATGAATGAGAATACTTTACACTTTTAGAAGCGTAAAGATGATATCAAGTATGTCGTTGATTTATAATACCTCATGCAAGGTAAGACGACATCTCCATACTATAACTCTTGCAATAGTATGAGCATATGAGATAAGACACTCAACAATAATTACCAAGTGTACTCGTAGAGGTTAATTGGTTAACTTGTTCTAAAATCTCAACAATAATTACCAAGTGTAAACGTTAATTGCTAGTTAATGTATTAACAATAGCGTTTTAGGTTAGAGCGTTTAAAAATGCTAGTTGCTTTTGCAAAAAAGCATTGTCTACAAAACAATAAACACTAGTAATTGTAATAGCTTCAAAATGCTCTTAAACATTTACTGTTATAAATAACCTAAATCTTTCTCACTTGCTGTTACAATGGAAAACGATGAGTAGTAACACTTATCACGTCTCAAATAATATTAGTGGCGGCGAAGAGGGTGTGCAAGTGGTACGGTCGCACAGGGCCTTACAATCTAAAGGGTTTCATTTGTGTCTTATCTTATATATCATTTATCTCTTACGCAAATTTCATTAGTCAAATACAACCCATCTTGCTATAGTAAATAAAACGTCATTAAGAGGTCTCATTATAAGAAATTGTTATAAAAATAAACATATTTTATGTGCACCTTTAAGTTTTTTTAGTTTTGATAGGACCTCTTTTTAGTTTTCGCTCAGGGCCTCCAAATTCGTTTGCCGGCCCTGATTATAATATAAAGGAGCTCATTGCAATAGGTTATAGGAGCCACTATAGACAAAATTTGATTTCTATAACGGCGCAAACTGCATCGCCCTCTTCGCAATAGACACGTTATAAGGGAGGCGTCATTTCTTTTCTTTTTTAATGCAATTTGAATAAATTTTTTACTAAGTGTGCTTTTTTATTCTTTGTTATAAAAATGTGATGATGGGAAATGTTTTTTATTTTAATTTGTGTTATATGAATGTTATAAGGTAAAGTTAATGTGACGGTGGCCATAATAAACTCTTACAAGCGTCGACATAGAAGTGTTAGAATCGGCTCTCTCACAGGCATCGACATAGTAGCATTTGGAGGTATTGTGGGTTAAATTCCACTTCAGGTTAGCGAACAATTACGTGTGCAGTGATACAACTATCAATGATTTTAAAACGTCGGATCATGTTTAGTGAACAAAATCTAGTTCAACCAACTGGCGATAAAATGTTGTTGGCCACACCATTATTCCGTGGTCCCCGCCACATAATGCGTTACATCTTATTAGCTATTTATGTACCATTTCATATCATTATTGTTGCAGGTGTATAAAATAAATGTGAATATAGAAAATAAATGCGTGTTGGATGCACGTCTCATTCAATAGATCTTATTTTTTTAGCTATAACTTATTATTATAGGGTTTTTATTCTATAGTTATATACAGGTGTTAACTTATAGTATAATTATGTAATCATGAAATATTGTGGTATTTCTCTTGACGTAGAAAGCTTTGATTTTTTGTGTCAAATAAGGTCATTGCGATTGCTTCTGTAAAAAAAACTTTTTCAAAGTAAAGTAGCAACTTTTTTTTGAAAAAAGTCAATTAGCATTAATAATAAAATCATTTCGATTCATCCCACGTTATACTTTCAGTGAATCAAAAATATAACAGAACTTATATTGGTACGAAGGTGATGTCGTTTCTATTGACAGACATTATATCTCACATGAGTAAACATAATCTAACAAAAAGTCACGGGTCTTTTGATAAGCGATGTGTTAGTCGATGCCATACCTTGTGTGGTGTGCTAGAAACAAAATCTTAGTCCAGTACATTTTGTGATCAACTTCAAGTGGTTTCATATATGTGGGTGTCGACAAGACTAAAAGGATCAATTACGTCTTGGTTAGATCGGTGCTTAGATCCGATTAGAGCATCAATAAAACAAGCTTATATTTAAGCTTTCTTGATTTGTACAAAAGTATTTAGGCCGAAATCAATCGTCACTACCCAACAAAACTGAACAGCAACAACGAATAAGATGTAGTAAATTCTTTACATAAAAAGTCACGTGCCCTTCCATTCCTTTCATTGATGTCGATTTTAATCATCCCAAAATGACACTATTTCAAATTATACGAACTGTTTCATTTTAAACACAATATATAAACAACACTTATAATGCAACATCAATCTTTAAAAGACATGCCACATTTTAACCAAAATATACAATACTTATGATTCAATACCAATCTTTAAAAGCTATGCCACATTTTAAACACAACATACAACTAACAACAATGATCCAATATCAATCTCAAGCACAACTTGTAAAATCAGCGGTCATATATATACAAATAAGACCTTTATTAATCTTTAGAATACATGCAACGCATTAAACAAACAAAAACATAATTGCACGTCAATCTTATTACTAACTTAAAAAAACGGATGTCCACATACATATTCCCAAATAAAAACTAAAAAGGAAGCTGAAATACCATACATTTTCGATGACAATTGCATATGTACCAATACCATGCAGATCCAAGAAACAAATACTCCACACCATCGCGGCATAAAAAAACACTAAACCACTGTGTGTCTCATGGTAGACGGTGTTGTGTGTGAGACAGTGATTTGAGAGAGAGAATGAACCATGTGTGTGAAATTGTATGCAGTGGTAGACAATGTTTTGAAACCCGGGTCGACCCGGCCGGGTTAACCGGTTCCGGCCAAAAAATGGGTAAAATAACTGGGTTTTTAAAAATAGGTTAACCGGTTAGACCCGCCGGGTTTTATGTGACACGGGTCAACCCGGTTCTCGAAACCCGGCTGGGTTTGATTTTTTTCATTTATTTTAATAAAAAACTGGGTTGACCCGGCGGTCAAACCGATAGAACCGGGTTGACCCGATTGAAAAAAATAGTGTTTTTTAATAGAAAATCTAGTAAACTCGATGGTCGAACCAGTAACCCGGTGACTCGACCGTGTCGATTAAAAACTCGGTTTTCAAAACATTGGTGGTAGATATGAGCATTATCTAAAGAGCAATAAAAAAACCCAAAACATCGTTGTTTTAAGCCTCAGTTAATTGAAAACATGGAACAACGTTGTTCCCAGCAAACAAAATAGTTAAAAAATAATAATAATAATTAAAAATATATATATTTTTTTTTAAAGCCTCTTAAAATGACGTCGTTTCAAACGATAATTTATAATAGAGTAATATCATGTTTGCCACACAAAATATAATTTCTCACCACCAGTTTTACCGCTTATAACATGTATCTTTGTTTCTTTTAATCTCAAGTTTCTTATGTACAAGTTGTTGTTTGTTTTAACTATATGGTTAGGGATTGAGATACTAAGAGCCTATGGTACAGTGGTTGGTGACTCTCGTGTCATTCCACCAGCCGACACATGGCGTCAGAAACCACATTCTCGCTCGTGCCATCATGTCTCGCGTCATACCCACTAGCTCACGTTTTTGCTAGAAAAAACTCTTGTAAACGTTATCAAATGAGGGGGAAAATGGACGTTGGGTCCAAAATATAGCCCATTTTTGACATAAAAGCCTCACTTTTTTTTTAAAAAAGTTTACCCTTAAAAAATCTTATAAATACCCCATTAATATTTCAATTTTTACATACACTTCCAACTTCATTTCTATCTTTATAATTCTCTTATTTCTACCTCTTAACTAACAAAAATGAATCCAATCAACAATGGGTTAATTCCATGCTCGCCGACCCTCAAAACCAAATACCGAATTCCTCATCTTCTGCTAATCCAACACACCATCATCCACATATTCCATCACTTCAAACACCAACCAACTTTCATCATTCGGCTCAACATACCAAATCGCCAACTTTAACCCATTTGCCAACCAATTTACACCTGATAGCGTATAGGACCTTCAGCCCAATAGACTAAGGTCCACAAGCTCTAATTAAGCCCAACATTGGCTACAACTTATCATATTACACTTGGGAAGCGAACTTCCAAGCCAGGCTCGCACGCATACCAAACAATTTCAGGCAAACACAGTACTGGGAACCCTCCCAGGACTGTTGCAACCATTAGACACGTGTCACTACCTTATTTGCTGAGAGGTAATGTTGCAATCGTGGATGGATCATTCTATGCATTTAGTAAGACCAAAGGAAGCACGCCATGTGTCATTCATGTCTCCCCTATTGGATGTCCACCACGTGGACCATCCTGGAAACATGGATGGACTCCTAGAAAAGGCACGAAATCCTAGGGACATCCTTATATATAGAAGTTTTATTCCAACGAATGAACCAACTTAACCAACACACAAACACCGAGTGAATTCTCATAATTCACTCCGGCTACTCCGAAAGTGTTACCCCGGCTTGTGACTTCGATCACACCTAGGGGTCCTTACCGAACGTGGGAAACCAAACCGGATAGCCTCCTCAACCCTTCAATACGTACCTTACGTAAATAACGAGCCTAGCTAACTTTCATGTTTTGAGAGAGCATTCAATAAAAATGGGTAAATAATCTCTTTGAGCTGGCTAATGTGTTGAGGAGACATAAGGTAGACATAGCGTGCTTCCAAGAGACCAAATGGAAGGCTTCCAACACGAGGGAGGGAAACGACTACAAGCTTTGGTACTCGGGCTCTAGGACAGAGAGAAATGGAGTTTGAGTTATCTTGGCGGCGAGCCTCAAGGATAATGTAGTGCAAGTGATCCGAATGAGAGATAGGATCAAGGCGATCACATTGGTTATTGATGGGAGGCTATTAAAATAATCACGTATACGCATGGCACGGGTGGGCGGGTAAAGTAGAGAATAAGAGTTTCTGGTACGTCCTCGACGAGCTAGTAAGGGAGTGCCCGTCGGACCAACGTTTGTTTATAGGAGATGACTTGAACGGCCATATAGGAGCGACAACGGATGGATACATGGGGGTCCACAGAGTGTTTGGCTTTGGAGTTAGGAATGATGAAGGTCGGTCGATTTTAGAGCTCGCTACTGCTCATGACTTGGTAGTAGCAAACTCTTTTTTCAAGAAGAGAGATGTCCACTTGATCACCATCCAGAGTGGGGGGTCACAACACCCAGAAAATATGCTGGTGCGAAAAAGGGATTTTAGAGCATGTAGGGATTGCAGGGTTTTCCCAGGTGAGGCATAATCATTCCAACACAAATTGTTAGCACTTGATGCATTTTTCGAGAGGCAACTACAAAGGAGAGCAGCGAACGGATTGCCGAGGATTCTATAGAAGAATTTAAACAGTCAGGTGGCAGAGTCGTTTAGAGTGAAAGTCGTAAAGGGACTTTCTACGCAGTCGAAGGACTTGATTGCTAGAGACGCGGACCCGATGTGGAACACTCTTGCCGACATCATCAAAGACGCAACAAAGGATTCCATGGTGTGGCTAGCGGGGCAGCGATGACCGAGACGCACGGAAGGGAATCTTGGTGGTTTAGCGACTATGTGCAATCCAAAGTTGCCGTGAAACAATCTAGGTTCAGAGAGCTTCTTTTGTGCCAAGAGGGCCACCAAGCTGACATTACTGCCGCAGTAACAAGGTATAAAGCAGCTAAAAGAGAAGCGAAGAAGGCAGTATCTCAGGCAAAGGACAAGGCGTACGACTCCAAAGAGGGGGATAACGATATATTCAGGATTTCGAAAGCCCAAGAGATAAGAAGGAGTGAATTAGGAATCGCAAATTATATCAAGGATGAAGGTGGATGGACCATTGTGAATGAAGATGATACTAGGAAAAGATGGGGAGAGTATTGTTTCCTCTCTTTTAAACGTAGGGAGTTCTGAAGGAAGCGAGGAAGAGGAGAACCCTAGCCAACGACCTGAGTGCTACTATGCAAGGATTAGTCAACCAGAAGTGAAGGTTGTACTATAGAATATAGGAAGAAATAAAGCAGTAGGGCCAGACCAAATCCCCATAGAAGCCTAGAGGTGTCTGGGTAATGAGGGGGTTGAATGGTTGACTTGCCTCTTCAACAAGATCTTCTCCGATGCTAAGATGCCAGAAGAATGGAGATTCAGTGAATTCATCCCCATCTACATGAACAAGGGAGATATGCAAGTGTGTAGCAATTATATGGGCATTAAACTTCTTAGTCACCCCATGAAGCTTTGGGAGAGATTTATTGAGAGAAGGTTGAGAAGGGAGACAAGGGTGTTTGAGAACCAATTTGGTTTTATGCCAGGAAGGTCATCGATTGAGGCTATTCAGCTCCTCAGAAGTCTCATGGAGAAGTACAAAGAAAGACAAAGGACTTGCATATGGCATTCCTTGACCTGAAAAAGGCATATGATAGTGTCCCACGTGAGTTGATTTGAAGATCTCTTATTGATAAGGGAACCCCAAAGAGATACGTGAGAGTCATTAAAGATATGTACGATGGGGCTAAGACCCGTGTACGGTCTACATTGAGGATCTCAGAGTTCTTCATAGTGGAAGTTGGGCTCCACCAGGGATCTACCATTACTCCTTACCTCTTCGCCTTGATTCTAGATGAGTTATCTCGAGGGATTCAAGAGGGCATCCCGTGGAGCATGATTTTCGCTGATGACATTGTGTTGGTGGCAAAATTGCCGGAAGGGTTAAACAACAGACTTGAGCAATAGAGGAAGGCTCTTGAAGATAATGGTCTTCGGGTGAGCAGAGAGAACACTGAATACCTGAGATGTGAGTTTGGGAGGATCGATTCAGGCCACCATGAAGATTTAGATATTCGTGTCGGTGACCAGATCCTACCACCCAATAACTTTTGAGGTATCTGGGATCAACGATTCACAAATCTGGGAGGATAGACGAGGACGTGACCCACCAGATTCGAGCTAGATGGGCGAGATGGAGGGCGGCGTCGGGAGTCCTTTGTGACAGAAACGTCCCTTTAAAGTTAAAGGGAAAATTTTATAAGGTGGGAATTAGACAGACTATGTAGTATGGGTCTGAGTGTTGGCCCATGTCCAAGGCCTATGCTTACATAGTAGATGTGGCAAAATTGAGTATGCTAAGATGAACTTATGGGAAAACCTTGGTTGACATGATTCCGAACGGTGTTTTCAGAGAAAAACTTGATGTTGGGAATATTATCTCGAAGATGAGAGAAGGAAGGTTGAGGTGGTTCGGTCATGCAGGAGGAGGCCACAATCAGCGCCTGTAAGAAGAGTCAAAGCGCTAGTAGTTGATGGTGTGAGAAGGAGGGGTAGACCCAAACTCAGGTGGGAGGTTAGACTTAAGCTCGACATGAAGGAGCTTATCTTGTCCGAGGACATGACCTCCGACAGAAATGCGTGGAAAGATATAATTAGGATCTGCGGGTAGTTCAGGCTAGGTTTTAGGCTTTTTAGGCGTCTCTTTGTCCCCTTGCCCCCTATATTTTTGGTTTTTGGTACCTCGTTTTAGCTTTGCCTTAGCTTTAGGCCCCCGTGCGTTGATATGCATTGCTCTGTGTTGCTCCTTTAGGTTGACCTGCTTCTCTTTGTGCCTTGGTTCTTGGTTTTGTTTGCGTTTCTGCTTTTGTGCTTCCTTTCTTGTGCTTTTCCCGTGCCTCTTTGCCTTTCGTCGGGTTCTTTGTTTTGGTTCTGCTTTGGGTTTAGGTAGTTTTTGGTGTTAGGATTTTTAGGCGTCTCTTTGTCACCTTGCCCCTTGCATTTTGGTTTTTGGTGCCTCGTTTTTGCCTTTCCTTAGCTTTTGGCCCCGTGTGTTAATCTGAATTGCTTTGTGATGCCCCCTTAGGTTTGCATGCTTCTCTTTGTGCCTTGGTTCTGGGTTTTGTTTGCGTCTATGCTTTTGTGCTTCCTTTCTTGTGCTTTTCCCGTGCCGTTTGGCATTTCGTCGGGTTCTTTGTTTTGGTTTTGCTTTGTTTGCGTGCCTGCTTTCTTTTGCCTACTTTTTGCAGGTTGTTTTCTGCCATTTTCGCCTTCCTTTAGCTCTCTTTTCTTTTCTTTCTCACCCGCACAGCACATCTGCCGGAGGTCTCATTGGAAGCAGTCTCTCTACTCCTGGGTTTATTCTGAGATAGGGGTAGGATCTGTCTATATTCTACCTGTAACACCCCCAAAAAAATGGTTTGCAGCGGAAGAAAAGGTTTCTGGGGTGCTACTCAATTTGGATCATAACACGAGGTGAAAAATATAGATTTTTCTTTAAAGATTTCATTTATAGTAGTAAAACAAAGTTTACAAAGTTGAATTGTTGCGAAAAATGGCCCGTTAACAAAATGTGGTCCCCATACGTAAATCAGAGTCATCTATGATCATGCCATGCCAATACCCAAGCGCCTCCAGAGTTAGCTATCGCCTTTTAATCCTGAAAATACATGCTAAAAGGTCAACACAACGGTTGAGTGAATTCATAGGTTTAGTAATAAAGCAGTTGATCACAAGATATTTTAGTTTATAAAGTCGAAAATGTACGCATACAAAGTCTTAGTTAACCTGGGCTAAGATGTTATACGCCCAAAATGGAAAGTTGATATTATCGCACTAAGCTCATGACACCAAGACTCAATTGCATACACCTAATTACTGGTGTACGTAATAATTTCCCCCCCAGGAGGTAATTGCCAATTACCTAAGAGATTCAAATATGGTGCGCCCCGGTTATTTGATAACCAAGTAGGGGTCGTTACTCCCTATAGTACTATCCACGATATTTGCGTTCACTCGCAAGTGATTAATGGTTCATGATGAAGGGGTCTTTTGGCAAACAACTTAGACATAATAATAATAATATCAAGAGAACAGTAAACATTTTTCAACCAATTGTGATCATAAAAGCAGTAGTAGTATGTATTCTCTCCCAAAGAGTTTATAAAACAGTTAAAAGAGTAAAAGTGAGGCTATGAACTCACCTTAGTCCGAAGCAATGCAGGAATGGATACTATCACGACTAGCATCGAGAAATGAAATAAAGTAGTATCACAGTGTGGCATCGCACAACGATATAAGAGTACGGGCACAACGACACGTCATCGGCTCAAACTAGTAGTGTACGACTTATCTCAGAATAAGTATCGTAAAGTAATTGAGTTTTCAAAAAAATAAGTGTCTTGGTTTTCGTGGATTTCTCGTGTCGATGATTTACAAAAACGTTTAGCGTAAGAAATGTTTATTATCAACGTTTCGTGTAGTAGTAAGAAATCAAAGACTCGACATGTAACTCACGCCAAACGTAGATCACACCAAAGCATAATGTATACCCAATACATTATAGGGAATAGTCAAGAAATATTGACCAAGACTCTAGAACACACGCCAAAACGATAAAGCATATAAAAGAAATTAAACAAGTAAAGATCAATTAGCACGTAAGTAACAAGTAAGGCACAATTAGCAAATAATGGAAAGGTAAATAGATGGTTGAGTTTTGATCATTTACCCGATAACCCCAATTAGATTGTTTAAGAAATGTATGTTTTGTACGAAACATAAGTTTTTAGTATACAAATTAAATAGAAAATGTTTTATATAAAGTAAAACTATACTTTTCATTCTTATTATTGGGTTTGCATAAAATCAGTTTCTTTGGCAATACTAAGTATATAGATAAAAATTTGCTATTATTCGTTGATTAAAATACATTTCGATAACAATTAATCTGGTTAGATAATTTAATGAGTTGAAAGTGTTTACTAATTATAGGGCTTTATTGCCCGTCAACAGTCTATAATTTATCAAGTGAAATATTAAGTCCAACTTAAATCCATTACAAGTCCAATGATTTGCCCAAATGATTCGAGTCGCAAATCCATTATTTTCAGTTCATTAAGTATACGTAAATTAGATTAACAATCTCATGTATCAAAATTTATTACTTATTATTCAACTTCAAATTCCAAATCTCAATTACCTGAAACTTACCAATATCGCATGCGTCAAAATATGTAATTCACGTTAGTCGCTATTCAATAGACGTAATCTATTCACAAGCAAAGTTATAAAGAAATTTGTATGGTTATAGTATACTCTAAACTAATTATACAAATTTGAATACATTAAACTTTGTTATTCATGCGTAACAAAATAATGTATTATGAAATATAAACGATATTCACAAATATGTAATTATGGTGTTGTTTGCGGTAATTGATGTATAACTATACTTGTTGTAAGTGTGTCTTTGTTGTTTGTTACATTGGTACTTAAATTGTGCAATACACATGCTTGTAAACACTCTAGCCAAATTCTTTATTATGTTACATAGTTGATCAGTCATTTGTGTATCTTTGTATGCAAATTATTTTGTTTTTCTTATTTTATATATTCATTTTGTAATGACCGGATTATCAAAAAAAATCACATATCTTTCAACCCTTGACTGACATGGGTCTAACCCGACGCGCCTCACAATTGAAACAAACTTAACACCACTTATATCGAACAAACACACCAAGCAAACAACCACTTGCCGACCTTAATATGCAGCGTCAGTGCCTAACAAGTAAACGATGATGACGACAAGAAGTAAAGGAGACTAACAACCAAAGCAAACCACCCTCGTGGTTACGATAACTTAAATTAAAAACAACCCTATGTGGGTTTTGGGGGTTGGACCTGATCCCATGTCAAACAACTGCCGCCTAACACATCCGCACCCTAGTGGTGCCTTGGCTGAGCTAAGCTAAACAGAACACACCCTAGCCGGGTATCACAATTAAACCGAGTCAAAAAACATTAACCACAACCATGAGATGTTTTCACATACCACAACAAAGTAAAGATTTCCACAACTGAGCAATCCAATCACAACTATTTTATAACAACAACTCAGCAAGGAAAAAAATAAATAAAACCATTCCGAGACCAAATCTGACACGATCCGACTCAAAAAAACTAACCATAAATCGTTTTTAAAGATTCACCACACGAATGTATAACACACGTTTTTAAAACCTGTCAAATCGTTTTTATCTCATTTCTAAATCCACGAAAATCATAACAACTTATCTATAACAAAAAAAAATGAAATGAAACCTTACAAATATGAGTCGATCGAAAGGAAGCAACCACAAAATTAACACAAGCCCAACCAAACTCGAATCCAAGCAGGTACCACCAATAACCCCTTGATTTTTTTTGTAGGTTATGGGAGATGTAGTTGTAACCTGTGGATCGGTGGTGGTTTAAAAAGGAAAAGAAGTATATAGCTTTGACTATTCTTTCCCGACCTCGATTTTGAGGGTAGCTATACCGAGCATCAGTCTCCATCCCTTGAATATCTCTAGGCGCCCACATGATTTCATTCTTGGAAGAGGGGAAAGGGAGAAAGCAACCTGAATATGTTTCTGTGTTTGACCGGTGATTGAGAGGGATGGATCGAATAGATTATAGATGATGATACCAAGAAGCTGTGATGAATCTAAAAAAAATATTTTTGAGAGAGGGAAGGAAACCAATATACAGATTTACTTGTGAGGGTTGGGCGGTGGGGCAAGGTTATAAAAAAAGGGGTGTAAATATTATTATTATTATTGAGTGTATCTAGTGTACTCCGTGTCCCATCGAGTCTTTGTGTAATCGTACCATCCGGGTACTCGTGAAACATAAAGATTATATTTTTAGAAACGTTTTCGTAAGCGTAACAGTACAGTATCTTTATTATGTAAAGATTAAATAATAATCGTTTTACCGTTAGTCCGTCGGTGTCCGTAGGTGTCGAGTGTCGGTTTTTACTCTTTACGAGAAAATCTATCGTTCTTGATTCAAATAAGCTCGGTAAAATCCAGTAGTGAAACTTAGAAAATAAATACTATAATTTATTGTTAAAATTTGTTTGAAATTTTACGGTGTATCACAGTACCTACCCCTTATGGGAACCTCGTCCTCGATGTTAAGATTGTGTTAGTTTCTTAGGCGATTCTAGTAACTTATTTGAAAATGTGACGTTGTTATTTGAAAGACATATAAATTTTCTAGAAAGGTCATCTCTTTGAGGTGGATATTTGCGACCCCAACGGTGCTAGTTTAATAAATCAAGTTTTTACACGTGATGTAATTGAGAAAATTTTCCAAAAGTCGATGTTGTGGTATTTCTCATCATAAGAAGTTTTGATACGGTTTGATAAGAAAATTCTAACTCGTAAGGTTAAGTATTTTCAGAAAAATGTTACCACGAGTTTTATTGTTGACACAAATGCGACTTAAAGAGAGGTCCTTGAAAGTGAAAACGCCATAGAAGAAGATGTGGTTGGGTATATATGTTTCCATTAGTTTTAAACGTTTATGGGCACGACTCAGTTGTTAAGGTTATATTTCTCGAATTTGAACGGTATATAAGAAAATGTAGAGTCTTTAAATTTTTTAAAGAGAACTTGATGTGTGTAAAGAAAGTTGTTGAATTTCAGCTTTTGCGATGAAAACTCGTTAAATAAAGTTTTAGGCGTCAACATGGAATCGGTTCTAAGTTGGAGGTTTTCATGTGAATTCAAAAGTTGTTTCTCAAATTCAAATAATTTCAAATACCTTAGCTTTTGTAGATGATGAATCAGTTATGTTCCTTAGTAATTCTCATTAAAATATTTATTGTTTTCAAAACAAAGCGCGTATTTTTTTTACTCCGAAAATTTGGTTTATTTTCAAAAGAAAATATCGGTTATTCTTTAAAGCTTTTCAAGGGAGTAAATAGTTTATTAGGAAATTGCAGTAAGGTTTATGGAAAGGTTTGTAAAGCCACTTTATTGAGTAAGAAGAAAATGCCCTTTTTTTTTAGAACGGCAATTATATTAAGAAAAAAGACTAGCAGAGAAGGTAGGAGGTTACAATGTTACAAGGTAAGGATTTTTAAGCCAATCTATCCAACTAAACGAAGCGTTACATCTATATCTACACCAATAAAAAGAGCGGGAAACGATATCCTCAAAGAGAGAAGCCTTGGATTGAAGCTTTGAACCGAAAATACTCTTATTGCGAAAGTTCCAAATAGTCCACCACATAGTGTAGGAAACTCCTTCGATCAACGATTTGTGTTTGGATGAAAGACGAAGGTTCAATAACCACTCTAACCAATCCTCGTACGAAGATAGCTCCATAAAAATAACATCCCACCAATTAGCAATCTTGCGAAAGACATCTTTGGCTATGTTACAAGCGAAAAAAATATGACTAGTCGACTCCACCGCCACACCGCAAGAAGGACATAAAAAAGAATCAATCTCCATACCTCGTCTAGAAATATTGAACCTTGTAGGTAAGCAATCCATCTTTACTTTCCAAGCGTGAACGTTAATTTTTATGGGGACAACTTTAGTCCACCGAGTCTTAGTCGAAACATTCTGAAGCCAATGATCATCAATCATCTTTCGAACGGAGGCAACGGAGAACTCTCCCGATCCATCTAACGACCAAAACCACTTGTCCAGCATATCAACTAAAGTAAAACCCTCCAAACGTGCCAAAAGGTTAAGAAATTGGGTCTGCTCAATACCACTTCGAGGATTACGACGAAAAGATGAACCCAAGTTCTCCTGAGACATCTTCTCCGCTCTTGTAATACCTTTTTCGGTTTCCAAAGCATATAACCTTGGATATGCGATTTGAAATCACCCCACCTTTCTCCACATATCATGCCAAAAGAAGTATCGAACCCATTTCCATCTTTTATGCATGAAACCACATAGGTCCATTCCATTATCTTTTAGGTGCATCATCTCATGAGCGATAGTCGACCAAATGGTGATGATTATGACTAGCAATCTTATTAGGTTTGCCATCTTCGCCATGTATACCTTTAATAACCTTTGCCCATAGAGATGCTTTTTGAGTATGAAAACGCCACACCCACTTAAATAAGAGAGCTCTATTTAACGCATATAAGCTCGACACACCTAGACCTCCTTTCTCCTTCGAAGCCAAAACTTTATTCCATTTTACCCAAATCAATTTCTTACCGCTCTTATCAACACCATTGAAGAAATGGTTGCGAATGGATTCCATCTTTTAAAGGACCTTTATGGGAACTTTGAATAACGACTTATGATATATAGGCATGAAACCTAAAACCGACTTTAAAAGCGTTAACCGGCCTCCTATCGATAAAGTCTTCATTTTCCACTTAGAAAGACGAGTAGAAAAATTATTTAAAAATCGTTCCAAGCCCGAGAGCGAGACATAAAGTCGTCAACCTTCGACCCTAAATAAGAGAATGGATCTATAACCGTTGTGCAACCAATGTAATTGGCAGCCTGGTCCAAGACCTTATTAGCTACGGAAATCCCCATAAGCTTACTTTTGTTCATATTTATCTTTAACCCCGAAGCTCGATGAAAACATTCCAACACCTTAACAATGGTATCAATGTTTGAGTCACTCCATTGACCCATGAAAACCGCATCATCCGCATAAAAAAGGTGTGAAAGTTGAAAAGACGTGCCCATGACAATTCCTCTAAACATACCAGCATCCACCACTCTTTGGAACGACATATGGAGGCTTTCCATAATCAATATGAACAAGAACAGAGAGAGAGGATCTCCCTGCTTAAGACCTCTATGAAATTGAAACTCGCTAGTTGGACTTCCGTTAACAATAACTGATCCTTTTGATGAAATTAAGCAACTCTGAATCCATCCCCGCCATTTATCCCCAAAACCGAAATTCTTTAAAACGTCATCTAGATAATCCCATCTAACCTAATCATACGTCTTTTCGAAGTCAACCTTAAAGATCATCGTTTGTTTCTTCTTTTTTTTACACCAATGGTATATTTCATTTAAAATGAACGGACCATTTAAGATTTGCCTGTTAGCAATGAAAGCCGATTGAACTTGATTTACAATATCCCCCAACACACCCACAAGACGATTAGCCAAAATCTTGGTTATGATCTTGTACAACCTTCCTATCAAGGTGATAGGTCTAAAATCTTTCACCTTATTAGCATTAAGAGTTTTCAGAATTAACGCTATAAAAGAAGAATTACCAGCTTTTGTGAACACCCCCTGATGGAAGAAGTATTGAACAGCCTAGAAAGCTCCAATACTGGCGATAAAAACCGAATGTGAATCCGTCTGGACTAGGAGACTTATCAATCCCACATTCCCATACTGCCCTTTTAATCTCGTCACGAGAAACCTCACATTCCAAGTCAGACTGTTGATGTATGTTCAGCTTATTGTCAAAGTCGAAATTTAGTTGAATCGAGGGTCTCAACTTTATCAAATCGTTTAGTAAAGTGAGATAAAACTCGCTCTTCACCAAACTAGGAGTGTCGATCCATGTGCCGTCAACCAAGATACCACGAATAGCGAGTTGGCTTCTTTTTTATTAAGAATTCCATGGTAATATTTTGAGTTCTCATCTCCTTCAATTGCCCATTTGATTTTAGCCTTTTGAGCCACCTCCATACAAGCAAGCTTTTCTATATCTTGTAACGATTTGGTAACAAAGAGCCTTTTATTAAGGACCTCAGAATCACCTTCTCCTTTATCAATTAAAATATCAATCTCAGCTAACTTTGCTTTTAAAATCTTCTTATGTTTACTAGAACTATCTTTCTTAGACTTTATCCAAGCACGTATCTTTTCTTTGAGATATTTCCGTTTTTTCATTAATTTTGAAATATCATTAGAATCTATCACATGCGCTTCGTTCCAAGTTCTCTCCACAAAAGTATCAAAGCCCTCCATTTCAAACCAATAGTGATAAAATCTGAAAGGAATGGGACCATAATCAAGCTGAGCTTCACGCATTAAAATGGGCCGATGATCTGAGAGATGTCGATCCAAAGTAGTTGCATGAATATTAGGGTACGTGCTCATTAAGCTTTCAGAAATAAGGAAGCGGTCAAGTTTACTCATTTTGTTAGCCGATTTATGACACCAAGTAAAAGAACATCCGCCTAAATGTACCTCTTCCAAACCTGCAACTGAAATAAACGAATTGAAGGCATTAGCACCTTGCACGTTAAATATGGAACAGTGTCTCTCCTCTTGCGTACGGACTTTGTTAAAGTCACCCATGATCACCACATCACCGTTCCAGTTACCAATCACAGTAGTCAAGTAATCCCAAAGCATCTTCTTTTCTAACAACTCTTGTGGAGCATAAATAGAGATAATAAGAAGTTGTTTACCTTTAGGAATCCATTCTCCTGTAATCATAACAAAGTAATCAGAAACCGTGGATTTACTTTTGATAAACACCCTTGGATCCCACACGCATAGTATACCACCCGAATAACCAACAGAGGGACTATAGACGTAATCGAAATTGAAATTACCCCAACATGATTTAATGTTGAACATTTTGATAGCCTCCATTTTTGTTTCTTGCAAAGACAAAAAGTTTACCTTATTGATATTACATTACTCCTTAACCCAATCTTTTTTAGCCTTCTGGGCGAGGCCTTGGATATTTAAAGACATAAAGTTCATCTATGATTCTCGATTGCTCCTTGAGAACCAATAATTTCTTCAATATTCTTCAAACATCCCTCCATATTATACCCCATAATTTGTCCAACCTTCACCAAGTCTTCCATTACGTGTAACACGGAACCTCCTGTACGTGGTAATTCAGGCTTTTTGAAATGACCAGAACATATAGATTCCTCTTTGTCTTCCATCGAGTTATCATTGGGACGAGACTTAGGTATTTCAGCATCCGCTTTACCTTCTAGAATATTTTGGGGCCTTTCCTCACCTCCTTTTTCCTTCGTAGTGAATTAGTTGGATTGAACATCAGTAGTACCTAAAGGAGTGAAACCAGGAGGATATTTCATAGTGTTGTTTGAATTATTATCTCCATTAGTGTTGTCTTGATTTTTTTTAAGAAGATCATAGATGTTGAAAGGATCCTCTCAACGAATTTTCGACTGTCCAATATTACAATCGTCCATGTTATGTGCCTGAGATTGTTCCTTCTCAAAGACTGTTTCCGAAACCTCTTCAACCTCACTATCTGCTGCAACGTCTTCATAATTTAGATTATCAGCTTCTAAACCATCGTTTCTAATTCCATCTTCAGAGTCAATGTCATCTTCCTCGTCATCAGAAAAATCAGGAACCCAGCCAGAGACCTCTTTGGCACGTACCCAGAAGACTATGCCTTTAAATATGATTTTGAATGATTCAAAAATATTCTCAACCAACTTAGTTTTGATGCATATTCTTTTACTATGGAAACAAGTTTCATCGTGATCGTCAACGTGTAATAGATCACCCCATTTAGAAGCGATTCGATTAAAAGTTGCCTTAGTCCATACCTTTAAGGGTACACCCTCAATGTCTACCCATGTCACTCTCTCCTCATTTTGAAAAAGGTTTGAGGCTTGTTGTAGGTGGGAAAACCACGACCATATGCTCAAATTAGCTTTGAAATTTTCTTTTAAGTCTTCTGACTGAAATTCAATCATCACCCAATACCCGACCATGTACTTTAGTTTAATGTTGACAAAGCGCTCGTTGGCAAGAACCACCTTCAAATTTGTTAAGGAACTAAATTCCTTGACTTTACCCATCAGGCAGGTAGAGAAATCATTCTGATTCAAACGTGATTCATCAAGTACTAATGCCGGTTTGGTCTCTTCCTCGACAGTTACGGACTGAGTTCCCCTTCTAACAGCATGAATATAGGAATTGGAAAATCCATGGACCCCATTGTCCTTGTTACCAACATTTGACACAGGCTTATCATCTCCTATCTTTGAGTATTGTACATTACTCTTCTTTTGTGGAGGTCTTTGGAACCTAGCTTTGTTTGCGTGAAGTTTAAAATGATCAACCCAAATTGTACATAAATTATTAACCAAGCAATCAACATCAAAAACCTTAATAAAACGCACAAAACCAAACCTTTTTCCTGCTTTAGACCTTCTAATTGGAATGAAGGTGTCGACGACACTCCCCTATTGATTACAAACCTTCCATAAGTCCTTAGCGTAAAATTGGTCGGGGAAATTAGTAACAAAAATGGAGGTAGAAATCTTATGTACCTCATCCTCTTTTGAACAACGGTATGCCATTAATGAAATAATAATGATGATGGAATTAAATAATTTATGGGAAATGATAATAAGAAGGTGAATTGTATACCTATGAATTGATGAGATGATTTGGTTTGATCAGAGCGCCGCCGTGGTCTATCATTTTGGGATGGTTGACTTTTTGTAAGAAGAAAATACCCTTATCATTTACAAATTAATAATAAGTCGTAGTTTGGGGTTCGGTACTAAAGTATCAACTTGGTTTAAATGAGTAGCTTGTAAAATGATTTTTTTTAAATAGCTCATAGGGTAATAGAAAAATGATTTATCATTTATAGAACAGTAGTGAAATCACAGTCAAATTTTTGTGATCTCTTGGTAAGACAACAAATCAGGTTATAAAATAACTTGTGAAATGATTTGTAAAAATAGCTTATAAGAAAATAATTTATTGTTTGTCAAATAGTAGAAAATTTCGTAGTTCCATTTGTGATTTAATATCAAGGTGGTTTATAGGGTCATAGCAAAATAGTCAGTAAAGTGAAAGCGAATAGCTTATGGGGTAAGAGTAACGCAGTTTCATGGTTTTAAATCAGACAGTGGCTAAAGCAGCTCACTGGAGAGTAAAATAGTTCGTAGGTTGTAATAAAACTTGCAGGAAAATTGTAACATAGTTTACATATTGCTAGTGAAATGTTTGTTGTTTTATAAAACAATAGTAAGGTAATGAATCGGTTCATCATATTATAAGAAAATAGTTGGCAAGGCATTAGTAAGGTCGTTGATTATAAAGTATTAGTAAAGTCGCAAAATTTTTGGTTTAATGGCAAAATAGTAAGACTTTTTGTAAAATGATCGTGAGATGGTCGGTAAAATATTTGAAAGCAGTTTGCGTTAGATACTGATGAAGTTTACTATTTCATAAGAGGGTAGTAGGACAGACAGTTGGTGTTTCAAAAGGGATGAGTGGAAGATTAGGGATTCATTTTCAGAAAAAGTGGCTTGAGTTGCAAGCTAACTCTTTGTATGTTTTTAGATCGTTTTAGTCGTTCGTTTATTATTTATGTTTAGCGAGGGGATTCCTTTTGTAGACGTCAGGGTGTGTTGTTCCTAGAACGGATAGGGATGTAATTCGGTTCATCGATTGGGTACGAGTTTTGGGGTAGAGATGACATTGTAACCGCAGTGGATGACGAGACGAATTCGATCTCAACGTCTAAGAGAATAATAATAGGATGGGGTGATGAAGACATGGATTGCAATGACCCAGTAATAGAGGTTTAATGATCAGTAACGAAGACGATAATTCGATGGGATGGGAAAATAGAAGATATGGTACTGTAGCAACCCAAAAATATAATCCAAACCTAGAGTAATGTCGTGCGGTAATTAAAATTTTAGTTAATCGCGCATAATCTACTAAGAAAATCTAAAATATAATCATTAACTCGCATCATGCAACATTTCACTGGTTATGTATTATCTGCTAAGCAAATCTCATACATAACGTAGGCACGGAGGGCGCGAAGTGGTGGTGTAAAGTGGTCAATTTCAACATGGATCATTGAGGTATCCTTGTGCGAAGTGGTAGTGTGCACCATCTGCCAAGCAAATCTCCATGCACGTTGCTAGTAAGATGTAGACGTGGAGGTGCAAGGTAGTAGTGTAAAATGGTCAATTTAGAGAATGTAGTAATGAGAAAGGCGTTCCACTTAGGAGAAAAAGTATCGTAGTGAGAAAATGTTGTGACGTCAGTGTGTGATGTGTAGGAGTAAAACTTTATAACTCTTATGATGAACACACATGAAAATTTTTACCCTTTTCAGAAGTCAATCAGGAGGTTAATTGGGCATACCACTATTATAACTACTTTCAGTATTGCAACATTCACCTCTGAGTCGGACATAGGTGATCAAGCAATGTTCCACTGTCCCTGATTGAATATAGGTGATCAATCTATATTCACCCGAGGTTCAATGAATCTTGCAATGCTTAGCTTAGTTATACTAGTTACATGATGGGTTTATGGTTTTGATTTGTATTAACAATGTTGTAAACACAATGTAATCTTAGTTATGTGAAAACCCTTTCTAACTATTGCTTTTAAAATTTGTTATGAAAGACTGAACAAACATTTCATTTAAGTGGGGGAGAAGGCGTAGCCCTGTGGTACGTAAACATACATATAAGTAAAGCAATCATAGCTAATAGCGAGGTTAAGTTGGCAGTAATAAACACATATCTTATCAAGGATGACTTCAACGAGTCATAAGTGAGGCAATCAACTTGGCTGGCAGGCATGTGTCGGTCATAGGATTAAGTTTTTGTAAAAGTGGTTATAGTCTAGGTTTGAAAATACCTAGTTTTCTATAACCTAGGCTCTGATGCCAGCTGTAACACCAAAAAAAAAATGGTTTGCAGCGGAAGAAAAGGTTTCTGGGGTGCTACTCAATTTGGATCATAACACAAGGTGAAAAATATAGACTTTTCTTAAAAGGTTTCATTTATAGTTGTACAACAAAGTTTACAAAGTTGAATTGTTGCGGAAAATGGCCAGTTAACAAAATGTGGTCCCCATACGTAAATTAGAGTCATCTATGACCATGCCATGCCAATACCCAAGCGCCCCCAGAGTTAGCTATCGCCTTTTCATCCTGAAAATACATGCTAAAAGGTCAACACAACGGTTGAGTGAATTCATAGGTTTCTTGATGAGTGTCTAAATACTCATCATTTTGTACAATCTAAGCGCAAAATCATCGAAAACACTCAAAATGCATCAAAATGATGAAAATATCACCAATCGATGTTTCATGTGTTTTAAATGCAAAAGATCAAAATCGGATGAAAAATGTATCAAGTTTGCAAAATTGGCGGTTTAGTCCCCAAGTTTCAAAAGTTGTCAAATCTAGTTCACGGAATTCAAAAATGTGGAATTTTATCATTCAAGGTCCCTGAAATATTCTAAGTTGTTAAAATTAGGTCCTTGAATGATTCTTTGGTCAAATGGCAGAAAAGGCCCCTAAAGTTTGAAAATTTGCAAAAATAGTACTTGGACTTATAAAAATGGAATTTTATGCAAAAAGGGTCCTTGTACTATCAAAGTTTGTCAAGATTGGTCCTTGTGATAAGTTTGAAAAGTGTCATGTTCAGTCCCTCAAGTTTGGATAAATTGCAATTTTAGTCCTTGTATACTACTTAACCAAAACGGATCCTTTTAATATACCAAGCCCAAATCCAATCCACTAAAACCTTTGGCCCATATCCTTAGCCCAATCTCATTTTGACCCTTGAGCCTTGAGCCATGAACCTTGAGCCCCAGTTCACAATACATTTTGGCCCCAGTCATAATCCATTTTGACCCCCCCGTTATTATAATACCACTTGGTCAAACTCGGTCAAACGCGCCAAAAACCACCCAGCACTGCTCACCTCCCTCTCCCATGCCTGAATCCAAAAACCAGAGGTGGTTTTCCATCTTTTTCAACACCCCCCCCCCTTACCTTGTCCCCTCCACCTCCACTAACACCCAAATACTCTTAATTGATTGAAACCAACCCAATTAATACTCAAACCTGCTAAAGAAGAATTTGGCGCCAAAACTACAAGTGGACGGTTTTGATGTAATTCAATGATTCAAGGGCTCAGATGAAGTGGGAAAGATTCAGAGATATCAAGAGAGTCTCAAAAGTCTATAAAGGAGTGAGAAGAAGCAATGTATCTATCTATCTAGTGTAATTTTAGTTTTCCATTGTCGTTTTTATTATTCTCAAAATCTCAGTGTAATTTAAGCTTTCTTAGTACTTTGTTTAAGCATTTCAGTGTATTGTTAAACCTTTTCAATTATCAATTTCAAGTTCTAAGTCTTATTTCAGTTTATGCAATTTTAAAGTCAAAAATCTCATGTTATTCAAATGTTGTTCTTAGTTGTTATTATGGACTGATATAAGCCACATAAGCTCCTATATAGCTTTTAAAAGCTATTAGATACTTTAAAATCCAGTTTATAAGCAAAAACACAAAAATACCAAAAATCCAAATAAAATAGTTGAAAATTCAAAAATCACATGGAAATGGTGTTCACAGCTGGAGCAGGGTGAATTTTGGATGGCCTTGGGTTAGTGGCTTAGTGGTAAGCCTATAGGAGTGTTCTTGGTTCCTAGTTCTTGGTTTTCAGTTGGATAGCACTTGTAAGCACTTTTGGTCATTTTGGAATTTTACTGTTATAATTGTTCATTAGCTTGAATTTTTGTTTCTTTATGTTCATTAGATATAGTTAAGTGTATCTAACCACTAAAATCAGTTAGTTGTTTTTTTAAATTTGAATTTAGCAAAAATTTTCATCTTGACAGTTAAAAGTGCATAACTGTCAATTCTTAGTTTCTTGTTGTTAATGTTGTTGATTTATGTTTCATTAGTTCTAATATATGATAATACATGGTCTGCAATCAGTTTAATGGATTAAATCTGTGTTTTGCTCTAAAACTCACCATAACAGTCATATAAAGAGGTGTTTGGTTCACTGTGTTTGAAAGTGTCCTAGTTATTGTACTTGTTTGGAATCTGTTTAACTTGGTCTAATAAGCTCATAAACACAAGAAAAACCAGCCTTGGTTCATCAAAAGTCAAAAATCCTTTGAATCACATCTTGTGCATTCACTGTTGGAATTTTAAGTTCTAGGATCATGATTTTGTGTTAGTAAGTTGTTAGTGTTGATCAAATCAGTCTTATATCACCTTATAACAACATAATCAGTTAATAGAATCAGTTTAAATTTCATTTTAGTCAACTTAACTAGTTTTTATAAAAGTCAATTGTCATTTGGTGGTTTTGAATAAACTTTAGGATTTCCTTGTGTGTTTAATATTGAGATTCGGGATATAAGCTTTTGGATTATTAAAGTTCGGTTGCTAAACAAAATTAGAAAAATGCTAGTTTTCTTTGAATCGACTTATTAAGTGCTTATTTTACGGTTTCTTTTGATACCTTGGTGAAAAGGGTGCCACGTGCTGCAGTTGGGTGGTCAAGTTGATAAGCTCACATAGAGCTTATTAGTTGCTCAAATCTGTGATACTTGGTTCTTTGGAAAGCCAACCAAGCATTCTTGAAGTCTCAAGCTTGGTTTTCATTTTCTAGCTTGTTTGGTATTGCATAAGCCTCGACCTTGTCCCATTTCATCCAATTCTCGGTTTAAGCTAAGTGCTTATTAGCTTTTCCTAGCTTTTCGGTGTTAATCTTTGTGTCTTTTAGCTTCATATCGGTAGCTTGTAGCTTATTTTACCTCATTTGAGTTTTTGTTTCGATTGTGTGAGCTTGTTTGAGCTTATTTCACCAAAATAAGTTCTTAAAGCAACTGTTGGCTCATAAGCTTGTCAAACTGCTTATTTGTGATTTGTAAAATTTTTGTGTTTGTTAAAGTTTCATATTTTAAGTAGTTAAGTAGTTTTCAAAAAGAAAATCCAGAAAAATATCAATTTAAAATCAGTGATAGTGTTTATTTAATAGGTTTTAGCTTTTTGATTTTTCTTTTTAGCTTATTATTAAGCAAATCTTGTTTTTATATTTTTCTTAGTTTTCTGTCATCACAAGTTATTTTTAGAAAAAGTTTCATAATTTTCCTAATCTTTTTAGTGTTTATTAGAATTTTAAATAGTTAATAAGTATTAAATAATTAGTAATAAATAATTAAAAAGCATAAAAAATACCTTTTCAGTTTTAAAATTAGTTTTATCATATTTTAGATTTTCCAAGTTAAAATTTCATTTTCCAGGTTTATTTTATATTTTCTAGTATTTAAGTGTATTTTAAATAATAATTAATTAGTAATAATTAGATAAAAAGTGTGAAAAATATATTTTAATTTTAAAATTAGTTTTATAATATTTTAGATTTTTCTCAATCCTAATTTTATTTTTCTAGCCTTATTTTGTATTTTCTTCTATTTTAGAGTAATTATTAAATAGTTAAAATAGTTTTTAATTAATAATAATTAATTAAATAGTTATAAAAATAATTTTCTTTTTCTAATAATTTTATTTTATTTTTAGGATTCCAAAAATGTCATTTTTATATTTTTAGGTCTTTTATTTCTTAGATTCACTTTTTATTTTGTACGTATAAGTAGTTTTTAAACGTAGTTTTACGTTTGTCTTATCTGATTGTTGTGCTTTTCTATTCTGTTTCCAATTCCATTCCAATCAATCATTAGTGTAATAATTATATCCAAAACATTTACTGATCACTATCCTTAGTGATCATTCATCATCTGAATTAGTGTTTACACACCATTGAGTCTCAAGTGGGACTTAACGACCAGAATTCATTCTATTCTCCGGGACTTCATTGTATTTGTGTTTAAGCGGTTTTAAGCTTCTTACGGTTAGCCATTCACAAGTGGCTAGCTTGTGTGAGGTAACAGCGGTTTAGCACAGATCAAATTTTGGCGCATTGCTTGGGAGGCTTTAGCGTGTGTTAAGCCATTTTCGGACCCATTCTTGCACATACCCCATCATTTGTAAAAAGTTTTTGTAAAGTTATATAAAATCTCAAAAGTTCATTAGCACTTTTCCTAAAGTGTTAAAACACCAAAAACAATATAAAACAACAAAACAATCGAACGTTTTCTATCTTGTATTGTCTTTAAGGTGATTCTTAAAAGCGATGCGATTTGGTTAAGCGAGACGATACCAAAAATATTGTCCAAAAGTTTTTAAACCCATCTGCACAAATCGTACCTCGTCTTTTCGGTGGTACTTAATTTATACATAAAATCAACCACCGCAAATCAAGGCGGTACACTACTAAGCTGGGGTGTGACCATAATAAGTTCCGAACATCGATTTAAAACTTGCCTTTGTGTCCTTGTGATTTGGTGTACCTTTTCAAAAAGCCATTTCATTTGTGATTATTGGTTAAAGTTCACTTGTCGTTTTGCCTCGCATTTGTTTTGAAAAATTGATTTTTATACTTAGTGCATGCGCTCGTTCTTCCGATTCTACAAGTCCACTTTCGAGCTTGGAAACATTCCTCGTGAGCGTAGAGGGCGTTACGCTCCTTCACCGTGGTGAGGAACATCTACCACCACCACCTCTGTCGAAATGGCGGAAGACAAACCCATGAATGAGCTTCTCCAAGCACCCATTGAGGGTTACGGAGATGCCATTGTTGTCCCGACCATTGTGGTCGACACCTTTGAGCTCAAAACCGAGTTGCTTAATCTAGTAACCCAAAGCCAATTCTATGGTTTTGGCGGGATGATCCTCATGCACACATTCGATGGTTTAACAAGATTGCATCTACCATCAAGTACAAGAATGTCCCCATGAAGCTATCAAGCTTCTTCATTCCCATTTTCTCTGAGGACAAGCTCGAATTGGCTTGAGAAACAACCCCTGGTTCTATTAAGACATGGGAGGATCTAGTCACCAAGTTCGTTAACGAGTTCTATCCTCCATCCCGAACCACAAGTCTTAAGAATGAGATAATGAAATTTTCTCGAGATTTGATGAATCATTCGGGAGGCATGGGATCGTTACAAAGAGTTGCCATGATGTCCGCATCATGGTTTTACCGAGTTAATGCAAATGGATACTTTCTACAATGGTGCGAATCAAACCAATCAAGACTCTTTGAATGCCTCCGCGGAGGTAATTTCTGAGCAAGACTACCAAAGAAGCCTTGCAAATCATTGAGAACAAATCTCGGTCCGTCCTTTCCGAGCAAAGACATATCGGTCTCATCTTGGACCTTGTTCTTCTTCATCCCCGTGAGTACATCTAGCGATGCTAAGATTGACAAACTCACGAGATATTGTTCGAGCTTTGGTTCTTGCTAACCAAAAGAAAGTGACCTTCACACAGACACCAACACATGGTGAAGTGAAGAAAGTCGAGAGTTGTGTTACTTGTGGTGGTCCTCATGCATACTACAACTGTCATCGCCACCGAGGGTAGTCCTTTTGAAGCCAATGCTCTGGCCGGTAGTTCACGCAAGGAGGTAATCAATACCGTCCTCAAAATGAACCACACTACCGTGCTAACACTAATTAGGCACCACCGGTTTTAACGAGAATCATAACATGCAAAACCGAATCGAACCAACCCGAATGAACCAAGGTTATCAAAACCAAGGTAATTTCTATCACGCACCAAATCAAGGTTTCCAACATCAAGGAACCTTAATCAAAACAATTTCAATCGAGGGAATCAATTTCATGGGAATATGAATCCTAATCAAGGGAATTTTGGCTATAATCAAAACATCTGACCTCAAATTATCCCTCCAGCTCCTCCGCCATTGTTCCTCCGGGACCATCATCGATGAGTTCTTGAAGCGGTTCATGAAATCCCAAGATGAAATGAGCAGGTTGTTGGTCGATCGATTGTCGATCTTAAGAAGTCTTTAAATGATCAACCCTCGGGCTCGGGAAAACTTCCGAGCAACACGATCGCTAACCCGGGGCGATGCTGGCGATCACAACCAAGTGGTGTTTCATATCTTTGGACCTAATGTTCCTACTACCTCTTCTTCTTCTCTCCCAAAGGTAGTGGAAAGTGAACCTCCGACACACAATGGACCTCGACTCCAATGCCTCCTCCACCGGGAGAAATGAGTCAAGTTACCAAAGAAACAACGGACAAGGTGCATTATTCAAGCCACGAAGTACCGCACACGTCCCACTTTGGTAGTCCAACCTCAGTTGTCCGAAACCCAAGTCAAATCAAGGAGTTGTTTTGAACCTCCTGTAACTCTGTTGAGAATCAATCCAAATCTTCTATTCCTTACCCATCACGTTTGAATGAGCAAAAGCTCGAGAAAGCCGGTCATCAAATGGACAAATTTTTCCAAATTTTCCAAGAGTTACATTTGACATAAGCTGCGGATGCTATCATCTTGATGCCCAAGTTTGCATCAACTCTCAAACACATGTTAAGCAATAAGGAAAAGTCGTTTGAAATGGCAAAAACTCCTTTGAGCGAGCGCGCTCGTGATTATCTTGAAGAAGCTTCGAAAAACTTGGAGATCTGGGAAATTTCTCTTACCTTGTGTATTCCCAAGAATGGTTGAATGCTTTGCCTAGCAGATCTTGGTGCAAGCATCAATCGATGCCTTATTCGATATGGAAGAAACTTTCTCTTAGGAACTCACTCCTACATGCATGACTCTCGAGCTTGCGATCGTTCCATATCCGTCCTCTTGGCATTGCCGAGGGCGTATTGTGAAAGTAGGAAAGTTCCATTTTCCGGTGACCGTGGTTGTTGATTTTGATGCCGATCATCGGGTTCCTCTCATTGTTGGTCGAGGATTCACGAGAAGGCCGTGCTCTCATAGATGTATTTGAGCAAGAAATCACATTACGTGTTGGTAATGAAGTTGTCACCTTTAACCTTGATCAAACTTTGAGGTACTCCGCAAATTATGATTTTGAGTCGGTTAACCAAATAGATATCATTGATGTTGCTTCGAAGAGTACTCAAGAAGTTCTTGGTTATTCTCATAATTACGTGAGTGGGGATCCCACCACATCTTCTCAACCTATCATAGCCGATTCTACTCCTTCCCTCACTCCGTTTGAGGAAGAGACTTCATCTTAGATGAGATTGAAGCATACTTGGCTAGTGATTACATTCCATGGAAATTGATCACGCTCAATTGACATTGAGGGGACATACTTCTCATTGAGAAGTTGCTTAATGGTGATCCATCATCAATCCCTCACTCTAGTGATTCAATTCTGATGAGATTAATCAAAATGAGATTAATACGGAGGAGATATTCTTCTTGAGAAGTTGTTAAATCGGGACACTTCTCGTCCTCTCCCTCCCGTCGAGCTTCGTAACAAGGAAGTCAAGTCAGTTGAGAAAACTGAAGAATTTCCTGAGGTTGAGCTTAAGGACTTACCTCCTCATCTCGAGTATGCATTTCTAGAAGGTGATGATAAATTACCAGTCATTATTGCTAGAGATTTGAACAAAGATGAAAAAGCTGCTCTCATAAAGGTCTTGAAGTCACACAAGCAAGCAATTGCTTGGAAACTTTCCGACATTAAGGGTATCAACCCTGAGTTTTGTACTCACAAAATCTTGATAGAGGATGATTTCAAACCAGCAGTTCAACATCAGAGACGAGTGAATCCAAAAATCCATGATGTTATCAAACAAGAAGTTATCAAACTTCTTGATGCAGGCTTGATTTACCCAATCTCGGATAGTCCTTGGGTTAGCCCAATTCATTATGTTCCTAAAAAGGGTGGCATAACTGTTATCACAAATGAAGATAACGAGTTAATTCCAACTCGATTGGTGACGGGATGGCGTGTGTGTATTGACTATCGTAAGTTGAATGACGCCACCCGTAAAGACCATTTTCCTCACCTTCATGGACCAAATGCTTGAGAGATTAGCGAGGAATGAATACTATTGTTTCCTTGATGGTTTCTCGGGTTACTTTGATTCCATTGATCCACGGGATCAAGAGAAGACCACATTCACCGCCCATACGGAACTTTTGCCTACAAGCGTATGCCTTTTGGCTTATGTAATGCTCACGCACGTTCCAACGATGTATGATGGCCATATTCCACGACATGATCGGAAACAATGGAGGTGTTTATGGATGACTTCTCGGTCATTGGGGATTCATTTCAAACATGTCTCTCCATTTAGAAAAATGCTTCAAAGGTGTGAAGACACCAATCTTTGTCTAAAGCGGGAGAAAAGCCACTTTATGGTCAAAGAAGGCATAGTCCTTGGCCATAAGATTTCCAAAAATGGGATTGAGGTAGATAGAGCAAAAGTAGATGTTATTGCTAAATTACCTCATCCTACTACCGTCAAAGGTATTAGGAGTTTTCTAGGTCATGCCGGTTTCTATCATGATTCATACAAGATTTTTCTAAAATCGCTTGACCTATGACTCATCATCTTGAAAAGGATGCTCCTTTTATCTTTTCACCCGAGTGCATCATAGCTTTTGAAACATTGAAGAAAAGCTTCTGAAGCACCATTCTCGTTGCTCCCGGTGGGATTTACCCTTTGAGCTCATGTGCGATGCAAGTGATTTTGCTATCGGTGCGGTCTTAGGGCAGCGTAGAGCTAAGCATTTTCACCTATCCACTACGCGAGTAAAACTATGGTGAAGCTCAAACTCATTACACCACCACGGAAAAAGAGCTATTAGCCGTGGTGTATGCATTTGAGAAATTTCGGCCGTACTTAATCTTGACCAAATGCGTGGTGTATACGGATCACTCGGCTCTCAAATATCTCTTTGCAAAACAAGATGCAAAGCGAGATTGCCGTTGGATTCTCCTCCTCCAAGAATTTGATATCATTATACGTGATAAAAAGGAGATGAGAATCTAGCTGGCGATCGTCTGTCGATTAGAAAACCCTCACCAAGATGTTTTCGAGAAAAGGAAATAAATGAAACATTTCCTCTCGAGACACTCAATGAGGTTTCTTTTCGTGGAAATTCTACCACCCCATGGTTTCTTGACTTTGCAAATTACCATGCGGGTAACTTCATTGTGAAAGGGATGTCGACCCAACGGAAGAACAAATTCTTCAAAGATGTTAAACATTATTTCGGACGACCCTACTTGTTCAAAATCATGCGGATCAAGTCATCCGACGGTGTGTTTATGGACGTGAAGCTATTGACATTCTCATGACTTGCCATCTTTGGACCCAAGGGGCCATCATAGTCCAAACTACACCGCGAAAAAGGTGTTTGATTCGGGTTTTATCGACCCACAATCTATAAGGATGCCCGAATTTGTAAAAGCTTGTAACGCTTGTCAGCGTCACGGCAATATATCTCAAAGAAATGAAATGCCGCAAAATGCCATTCAAGTTTGTGAGATATTTGACATATGGGGTATTGACTTTATGGGGCCATTTCCTTCGTCTCGTGGTAACAAATACATACTCGTGGTGTTGACTATTTGTCAAAATGGGTTGAAGCAAAGCTTTACCTACCAATGATGCCCGAGTTGTTGTGAAGTTTTGAAATCTCTTTTGCGGGTTTGGAACTCGAGAGCGATAATCGATGATCGTGGTACACATTTACGCAATGACCAATTTGAAAGAGTCATGCAAAAGTATGGTGTTACCACCGTCTTTCTCTCGCATACCACCCCAAACAAGTGGGCGGTGGAAGTTTCCAACCGTGGTATAAAAGAATCCTTGAAAGGACGGTGAGCGAAAATCGTGCATCACGGTCGGATAAACCGGATGGCGCTCTGGGCCTTCCGTGCGACTTACAAAACACCCATCGGTGTACTCCATACAAGCTAGTGTACGGAAGGCATGTCATCTTCCGATTTAGTTAGAGCACAAGGCATCTTGGGCCTTAAAGCATGCAAATTCGATATTCGAGACGGTGGTGATCATAGAAAAGTTCAAATGAATGAACTAAATGAACTCCGTGATCAAGCTTACGAGAACTCTTTAATCTATAAACAAAAGACAAAGAAGATTCATGACTCTAAAATCAAGAACCACGTTTTCAACGTTGGTGATCGAGTCCTTCTTTTCAATTCAAGATTGAAGATATTCTCGGGAAAGCTCAAGTCCCGTTGGTCTGGTCCATTTACTATCACTAAGGTTTATCCTTATGGCACCATCGAGTTATCTCAACCCGATGGTCCTAATTTTAAAGTGAATGGTCATCGAGTGAAGCATTACTTTAGAGAGGACATTCCATCCATGGTTGTCCGGTTTACAAACATTCCCCATGAACCAATGAATGCGGGGATCGAGTCAAGCTAGTGACTCGGTAATCAAAAACTTTAACACACACCATATGGGTTTTCACCCATATTTACATCTTCTTTCTCTGTTCTACCACCCTAGTGTGGGGAGTTGCCCTTGTGTTGTATATAAAATCATTAAAAAAAAAAAAAAAAAAAAAAAAAAAAGATCTTTCTAAATAATGGTCGTAGTATTTCCTTTTACGTTCTCGGTTTGGCATAGCCTTGATACTTTGAATATTGAGGGCAATATTCATTTCTAAGTGTGGGGAATTCTCAATTATTTCATGTAATTATTCCACCCAATTCCCGTTTTGGCCAAAATTTTTTTGGAGTAAGTGTTTTCACTTACTCGACAGTAGCGATCCGCCATGTCTAAAAACAAAAGGATTGGCTAATCCGAGAGCAAACGGCTCTTGGTAAAGATTTCTCAAATCCGTTTATGGCTTGCAATTTGCCCAAAATTGTATGGTATTCAACTCACCATATCCTAAAAAGTGAAGAGTTGGCTAGCCATAAGTTTATGGCTTGTGGTAAAGGCGATGGAAAAGCCATAATTGGTAATCAGCTCACCAAAGATAATATTGATAATTTATCCAAGAGTTGGCTAGTCCGAGCAAGCGGCACGGTAAAGACAAATCAAACCCGTTCTGACTTATGATTTGCTCAAAATCATTTGGTTATCGTTGTACCAAGGTTCTTACTTGAATGAAACAATTGGCTACTCGAGTGATGGCTTTTGGTAAAGAGTTTTAAAATCCATTAAAGATCTAAAACATTGCTAGGGACTAGCAATATCTTAGTGTGGGGATTGATGAGTGTCTAAATACTCATCATTTTGTACAATCTAAAGCGCAAAATCATCCGAAAACACTCAAAATGCATCAAAATGATGAAAATATCACAAATCGGTGTTTCATGTGTTTTAAATGCAAAAGATCAAAATCGGATGAAAAATGTATCAAGTTTGCAAAATTGGCGGTTTAGTCCCTAAGTTTCAAAAGTTGTCAAATCTAGTCCACGGAATTCAAAATGTGGAATTTTATCATTCAAGGTCCCTGAAATATTCTAAGTTGTTAAAATTAGGTCCTTGAATGATTCTTTGGTCAAATGGCAGAAAAGGCCCCTAAAGTTTGAAAAATTGCAAAAATAGTCCTTGGACTTATAAAAATGGAATTTTATGCAAAAAGGGTCCTTGTACTATCAAAGTTTGTCAAGAATGGTCCTTGTGATAAGTTTGAAAAGTGTCATGTTCAGTCCCTCAAGTTTGGATAAATTGCAATTTTAGTCCTTGTATACTACTTAACCAAAACGGATCCTTTTTAATATACCAAGCCCAAATCCAATCCACTAAAACCTGCTGGCCCATATCCTTAGCCCAATCTCATTTTGACCCTTGAGCCTTGAGCCATGAACCTTGAGCCCCAGTTCACAATACATTTTGGCCCCAGTCATAATCCATTTGACCCCCGTTATTATAATACCACTTGGTCAAACTCGGTCAAACGCGCCAAAATCCACCTGCCTTTATTCACCTCCCTCTCCCAAGCCTGAATCCAAAAACCAGAGGTGGTTTTCCATCTTTTTCAACACCCCCTTACCTTGTCCCCTCCACCTCTACTAACACCCAAATACTCTTAATTGATTGAAACCAACCCAATTAATACTCAAACCTGCTAAAGAAGAATTTGGCGCCAAAACTACAAGTGGACGGTTTTGATGTAATTCAATGATTCAAGGGCTCAGATGAAGTGGGAAAGATTCAGAGATATCAAGAGAGTCTCAAAAGTCTATAAAGGAGTGAGAAGAAGCAATGTATCTATCTATCTAGTGTAATTTTAGTTTTCCATTGTCGTTTTTATTATTCTCAAAATCTCAGTGTAATTTAAGCTTTCTTAGTACTTTGTTTAAGCATTTCAGTGTATTGTTAAACCTTTTCAATTATCAATTTCAAGTTCTAAGTCTTATTTCAGTTTATGCAATTTTAAAGTCAAAAATCTCATGTTATTCAAATGTTGTTCTTAGTTGTTATTATGGACTGATATAAGCCACATAAGCTCCTATATAGCTTTTAAAAGCTATTAGATACTTTAAAATCTAGATTATAAGCAAAAACACAAAAATACCAAAAATCCAAATAAAATAGTTGAAATTCAAAAATCACATGGAAATGGTGTTCACAGCTGGAGCAGGGTGAATTTTGGATGGCCTTGGGTTAGTGGCTTAGTGGTAAGCCTATAGGAGTGTTCTTGGTTCCTAGTTCTTGGTTTTCAGTTGGATAGCACTTGTAAGCACTTTTGGTCATTTTGGAATTTTCTTGTTATAATTGTTCATTAGCTTGAATTTTTGTTTCTTTATGTTCATTAGATATAGTTAAGTGTATCTAACCACTAAAATCGATTAGTTGTTTTTAAATTTGAATTTAGCAAAAATTTTCATCTTGACAGTTAAAAGTGCATAACTGTCAATTCTTAGTTTCTTGTTGTTAATGTTGTTGATTTATGTTTCATTAGTTCTAATATATGATAATACATGGTCTGCAATCAGTTTAATGGATTAAATCTGTGTTTTGCTCTAAAACTCACCATAACAGTCATATAAAGAGGTGTTTGGTTCACTGTGTTTGAAAGTGTCCTAGTTATTGTACTTGTTTGGAATCTGTTTAACTTGGTCTAATTAGCTCATAAACACAAGAAAAACCAGCCTTGGTTCATCAAAAGTCAAAAATCCTTTGAATTACATCTTGTGCATTCACTGTTGGAATTTTAAGTTCTAGGATCATGATTTTGTGTTAGTAAGTTGTTAGTGTTGATCAAATCAGTCTTATATCACCTTATAACAACATAATCAGTTAATAGAATTAGTTTAAATTTCATTTTAGCCAACTTAACTAGTTTTTATAAAAGTCAATTGTCATTTGGTGGTTTTGAATAAACTTTAGGATTTCACTGTGTGTTTAATATTGAGATTCGGGATATAAGCTTTTGGATTATTAAAGTTCGGTTGCTAAACAAAATTAGAAAATGCTAGTTTTCTTTGAATCGACTTATTAAGTGCTTATTTTACGGTGTCTTTTGATACCTTGTTGAAAAGGGTGCCACATGCAGTTGGGTGGTCCAAATTGATAAGCTCACATAGAGCTTATTAGTTGCTCAAATCCTGTGATACTTGGTTCTTTGGAAAGCCAACCAAGCATTCTTGAAGTCTCAAGCTTGGTTTTTCATTTTCTAGCTTGTTTGGTAGGGCTGCAATAAGCCTCAACCTTGTCCCATTTCTGTCCAATTCTCAGTTTAAGCTAAGTGCTTATTAGCTTTTTCCTAGCTTTTCAGTGTTAATCTTTGTGTCTTTTAGCTTCATATCAGTAGCTTGTAGCTTATTTTACCTCATTTGAGTTTTTGTTTCAGTGTGTGAGCTTGTTTGAGCTTATTTCACCAAAATAAGTTCTTAAAGCAACTGTTGGCTCATAAGCTTGTCAAACTGCTTATTTGTGATTTGTAAAATTTTTGTGTTTGTTAAAGTTTCATATTTTAAGTAGTTAAGTAGTTTTCAAAAAGAAAATCCAGAAAAATATCAATTTAAAATCAGTGATAGTGTTTATTTAATAGGTTTTAGCTTTTGATTTTTCTTTTAGCTTATTATTAAGCAAATCTTGTTTTATATTTTTCTTAGTTTTCTGTCATCATAAGTTATTTTTAGAAAAAGTTTCATAATTTTCCTAATCTTGTTAGTATTTATTAGAATTTTAAATAGTTAATAAGTATTAAATAATTAGTAATAAATAATTAAAAGCATAAAAATACATTCAGTTTTAAAATTAGTTTTATCATATTTTAGATTTTACAAGTTAAAATTTCATTTTTCAGGTTTATTTTATATTTTCTAGTATTTAAGTGTATTTTAAATAATAATTAAATAGTAATAATTAGATAAAAGTGTGAAAAATATATTTTAATTTTAAAATTAGTTTTATAATATTTTAGATTTTCTCAATCATAATTTTATTTTTCTAGCCTTATTTTGTATTTTCTTCTATTTTAGAGTAATTATTAAATAGTTAAAATAGTTTTAATTAATAATAATTAATTAAATAGTTATAAAAATAATTTTCTTTTCTAATAATTTTCTTTTATTTTAGGATTCCAAAATGTCATTTTATATTTTTAGGTCTTTTATTTCTTAGATTCACTTTTATTTTATGCGTATAAGTAGTTTTAAGCGTAGTTTCGTTTGTCTTATCGATTGTTGTGCTTTTCTATTACATTTCCAATTCCATTCCAATCAATCGGTAGTGTAATAATTCTATCCAAAACTTTTCTTGATCACTATCCTTAGTGATCATTCTATCATCTGAATTAGTGTTTACACACCATTGAGTCTCAAGTGGGACTTAACGACCGGAATTCATTCTATTCTCCGGGACTTCATTGTATTTGTGTTTTAAGCAGTTTTAAGCTTCTTACGGTTAGCCATTCACAAGTGGCTAGCTTGTGTGAGGTAGCTTGACGGTTTAGCACAGATCATTTACTAATAAAGCAGTTGATCACAAGATATTTTAGTTTATAAAGTCGACTACAAAGTCTTAGTTAACCTGGGTTAAGATGTTATACGCCCAAAATGGAAAGTTGATATTATTGCACTAAGCTCATGACACCAAGACTCAACTGCATACACCTAATTACTGGTGTACGTAATAATTTGCCCCCAGGAGGTAATTTCCAATTACCTAAGAGATTCAAATATGGTGCGCCCCTGTTATTTGCAAGCATTTTTCAAGCAATTGTGATCATAAAAGCAGTAGTAGAACGTATTCTCCCCCAGAGAGTTTATAAAACAGTTAAAAGAGTAAAAGTGGGGCTATGAACTCACCTTAGTCCGAAGCAATGCAGGAATCGATACTATCACGACTATCATCGAGAAATGAAATAAAGTAGTATCACAGTGTGGCATCGCACAACGATATAAGAGTACGGGCACAACGGCGAGTCAGCGGCTCAACCTAGTAGTGTATGGCTTATCTCAGAATACGTATCGTAAAGTAATTGAGTTTTCAAAAAAATAAGTGTCTTGGTTTTCGTGGATTTCTCGTATCGATGATTTACAAAAACGTTTAGTGTAAGAAAAGTTTATTATCAACGTTTCGTGTGGTAGTAAGAAATCAAATACTCGACATGTAACTCACGCCAAACGTAGATCATACCAAAGTATAATGTATATCCCAATACATTATAGGAAATAGTCAAGAAATATTAACCAAGACTCTAGAACACACGTCAAAGAGATAAAGCATATAAAAGAAATTAAACAAGTAAAGATCAATTAGCACTTAAGTAACAAGTAAGGCACAAGTAGCAAATAATGGAAAGGTAAATAGATGGTTGAGTTTTGATCATTTACCCGATAACCCCAATTAGATTGTTTAAGAAATGTATGTTTTGTACGAAACATAAGTTTTTAGTATACAAATTAAATAGAAAATGTTTTATATAAAGTAAAACTATACTTTTCATTCTTATTATTGGGTTTGCATAAAATCAGTATCTTTGGCAATACTAAGTATATAGATAAAAATTTGCTATTATTCGTTGATTAAGATACATTTCGATAATAATTAATCTGGTTAGATAATTTAATGAGTTAAAAGTGTTTACTAATTATCGGACTTTATTGCCCGTCAACAGTCTATAATTTATCTAGTGAAATGTTAAGTCCAACTTAAATCCATTACAAGTCCAATGATTTGCCCAAATGATTCGAGTCGCAAATCCATTATTTTCGGTTCATTAAGTATATGTAAAGTTAGATTAACAATCTCATGTATCAAAATTTATTACTTATTATTCAACTTCAAATTCCAAATCTCAATTACCCGAAACTTACCAATATCGCATGCGTCAAAATATGTAATTCACGTTAGTCGCTATTCAATAGACGTAATCTATTCACAAGCAAAGTTATAAAGAAATTTGTATCGTTATAGTATACTCTAAACTAATTATACAAATTTGAATATATTAAATTTTGTTATTCATGCGTAACAAAATAATGTATTATGAAATATAAACGATATTCACAAATATGTAATTATGGTGCTGTTTGCGGTAATTGATGTATAACTAACTTGTTGTAAGCGTGTCTTTGTTGTTTGTTACATTGGTAGTTAAATTGTGCAATACACATGCTTGTAAACACTCTAGCCAAATTCTTTATTATGTTACATAGTTGATCAGTCATTTGTGTATCTTTGTATGCAAATTATTTTGTTTTTCTTATTTTATATATTCATTTTGTAATGACCGGATTATCAAAAAAATCACATATCTTTCAATCCGTGACTGACATGGGTCTAACCCGACGCGCCTCACAATTGAAACAAACTTAACACCACTTATATCGAACAAACACACCAAGCAAACAACCATTTGCCGACCTTAATATGCAGCGTAAGTGCCTAACAAGTAAACGATGATGACGACAAGAAGTAAAGGAGACTAACAACCAAAGCAAACCACCCTCGTGGTTACGATAACTGAAAGTAAAAACAACCCTATGTGGGTTTTGGGTGTTGGACCTGATCCCATGTCAAACAACCGCCGCCTAACACATTCGCACCCTAGTGGGGCCTTGGCTGAGCTAAGCTAAACAGAACACACCCTAGCCGGGTATCACAATTAAACCGAGTCAAAAACATTAACCACAACCATGAGATGTTTTCACTTACCACAACAAAGTAAAGATTTCAACAACCGAGCAATCCAATCACAACTATTTTATAACAACAACTCAAACAAGGAAAAAATAAATAAAACCATTCGAGACCAAATCGACACGATCCGACTCAAAAAACTAACCGTAAATCGTTTTAAAGATTCACCACGAATTTATAACACACGTTTTAAAACACATCAAATCGTTTTATCTCATTTCTAAATCCACAAAAATCATAACAACTTATCTATAACAAAAAAAAATGAAATGAAACCTTACAAATATGAGTCGATCGAAAGGAAACGACCACAAAATTAACACAAGCCCAACCAAACTCGAATCCAAGCAGGTACCACCAATAACCCCTTGATTTTATTTTGTGAGTTATGGGAGATGTAGTTGTAACCTGTGGATCGGTGGTGGTTTAAAAAGGAAAAGAAGTAGATAGCTTTGACTATTCTTTCCCGACCTCGATTTTGAGGGTAGCTATACCGAGCATCAGTCTCCATCCCTTGAATATCTCTAGGCGCCCACGTGATTTCATTCTTGGAAGAGGGGAAAGGGAGAAAGCAACCTGACTATGTTTTTGTGTTTGACCGGTGATTGAGAGGGATGGATCAAATAGATTATAGATGATGATACCAAGAAGCTGTGATGAATCTAAAAAATATATTTCTTGGGAGAGGGAAGGAAACCAATATACAGATTTACTTGTGAGGTCTGGGCGGTGGGGCAAGGGTATAAAAAAATGGATGTAAATATTATTATTATTATTGAGTGTATCTAGTGTACTCCGTGTCCCGTCGAGTCTTTGTGTAATCGTACCATCCCGGTACTCGTGAAACATAAAGATTATATTTTTAGAAACGTTTTCGTAAGCGTAACAGTACAGTATCTTTATTATGTAAAGATTAAATAATAATCGTTTTACCGTTAGTCCGTCGGTGTCCGTAGGTGTCGAGTGTCGGTTTTTACGCTTTACGAGAAAATCTATCGTTCTTGATTCAAATAAGCTCGGAAAAATCTAGTAGTGAAACTTAGAAAATAAATACTATAATTTATTGTTAAAATTTGTTTGAAATTTTACTGGATATTACAGTACCTACCCCTTATGAGAACCTCGTCCTCGAGGTTAAGTTTGTGTTAGTCGCTTAGGCGATTCTAGTAACTTATTTGAAAATGTGACGTTGTTATTTGAAAGACATATAAATTTTCAAGAAAGGTCATCTCTTTGAGGTGGATATTTGCGACCCCGAGGGTGCTAGTTTAATAAATCAAGTTTTTACACGTGATGTAATTGAGAAAATTTTCCAAAAGTCGACGTTGTGGTATTTCTCAGCATAAGAAGTTTTGATACGGTTTGATCGGAAAATTCTAACTCGTAAGGTTAAGTATTTTCAGAAAAATGTTACCATGAGTTTTATTGTTGACACAAATGCAACTTAAAGAGAGGTATTGAAAGTGAAAACGCCATAGAAGAAGATGTGGTTGGGTATATATGTTTCCATAAGTTTTAAACGTTTATGGCACGACTCAGTTGTTAAGGTTATGCTTCTCGAATTTGAACGATATATAAGAAAATATAGAGTCTTTAAAATTTTTTAAGAGAACTTGATGTGTGTAAAGAAAGTTGTTGAATTTCAGATTTTGCGATGAAAACTTGTTAAGAAAAGTTTTAGGCGTCAACATGGAATCGGTTATAAGTTGGAGGTTTTCATGTGAATTCAAAATTTGTTTCTCAAATTCAAATAATTTCAAATACCTTAGCTTTTGTAGATGACGAATCAGTTTTGTTCCTTAGCAATTCTCATTAAAATATTTATTGTTTTCAAAACAAAGCGCGTATTTTTTTTACTCCGAAAATTTGGTTTATTTTCAAAAGAAAATATCGGTTATTCTTTAAAGCTTTTCAAGGGAGTAACTAGTTTATAAAGAAATTGCAGTAAGGTTTATGGAAAGGTTTGTAAAGCCACTTTATTAAGTAAGAAGAAAATACCCTTATCATTTACAAATTAATAATAAGTCGTAGTTTGGGGTTCAGTATTAAAGTATCAACTTGGTTTAAATGAGTAGCTTTTAAAATGATTTTTTTTAAATAGCTCATAGGATAATAGAAAATTGATTTATCATTTATAGAACAGTAGTGAAATCGTAGTCAAATTTTTGTGATCTCTTGGTAAGACAACAAATCAGGTTATAAAATAACTTGTGAAATGATTTGTAAAAATAGCTTATAAGAAAACAATTTATTGTTTGTCAAATAGTAGAAAATTTCGTAGTTCCATTTGTGATTTATTATCAAGGTGGTTTATAGGGTGGTAGCAAAATAGTCAGTAAAGTGAAAGCGAATAGCTTATGGGGTAAGAGTAACGTAGTTTCATGGTTTTAAATCAGACAGTGGCTAAAGCAGCTCACTGGAAATTAAAATAGTTCATAAGGTTGCAGAAAAATTGACATCAAATATGAATACGCTAGGAAAATTCAAAGTATTGAAAAAAAATGGTGACTTATGGTCTTATGCAATGATTTTTTTTATTATATATATTTTTTTTTCACTAATTTTTACATGAAACATTTCCTTTAATTGCAAAATTATTGAGTTGAACATTGTCACTGGTGACACGTAAGATTGAAGGTAAATAGTTAAAAGTTTTTTTATTGAATTTTTCTTAGATAACGATGTACTAAAATTTACAGAAATTGTATCATAGTGATGTGAAATTGAAATCATAGCTTATCATTTTAGGGACAAAATGATTAGATTGAAGAACAACCTATAAAAAAAGCTAGAGAAAAATAATCTTTAATTTAAAAGTTTGTGGTCGATGAACCGCATTTGTTAATTAAAATGAGATTCGATACGGTTAGAGTAGCTGGATACATTTAGATATGGTTATTAAAGATCATGTGAAGTTATACGTTATGTTTTTGCATTTTCACAAAAGATACAAGTTCATCAAACACCAAGAATTACGATAAGTGTGCTCATGCAACGTTATGTTCCTTTTTGTTATTTAACTATTTCTTTGATTACACATATGTTTCATTCGTACTAAATTTGTTTTCCAACCGTGCGTACACATTTGTTTCTTTCTAACGGCTTATTTCGTAATATATAAGTCTTTGTATGTTTTTCTTTTAACTTTTTAAAAAAAAAATATTCGTAATTTTCACAGATGTTTAACCTAGTAAATAAAATAAATGAGAATATAGAATATAAATGCGTGTCGGATGCACGTCTCATTCAATGGATCTTATTTTTTTAGCCAAGTTATTATTATAACTATTTTCTTTTATAGTCATCCAAGTGTTAACTTATCGTATGATTATGTAATCATGAAAAAATGTTGTATTTCTCTTAAATTAGCAATACATTCTTTTCTTTTTTTTGAACATTAAGAGGCTTTTATAAATGATATGCAAACTAGCAAGTGGCTAGAGTTTACATACAAAACAGGAAGGAAATAAAACTTTACGTAGAAAGCTTGACTTTTTGTGTCAAATAAGGTCATTAATATGGTAGATGGTCATACTTATTTGCATTTCCCTTTCATATTGAGAAATAAACGTGTTTTAACATAGACTTAAATGTTGAAGTTGTACTATAGTAGGCAGTGGGAACAAATAGACTTTTTCATCTACTTGTCCTATCAAATGTGAATGTTAAACCGAACTATATTTGTTCAGAGCTAGCCTTCAATGTCCAAAACTTTTAATGCGAGCTATATGGTTACTACTTACTAGGTTTGGTATGTTTTTAAGTAAAGTTGGATACACTTTTAGGTGCAGTTTGGTTGAAGGTATTGGGATTTGTTTTTTGGACTCAAACTAAAAATACATGTTTGGTTAAAATTCAAATCCGGATATATAGCCACCATTGCCAAATATATTAGGAGCCGTTTGGTAGGTGGTATTTGTCTTATAGGAATACTTTCAAAGAGAAATATTCCATTTGGTATGTGGGTGTAGATTTTAAAAGTGGATTTGAAACCTTTATTTAAGGGTTTGTACGAAACCAGCCACAAGAGGCTGGGTTACTGACAATTGAAATGGCTTACTGACACAAAGGAAATTTTTTTGTTTAATAACTCGTCACTCTCTTGTCTCTTTCTAGTTGTATGTTATTTTTTTTACTTTTATAATATAATCAAAGGGCCCAACTCACTATTTAATAATATTAAATAAAAATCAATTCCCAATTACATTTTACAAAACAAACAACATTAATACAATCAATCATTTTTATTTCTTTCAAACCAATCCTAAATCCAAATCCACTTTTAAACCCACTTGCAAACCAAACGGGCCCTTACTTTTCTCAAATCTAGTATAAATATGTGGGTTTTAATAATTGAGTGGGGTCTTTTTGTTTAATGAGTCTATCTCTCTCTTCTCTCTTGCATTATTAAATATAATTAATTAATTTTTTATTCTAAAATATAATTATTAAATAATTTATTTTTAATCAATCAAATATATTTTCTCTCTCCAAATCCTACACCAAATCCAATTCCTAAACCAAATCCAAATCCTATTCAAACCTCACTTATAAACCAAACGGGTTAGTGTTTATTTGTACTAGCTAGCTAGATTGTTGACATTTGAGCAAGACCAAACAAAATAATTGTCTTAGGTTTGTAGAATCAAGTAGTCTTATTGTGTTTGCTAATATGAACAAGTGAGCTTATGTATGTAGGATAGAATAGTGGCGATATTGTGTTTTTCGTGAGAGGCATTAACGGGGGATTATATTGGTTGCATACCGGTTATTGATTGTTGGTGAAGTTGGAACTCATAAATGACCGATGTAACGATGTTGACAAACTTATTATGTATTTATGTCTAAAAACACCTTGATAAAACATTCAAATATGCATTGGGCCTCATGAATAGGTAAATAAGCCCAAATAATGTTTGGATGCCGGTAGAACTTTTATTTGAATATGGGCCTGATTACATTCGAGTTCGTGTTGTGTAATGTGTAGTGTTAGATTTCCCAAGTAGACATTCTCATCGAAAAGCTAATTTAAAAGAGGGAAATAAGCTAAATAGACACCATTCTAGGGTCCTACTCATATTGATTCGTTTTATTTTCATCAAATCTGAGCGTTTACTGCATTAAGATTAATACACTTTTGAAAGCCGTCTCGTGCAAAGTGACGGCTGGACATGTTGTTTTGAAAGTTGCCTCGTGCAAAGTGACAAAACACGAGAAAGCATGTATTGAAAATCAACACGTGTTTATTCCGTTCGCGCTTGATACCTTTGGTTTCCTTGCACCTGAGACGGTGGAGCTACTCAAGTATTCAACAGAGTCCAACGAGTTATGATCAATAATGTAACGACACCTAGATCCATATGTATTATTTTCAAAAGAGTTGGTTTTGCAATACAAAAAGGGCTAGCGAAGCAACTTGTTGCTCGTTTGCCTTATAACTCTATGTAAATCCTATTTTAATATCAATAAAATTGAATGGGATTAAAAAAATATTAAAAAAAAATCAAATCACAGAGCGTCTCATAAATTTGGGTGTCCTGTTCAGTTACAAAAATTGAGCCTCTTAAACACAAATACTTTAAATACTAGAGTATTGCTAGTGTATTCCAAAGAGCTTGATATAGTTTTAAATGTAGCATCCACATGTGTTACAGGTAATGCTACCTTTTTAGGATTTTGAGTGTAGAATATACGATTGGTCAAGGACTTTTTGATATTACACATGATGAACTAAAGTCTCTAGACCTTGATATTGACGATGTGCATGGTTAGGGTTATGACAATGGATTTAAGATGAAAGGAAAGCATCAGGGAGTACAAAAGAATTTTTTAGATATAAATCCTAGACCTTTTTATACTTCATGTGGTTGCCATAGCCGTAATCTAACATTGTGTGACATCACTAGCTCTTGTGGCAAAGCTATGGACCTTTTTTGGAGTTATACAACGTATTTACACTATGTTTTCCAATTCTTCCAAGAGGTGAAAAACGAAATTGCTTCTCTAATAAAGAAACTTCCTAAGAAAGAACTTAAAGACGTAATTAGCCCCAAGAAGAGAATTGTCCAGTTATGGCGAGGAATAGGTCTCTATCCAGATGATAAATTTAATTTTGAAAAATAATGTTAAGGGTTAACTCTTGATTTATTGTCCATAACTCGTTGGGAAAGTCGTGTTGAGAGTGTGAAAGCTATTAGGTTTTAGCTTCTAGAAATTAGAGAAGCTTTACTTCAAGTTGTTGAAAAGGATAATGACTCTAAAGTTAGAAGGGAGTCAAAATCTTTAGCAATAAATGAGCTTGTCGATTTTGAGTTTTTAGTATCAACCGTCATTTGGTTGGACATATTATATGCCGTAAATTTGGTGAGCAAGAAGCTACAATATGATGATATGCTTATAGATGTTGTTATTAAAGAAGTTGAATGGCTAATTTCATACTTTGAGAAGTTTAGAGACACGAGTCTCGATAAAGCGATTAATGTTGCTAAGGAAATTGCTATTGAAATGGATATTGATCCTGTAATTTGTCAAAAGCGCGTAATTCGTAAAAAAAGACAATTTGATGAGAATTTGTGGATCAAGATACTTCATATTCCGCTGAAGAGTCATTTAAGGTCCAATATTTCCTATGCATTGTTGATCAAGAACTTGTTTCTCTAAGAACACGATTCGGGCAATACAAAGAGTATGAAAAAGTTTTTGGCTTTTTATTCACTTCTCGCTAGTTGCATTCCTTTGATGACAACACTATTAAGTCCCATAGTAGTCATCTTGAAGCTGCACTCAAGAACAATGAACAATGATCTTTTTGTAGAGTTGAGGTTGCTTAACACTTATTTGCCTAACAAAAATCTAGGACCTTTTGATATTTTGAATTTTCTTGATGAAAATGACTTTTATCGCTCACTATGTCACAAGAGAGACTCAATGGATTGGTATTAATAGCAATCGACATAAAGAAGTTTCTCAAAACTGAACTTGTTGAAGTTTTACTTGAGGTCCACGATGTCACAAGAGAGACTTAATGGATTGATATTAATAACAATCGAGAACGGACTATTGAAAAGCGTTGATCATGAAGCTGTAATCAACAACTTTGCTTCAAAGAATGCGAGAAGAAGTGCATTTCAAGAAATAAATCGCACCATATATATCTATTTGTTAGAGTGATTCGCTAATTTGTCGTTAGTTTTTTAAATATTTTCTCACATGTTTTAACTTTATCAATTTTAAAAAATTTATACTAGTATTTAAAGTATTTTTGTTTAAAGGCCCCAATTTCTTGTACCTGAATAGGACACCCAAATTTCATGAGACAGTCGTGCCTCTCTCTTGTGGATGTAGTAAAAAATTGATTTAGGAATTTGATGGTTGTCAATTTGCATTTTCTGATGAATTAAGGAAGAAGAGGATTTTATTTTATAGTAGTAGTTGGATAGATTTTGACAAATCAATTTTGATTTGGACATGAACTAAACTTGAAAATTGGCAATATACTTAAGGTATGTTTGACGCAATGGGTTGGGGTTGGGGCTTGAATTGGGGTTGGGGATGGGGCTTGAACTAGGGCTAGGGCTGGGGCTGGTGCTTGGGCTTATATTATAAGTCGCAAACTGAAGTTTATATTTTGTAAAGCTGTTTGGAAAATTAGTTGGAGCTGAAGCTTATTAATGTAAAATCACATATAAATACATCAAATTAAATTCACATGTATTTTCAGCTTTTACATGATAATTCACTATGTTTTTAAGGGTATTTAAGTAGTTTAACTATGCATAAGCCCCTATAAGCCCCTTTTATATAGGCTTAGGCTTATAGAGGCTTGTGACTTATTTTATAAGCCATAAGCCTCTATTAGTCCGTGCGACAAAAAAAACTTATTTTATAAGCCGACTTATTTTAAAATCTCAAACCCCCATATAAGCCTCCATAATCCTTTCGCCAAACATAGCCTTAATATAGCAATACATAATTTTGATTCCCCTGCAAAAAAATGAGCCCTTTGCATTTGCTCATGTTGCACAACCTAATAATTCAGGCCTTACTATAAACTCTTAAGTCTTCAACAATAAAATATGGCATGGTAGGTTCACACACCATTAAATTAGGAAGGACACATTATCTCCACACCACTTGACTTTGACTTTAAGTATTTACTTCAACATTTGTATTTTTTTTCTTTTTTCATCATAAAGCAAACTAACATAAAAAAACCCAAAAATCTATAACTTCCTCTTTTCTATGTTTCCTCATGTCTCTTTCTTTACCTCACAATACCTCTTCTACATCTCAAACTAGTATTAGCCAAAAAGAAAATTTCTCTTTCTACCACCAATTCAACTAACCAAGTCTAGTGGGTTATGACATTCCGGTAACCGGCGACGACGACAAATGACGTTGGCAATACTGGAACTTAGATTCGCCTACAAAATTCAAAATGAGCATTCACTCACCGGAGGTGGTGTTTCGAACGCTGCCAAAATCTCTATAAAGGTTAAAATGTAAATATTATTGCTATTGTCGACGCGACTTCAGTGGCGTGACATCGCCTTTGGTGGTTCGGTTAGTGAGGTTTTGATCGGGGTTAAGTGACAAAGCCGATTGTGGTGTTTGATTGTGTAACATCCCCAAAATATCGCAGAGGAAGATAGTGTCACTGGGGTGTTACTTCATAGTACAAAGTTCAAGTCATAAAAACGAACTCTAACTGAGACGTTTTTAAAAGTTATCATTCTATAAATAACATCAAAGTTACAACAAATGAGGTCCCAAGGTACAAAGTTACATAAACGTTTTAAAAATGTTATTGAATGATAAAATGTAATGCATTCCAATCTTATAACATGATGTGCGACTCTAATGCTACAAACCAAAGTTATGCCTTACGAACCTGAGAAAAGACATGCTAAAAGTATCAACACAAATGTTGGTGAGTTCATAGGTTTATTATAAATAAGATGAAAACATTTTTAAGCAAGTCTTCATGACAAGTATATATTAATCTAATCATGTTACAAATCCCGCCCATACAAGACTTGTAACATCTTAGGTCCACATATAAATTCACAATGATAAACATAAATGTTAAGTGTAAAAGTCAAGTACTGACCACAAGATTTTATTGACTAGTTTAAGATAGTACAAAGTTGTTCAAGATTTAATGTCTATTTGTCCGGTACATTCGACTATGCGACCAGTTCATTCGGTCATGTTACCATTTCATTCGGTTATGTGACCAATTCATTCGGTCATGTTACCAGTTCATTAAGTTATGTAACCAATTCATTCGGTCATGTTACCAGTTTATTCAGTTATGTGACCAGTTCATTCGGTCATGTGACCAGTACATTCGAACTTAGTGTTAAATTGTAAATGTTTAAGTACTTGTATCCATAAGTAAACGAGTAAACTATTTAAGTGAACAAACATGTGCTCAAGTAAAACAAGACAGGTATTTAGGTAAACGTGTATGTACTCAAGTAAAACGAGTGATGTATTTAAGTAAACGAGCATGTATTCTCACCCCAAAGTAGTTCAAAATGAGTAGCAAATACGTAAAAGTGAAGCTATAAAACTCACCTTATGTAAAGTGGTAACGAGAGTGCAAATAAAACGACAAGTGAGCCGGAAAAACACTATAAGTAACAAGGTTTTGTGCTGAAAAGGACAAGAACAAAGAACATCAACCAAAATCAATAACAAAACCACCAAAGCTTCCAAATCTTTACTAACCCTTCAAACCCTAGATTAATCAACCCAATAACTTGTAAACCCTTCAACCCCTTTAAAAGTCTTCCATGAAAAACTCTTGTAAAAACTTTCCAAATAACCCTAGGATTAATGAGATTTGATGATGTTTTGAATAAAATAAACCAAGTACAAGACTAAAGAACTCAAGACCTTCAATCTAAGATCAATATATTTAGTAAAGTTTTGGTGGATTTGGTGTTTTGGGATTGCTAGTTCACGACCAAGGAAAGAATAAGAAAGATGGATAGTTTATTTATTTATTATTTTTTATAAAAATGAAAGTATATTGTTTAGCTAGATAAATTTTGGTGTATGAATCATGTAATAAGATTACACTTGTCTTAACTAAGTGATAAGTGTCATTTTTTTGTGTGTGTAGGTGTGGCACCATGAGGTGAGATGTAGGATTTGTGTTAAATATTAAGTAGTATTAAGTTTAAAGTGTGTAGTTTTGATCCCCGTAACTGATAACGTAAAAACTTTTAAAACGTGAAATGTAAAATTGGGTAATATAAAAGTCTAAAACATATAAAAATGTTATAACTTGTTAAAATAACTAACTTTTGTATATAAGATGTGACACGAGTTTATCGGGATGATTGAACATTGTTAAACTTAAAACGCAAGTTATAAACGCTTAAAACGTAAAAGGTATAAGGTTTACGTAAAAATAGAAAATGTAAAATAGGAAATATAAAATACGGAGTATGTTTTTAAGGAAACCAAAATGTACGTGTAACAACGTTCGCGAGTGAACCTACCTAGTTACTCGTAAAAGTTAATTTTCGCGAAATTAAAATAATAAGTAAAAGTAATAGATTAAATATTTATCTAAAAAAATCGCCAAAAAGGTACGAAAAGTGTTAACACCCGCAATTCTCAACGACGCATAACGACTTCAGTGGTTGTTGGTTTGTTGCTTTTGGTTGGGTTGCGGTGGCGAAGCTAGTGGTGGTGCTACATCTTGTGTTGGTTGTTAGAATAGTTAAAGAAAAGATTTAGGGGGCGTTTCTTTTTTTGTTTTTGTTTAGCTAAGAGAAGTGTGTGGCATATGTGAAACCCACCTCTATTTAAGCCACTTAATGAGAATAACATTATAAATTTTGCTTTGTGAATCTAGTATGAAAATAAATGGGTCCCATTTAAAAATCAATACTATTAAATTGATAGTCCCACTATCCTTCCCATCTGAGAAAAAAAGCACACAAAGTCGTCATCAAAGGTGAAAAAGTCACAAGATGGTTGTATTAATAATTAATGGCCTGATGGTGTCACTGGCGGTGGCTTAGCCAGAGGTGAAGCTGAGTAAATGGTGGTTGGTAGTTGAATTTTGAATGGTGAAGAGACATCAGGAGAGAAAAATGAGAGAGTGATGTAAAAGAGAGTATTTTATGTCACAATTTTTGTATCGAGTGAAACAAAAGGATATAAAAAAAATATTTTACCCGTTTTAAAATTATTGTTATAGAGACAAAAATCACATAGTTTAATAAAAGTGAGACTATTACAATTTTCAACCACTTATATAAAAAATGTTTTCACCAATTTTTCTTTTTGTTACTTAAAATGAAAGAGTTGATAATTTTTTTAAGACATCTCAAATAAAAAATATGGATTATAATTTTGAGACGGAAAAAATAATAAAAAGTCAAATAATGTAATGTATTTGTGGCGATGAAATAAATAGTCAAATGGTGGTGTGTAAACCCGTCACCCTAAAACATAATCTTTAACTAATATTTTACATACTAAATTTTTTTCACATATCAATGAACCCATCCCACCTTACATCTAAAAAGAAATCAATGACTTAGATTAAAAGCATTTTAATATTTCATTTTTTTTCACGTTTTTCGTTTTTTTTCTTCATTGCTAAAACTTGCATGAGAAATCGCATGTGATTAAACACTAGTTTAAATATTTTAATAATATCACATGTGATACTAGTGTTAAATCATGATATGTAATATCACATTTGATATTATTAGAATATTCAAAATAGTGTTTAATCAATGTGATTTTTTCATGCAAATTTCGAATAAAAATATGAAAAAAGTAAAAAGAACATGAAAACACGATTTTTTTTCGTCGAAGTATATCAAAGTCTTTTATATAGAAGATAATTAAATCTGTCAGTCGTAATGGTATATTTTTTTTTTTAAAGATTAATGGTTTGAAAAATATTAATATTTGAAAAAATGATAAAGTGAAGTTTTAAAATTGTTTATTAATCGCATCCACTAGATAAAAAAAAAATGAAGGATGAAAATTGATCCAAGATAAGTTTGCTATGTATTGAATCTTAACTAACCAATTGGTTTAATTTGGATTGGTAATCCTGACTTCTTCAGAGTTTCGCTTCATGGTCTCTCACAGTGATTTGGGTCAAAGTGGCGCATTGAATGGTTTAAGCTGGGTCGATTTCAGTGTGTGTGGATAAAAGAGAAATATTAACTAAAAAGTTTTAACTTGCTGAAATATGAAGCAAACAAAAATACAAATATTTGCTTAAAAAAAAAAAAAATACAAATGTGAATTAAAAACAATAAATTTTTTTACACACAAACCAACATTAAAAACCAGCAAGCGCCTCATTTCCGACTTTCAAAAATTCAAAACACAAACCCTCCCCCCTCCCTTCATTTCCCAAACCTCCAACAAAATGTCATCCTCTGAAAACACTTTCCAAAACCAAACACCAATCAAAACCCCAACATCACACTCATCACGCAAACACCACCACACTCACAACACCCAACACACCACCATGTCTTCGGCTTCTACCAAGTCTCGATTCGAAGCGTACAACCGTCTCCAATCCGCAGCAGTTGCGTTTGGCGAAAAGCTTCCCATACCCGAGATCGTGGCGATAGGAGGGCAGTCTGATGGGAAAAGCTCCTTGCTGGAGGCGCTTCTTGGGTTTAGGTTTAATGTTAGGGAAGTTGAAATGGGGACACGCAGACCGCTTATTTTGCAGATGGTTCATGATCCTACCGCGCTTGATCCGAGGTGTCGATTTCAGGTTGTCGTTATGTCGTGTTGGATTAGTTATTGAATTTGATCTATTGGTGCTTAATTATAATTTAGAATGTCTAGTTAGGGTTTAGATGGTGTTTGTGATTGCTTATTTTTCAACAGATAAGCAGTTTGTAATAAGCAAGTCGTGAGCTTATGTCAAAGTGCTATATCTACTTTTCAGGAAATAGTTTGTGATATACGTGAAACAAGCAAATCTGAACGCTACTTTCTTAACTGCTTATTGTTAAGTTGCTTATATGTTTCTGTTGCAGAAGCATAATCGGAAAAATAAGCAATCGCAAACTAGTATAATGTTTAATTCTTAATTTTCATCCAATATTTGTAATCATGTACTTTTGTTCTCGCAGTGTTTTAGTCCCTATACCTTTTTTTGGGTTACAATTAGATAAATATGTTTTTGACCCCAGCTTATTTCACGCGTCGATTTCTGCTTAAATCGTAGCCAATGTGTACAAAACTGATGTCGTACAATTGTAATCCATTCAGGAAATGTGGAAGTAATGAAATTTAGAACCTATGTACATGCCATATTTACAAAGGACAATTTAGGTTGATATTTTTTTTTCATTCAATAAACCCTTTCGGCTGTTTGTCGTATCGGTGATACTAAACTGTGACAGTAACTGCAGGAGGAGGATTCTGAGGAATATGGCAACCCAATAGTTCTATCAACAGCCATTGCGGATACCATTAAGTCAAGAACTGAAGCATTGTTGAAGAAGACTAAAACTGCCGTCTCTTCTAAGCCGATTGTGATGAGAGCTGAATATGCCCATTGTCCTAATCTCACTATTATTGATACTCCAGGTTTTGTTCTCAAGGTAAACTATACGAGACCATGATTTTATTGTAAAAAACGCTCCGTCATACCGTATTGTGTTTATAGTAGTAATATGAAATGCGTTTTGCAGGCTAAGAAGGGTGAACCGGAAAGCACACCAGAAGAAATTCTCTCAATGGTGAAGTCTTTGGCTAGTCCACCTCATCGCATACTCGTATTCCTTCAACAAAGCAGTGTGGAGTGGTGCTCATCTTTGTGGTTAGATGTCATTCGTGATATCGATCCAACCTTTAGAAGAACTTTAATTGTTGTCTCCAAATTTGATAACCGGCTTAAGGTACATTAATTATTCTTTCTGATATGGCTCACTTTTTGTTTAGTTATTCCTCTGAGTATATTGCAGTATAGAATCACATCATTACAGTCTTGTATAATAAGATACATTGTTTTCGTTCTGCAGGAATTTACTGAAAGGTGGGAGGTGGATCGTTACTTGAGTGCAAGTGGTTACCTTGGAGATAACACACACCCGTTCTTTGTGGCACTACCAAAGGAAAGAACTGCAGTTTCAAATGATGAATTTAGGAGGCAAATATCTCAAGTGGATGCAGGCGTTATAAGCCATCTGAAAGAAAATGTCAAAGGTGGTTATGATGAAGAAAATATAAATCACATATCGGTTTTGGGTGTCTCAGAGATTATTTGGAATCTGAGCTTCAAAAGAGATACAAAGAAGCTGCACCTGCAACATTGGCTTTGCTTGAACAGCGTTGCAGTGAAGTCACTGCTCAGTTAAGCACCATGGACTCCAAAATACAAGCAACTTCTGATGTTGCTCACCTCAGAAGATCTTCAATGTTGTTTGCATCCTCCATCTGCAATCACGTGGTATGAAATCGTTCATGGTTAAACTTATATTAATATCTATACTTTTGCTGTAAAGTTTTAATCAATTGAAACATTTCTCTGATTATCAAATGAAGGGAGCATTGATAGACGGGGCTGCAGATCCTGACCCCGAGCAATGGGGAAGAACAACAGAAGAGGAAAAATCAGAAAGTGGTATGGAGAACTGGCCTGGAGTAATAGCTGATATTAAACCACCAAATGCTACCCTACGCCTTTACGGTGGTGCTGCTTTTGAAAGAGTAATGCATGAATTTCGGTGTGCTGCATATTCCGTTAATTGCCCTCCTGTTTCAAGGGAGAAGGTATATAATAAATTCATTTGAAAATGAACATTTAAACTCTTATTGTTTGTTCGGGTTATAGAGAAGTTGAGTTGGCGATGTCTTGACAGGTGGCAAATATAATACTTGCCCATGCTGGCAGAGGAGGCGGAAGTGGAATAGCAGAGGCAGCAGCACAGATTGCACGCGCTGCTGCCAAATCATGGCTTGCACCTCTTCTTGACACAGCTTGTGAACGACTTGCATTTGTGTTAAGAAACCTCTTTGATCTTGCCATGGAGAAAAATCAACATCATCACTTTGATTGTAAGAAACTTTATGTTATATTATACCAGTATTATATACAAACAACTTGAAGTGATTTCGCATTGGGTCATTTTCGTGCCCACTTAATTTTTAGTCATGAGTCAAATTATTTTACAAAATCTCGTGGTTTGCTTGACAGATGGGAAGAAAACTGGGGATATGGATGGGTATGTCGGTTTTCATGCTGCTTTAAGGCGTTCTTACAATTGTTTTATAAGAGACCTTACAAAACAGTGCAAACAACTTGTTCGTCACCACTTGGATTCAGTTACAAGCCCATATTCTCAAGTTTGCTATGAGAGTGATCTTCTGTTTGGGTCTGGTACAAACTCTACTTACAGATACCACCAGACAACAACTAGTTCTATATGCCTTGATTTGTCAGATTCAGACCATGGATCATCATTGGGTAACAAAGCACTGAAAGACCAAGAAAACATACCTCCCGAAAATAATGGTCAGGAAACAACACCAGGAAAGCTTTTAAAGGCAGCAGGAGAAGCTTCTATGACTGTGCCCGAGACACCGTCACCTGATCAACCATGTGATGGAAATTATGTCATTAAGAAAGAACATGGTAACTTCATTGAAGGTGGAGCAAGAAAACGCCATCCAAGAATACATAACGGTAAAGTGTTGGGTAATTTTGTAGGTCAAAATGGTGGGGGTATTGTATTTGCAGCTGGAGATATGGGCTCACGATCAGGATCAACCTACACTGAGATATGCTCGTCTGCTGCACAGCATTTTGCACGATCACGGGAAGTCTTGGTTGAGCGAGTGTAACATCGGCACTGAATTCAGGTTTTCTAACCCCATGGTATGCTATTAGTCCTTTTCTATAATCATACCAACTTATATGCTACTAGTCTACTACACCTTCATACTCTTTGAATTTAGTTCAATTATTCATCTTAGTTAAACATAACAATAATGAAACTGAAGTTACTTAGATATAAGGCTTCTGTAGATTAGAACGCTTCCTTGTACCCCAAAGTTGTGTTATATGTTGTCAAATGGTTAATTGGTTATAGAGGATAGTTAAGGAGAAATCTGTACCCTGTCACCTTGAAATAGAAATAGACAATCTGTCAGTCATATTTATTCTTGTTCTGATTCCTAAGATTAGAGGCGGTTATTTCGACCCATTTGTTTATAAGGGGCTGTGTTTAATCTCAAACAGGACAAATGGAGTAATGCCTTTTAGAGTCTTACCCAAAAAAAAGCAACTGGTCAAATGAGTTAAACATGCTGAAAGTCATCCAAAGTCTATTTTCAATGCATATGATCTCCTAAAGTATTATGCTTGAATATTTAAACTATTATTGCCCAATATATAGTTTGGAATTCATGATTAACAGTTTAACACATGATTCATTTGATGAAACCAGGCACAACCCATTTTGACTTGTTACCCAACCTACAACCATCCATCTTACCAAATATATTTATGATTAAGAGCAAAGTTGTTTGTTTTCAGTTTGTAATAAGACATATGAGATACAGTAAGAATTCTACCAGCAATCATGGATGCAGGGTAGATACAAATACTTTTGTATGGGCGTATGGCTTTATTCTTCCTAACTGTTTTTTACTAAAATTGGTCTGTTTCATAGGTTGACTTATGTGCGATACTAAAGAATATACCGTATATCTTATAAAGCAAGTTGGTTGTCTATAGTTCTCACATTGAACCTTCTTTTTTGTTCAGCCGTGAACGTCTTATGGTAGCACTTGGACTTGATTTATTTGGTGTGAATGATGAGACATTTATGGATATGTTTGTGGCACCTGGAGCAATTGACAATCTCCAAAATGAACGCCAGTCTCTTCAGAGCGTCAAAAATATTACACTCATGCTTGACCGAATTCAAGTCTGTGGCAAGATCCCTTTAGTTTGCACTACTAATCTTGCTCAGGGACTTGTGGATTAAAACTTGACTGCTTTCATCTCGTGAGCAAATGTGATACTTGACATTGATGAGTCCCACCATGTTTAACACAGTGAGCTGCTTATGCCATTTGGCTGGTTGCTAGTTATCAGAAACCCACACTTCTGTGGCGAAGGTGTTTAACTTCATCTCAAGTGATCCATGTTCCCGAGACCTCTGAAATCTGATTTTATAATATTTTTCTCTCAAGCTAAGCTCATGTCTATTCTACTATGTACATTGTTGTGTTCCATGAAAGATCTGATAATCGTTTGTGGAAAAACCTGTTATGTTATGTCACTCTAGTCTAGAATTTCGGGTTGAAAATTTAGTTCACTAAGAAGTTTAGAAGTTTTAATGAGCATGTTTTTGGCTTCAGCTTCTGCTTGATTCTTGCTGACATGTAATCGGATTACAGTAATCCTTTGGGCCTTGTTTGACAACATTTTTACGTTGTGTTTATGAAAAAGGTGTTAAAACTCGGAAAATTTGAGAAGCTAAAAGAAGAGGGACCCTCATTTCCATTAAGCACATGCAAAGAACAACAAAAGTCATTTAAGCTAGTACCAAAGTACTTATTACTCCATTTAAATCTAAAACAACAAGAAAGAATCATTAACTTTCATGAACAAAGATCTTGTACAATCAGGAAATTTTGTATAAATGTTGGGTCATGACTGCAGAACATAATCTTAAAATGGATCATGAAGATGAATTTTGAAATTTCAATGAACGTAATCAAGAACACATGAATCTGAAATTCATAATATAAGCTGGAACACAAGAGGATCAAGAAGCTGGCCTTAAATTTATAAAAATAAACAAAGGATCTAGGACCTAATAAATGAAAGTAGATCAAAGAGCATTAATGCATATAATCCACCGACAGCTAGAAAGATGACGAATTAGACACTTATTTTACATATGCGAAAATAAAGTACTACATAACACCATTGCTTCAACATATCCATCAGATTCTAAGAAAATGCAGGACGAATTGCAAGCAAGACTCAGATTTGCTTTTCATACTTCATTCTGTCTTCTTCTCGTCCTTGGATTCTACCACCTTGGGTTTACTTTCTTTAGCTGCTTCTTTCTCCTTTGGTTTAGTTTCTTCCTTTGGCTTAGTTTCTCCCTTTGGTTTCCCCTTTTTCGGCTTCATAAAGCAGAAACAAGAGCAACACGGACACTGGAACAAGAACTTCATTTCTCTCGTTCACACACAGACACACTAGACAATGCTCGAAAATTCTGGATGTTGGACTTTTTTGCCTTAGCTATTTACCTTATTCTAGGATATAAATGCCTTTTTATCATTAAAAGGATATGTAGCTCAATAATGGAAATTCCAATCCAATCGCTTTCAGTGGGGACTAGTAGGGACAAGAAACATTACCCTTTAATTTCACAGGCTGTTCCTCACTTCCTCGTGGGGGCCATTTTCGTTCTTACGGCCAACTTGTACACCAAATCTATGGGCTTTTGATTCACAGCAGTAAAAATAAAATAAAAAATAGGCTAACATGTAAATCCATTTCATTCATAATGTGGGTATGCACTATTATTGTCTTTTAGTAACCGCACCATAAAATAGTATATCAGCATTCGACATAATGCTGAATTTTGGAATCTTTATTGCTAAATATTAGAAGAGAATTACTTAAGGTAAAGGTACATTATTCTCAGTAGAAGTTCAAAGTTTAGGTGATTTACGATAATTGTAAACACCAATACCTCGTTTTTTACCAAGTCGACCAGCATCAACGTACTGCACAAGCAAAGGACAAGGTGCATACTTAATGTCCCCTAGGCCCGCTTGTAGTACCTTCAGTATTGACAGACATACATCAAGCCCAATAAAGTCTGCAAGTTGTAGAGGACCCATTGGTTGATTAGTTCCTAATTTCATCCCTGCATCTATGTCTTCCTTGGTTGCGACTCCAGTATAAAGTGCATGAAATGCTTCATTAATCATTGGCATCAAAATACGGTTCACAATGAACCCAGAATAATCCTTTGAGCAAACGACAATCTTGCCAAACCTGAAATTTTTAAATATTATGATAAAAGTAGTGAAAACAAGATTTCAAAAGATACGTTTAGCAGTAAAAAAGTAAACACCTTTCAGCCAAGTTCTTTGTTGCATTGAATGTTTCATCTGATGTATCTGCACCTCGGATGATCTCAACAAGTTTCATGATCGGAGGAGGGTTCATGAAATGCATGCCGATCACCTAACAGGTAAAAAAAAAAAAAAAATCAGCTATGAGATGAACCACAAAAAATGATGCACAAATTGATCGAGTTAAAAGAAACCTGGTGTGGTCTATTTGTTGAGGTTGCAAGACGAGTAATGGAGATAGAACTTGTATTAGATGCCAAAATAGCAGACCCTTTGACAATCTTACCTAATTCTGCAAACAGTTTCTTCTTCACATCCTCATTTTCCACAATAGCTTCAATTACAATATCTGCAGAACGAAGATCTTCTAGATTCGAAGTATATTGTAGACGAGCTATAGCGTTATTCCCTACCTCCTGTCAAGCCAAAATTTTCACACTGTTTATTGGTCACTGTGACATCACATGCATGTTTACGCCCTGTATATAGTACATACAGTACTTATCAAATCCCTTGATTTTTCCCCCCAATAATTTTCATCTTGCAATACGATCAATTAACTGCAAAGCGATTGCTGTTAAATGTTGAGAACTACTGGGCCAAGAAATTGTTATTGTGTTTGGGAAAGCTTATTTAAACAACTTATGCTAATTTTCAGAAGCAGCTTATTAGCTTATCCAATGTCGAAACACTATGCAAGAGATAGCCTTTGGATTGGCTTAAAAGCTTATTTCAGATGAGCTGGTCCAAAACAGATCAAAAGAACAGATAAGCCTAAGCTGTTTGGCGGTATCCAAACACTCAAAAGTGCTTAATAGTTGTATCAAAACACTAAAGGGAATAAACTAAACCTCCAAACATATCCGCAAATTTTAAGGAGTTTTGATTTCGTGACTAATATGCTGCTTAGAATCAACAACTTCAAAGTGCTTTTTTCACAACACCTTATCCGAATTCACAAATAAGGCTCATCAATTTATTTCAAATAAGCTGGTCGAAGGGGGGTGTCTGTTTCAGCTTATGGCGTATTTGGTTTTGGGCTTATGTTTCATAAAGCTCACTTTTTGTGGCTTATTATAAAACTTTTCGGCTTATATAAGTTCATTATGTAGGCGTTTTTGAACCCTTGACATCAAACCCAAACACTCAAAATTGTTAGTTGTATCAAAAGCAAAAACCTGTACCCACTACCCAAACACCCCATCTGATCACTGAGTCCTAAATCCTACTATTTAAAAAAATATAAACCAGAATATACATAATAAAATAATAAATTAGGGGATATGATATCATATGAAGGTTGACCTTGTCGAGTTGACCTTTGGAGACAAAGCGTTGAACAGAGTCATAGATAGACATCTTTGCATTTTCTAAAGCTTTTGTATCTTTGTCTAGGATCCATACATCTGCACCGGCAACAGCCGCCAGCTGAGCTATTCCGGCCCCCATTTGACCGGCGCCGATCACTCCGATCACCTTCATTTCTGCCATGCAAATCCAATTCCGCTAGTTATCAGTTTATATAAAAAAATAGTAGTACTAGTAGTTTGTTATCTTCACACACTTCGATATAAATATATAGTTGTTGTTTTTCTATTTATCGCTAATAAAGATATTAAAAAGAGTTGCGAGTAAATGTTTTACTATTTTAGTTTTGGGTGAAGGCTGAAAATACGTAACAAACTTTCTCAAATATCTAGAAATCGTATGTTATCTAATTTTATTATTTTTGTGCGTAAATAATTTTAATTTTGTTCGATATACGTAATATTGATTGATTCTAAAGTTTTAAAAGTTCTGACATTGGTCCCCATCGTTTCGTTCACTTTTATCGTTAGTCGTTTGATATTTTTCACTTAAAAATTACGATAATGGTCCTTGTAGTTTGCTTTGACTTTCACCATTAGTCCTTTGTCTTTCATCTTTTTATTTACGTTTACGCGTTTTTATCTGCGTTTTATATCGTTTTATATGCGTTTTTGGCGTTTTATATCGTTTTTACACATTTTGTACACGTTGTTTACATGTTTTATACACGTTTTATATACGTTTTATACACATTTTTACGTTGTTATACACATTTTATACACGGTTTATATACGTTTTTATACACTTTTTATACGGTTTTATGTCTTGTTTTTATCGTTTACATGTTTTATACGTTTTATATCGTTTTTATATATGTTTTTATATCGTTTTACATGTTTTATACGTTTTGTAAAAACCTTTTTATATCGTTTTTACATGTTTTTATACGTTTTTTACACGTTTTTATATCGTTTTTACATGTTTTATACACGATTTTACATGCGGTTTATATACACGTAAAATCGTATATAAAAATATTTTTACGTTTTATATACATTTTACGTGTATAAAACATGTGTAAAAGCGTGTATAAACATGTGTAAAAGCGATATAAAAATGTGTAAAACTTTTTACACGTTTTTATATACGTTTTTCGTGTATATAAAACCATGCGTAAAATCGTGTAAAAAAACGTATATAAAAACGTGTATAAAAATGTGTAAAAAACGTATATAAACCGTCATCGTCATCGTGTATAAAAACATGTAAAAAACGTATATAAAAACGTGCGTAAAAAACGTGTATAAAACATGTAAAATACGTTATATAAAAGCGTTTTTAAAGCGTGTATAAAAACATGTAAAAGCGTATATAAAAATGTACAAAAAGTGTATAAAGCGTCGTAAAAGCGTGTATAAAAACATATATAAAACATGTAAACAGCGTGTATAAAATATGTAAAAAATGCATATAAAAGCGTGTATAAAAATATGTAAAAAATGTGTATAAAAGCGTAAAAAGCGTATATAAAAAGATGAAAGACAAAGGACTAATGGTGAAAGTCAAAGCAAACTACAAATTCAATTTGTAATTTTTTAAGTGAAAAATGTCAAATGACTAACGGTGAAAGTGAATGCAAGCGACATGGACCAATGTTGTAACTTTAAAACTTGTAAGCTATCAATATACGTACGTTGAACAAAATTTGAAAGTTATTTACGTACAAAAATAATAAAATTTGTATATTCATCTTGTTATATTTGGGAAAGTTTATTCGTGTCTCACCACCTATTTTAGGGTGTTACTTTAATTGATATAATTGCCTAAATTATTTCAGAGGAAACCGCAAAATGTATAAAAATGGAGCGACCAGCCCCCCATTTGGGTCCGACTTTAATTTTATATAAAACTCAAACGTGTGTTTGGAGGCACATTTTAGAAAATCTCTTATTTAAATAGTTATTAGAGCACAAAGTATGCGAGGATCTAATAACACGTTATTGATGTCGCCAGTTCGTCACATCATACGCTCTCCGATACACACCAATAACTCAAACAACCTCCTCATAACACACCATTAACATCACATAAGTCCCATAAAATACCCACCAAATATACCTCTCACTCACAATAAAAAAACACACACGCACAAAATGTGCATTTGGCTTGAGCTAGTGGAGTGACTCAAAACACAAAAGAGTGCATTTGGCACAAGTTTGGCATGTTGGCCGGTAAGGTTGGCACACCAATGGCTCACCAATGACACCCCATACCTTGTACTCGTAGAGGATTATGTTATTACCATTTCATCGTAAGTGAAGGTCAAACAATTTACATGAACTTCCACATGATACCCACTCTCGCTTAAATAGGGTATGAGTAAAGTATGATGTAGACAGTCACACATTTCTTTAGGGATTAACGATGCAAATTATTTTTCGTATTTGCTAACATGGTTCTCACATGAGTTGTTTTCTTTGTCATTTTTGTTTGTCCTTTATTTCAATTGGTAGATATGTGGTGTCACTTTGGTGAAGGGTGTGGTGAGGTTTTTCCTCGCCACATTAGCTTTACATCAACTTGTTCTCATACATGGGTCACACATGAGGTGTTTTTTGTCATTTTTGTTTGTTCTTTGTTGCAGGTGGTAGATATGTGGTGTCACTTATAAGGGTGAAGGATGTGATGAGATTTTTCCTCGCCACATCAGCTTTACATCAACTTCTTGTCTCTCAAAAAAGTTTTTCTTCAACTTGCCCTCAACCATTGCAACATTTTCTCTCTCATTCATTATTATTTTTTCTAATTTTTATAATTTAAATATACCCTCAAAACATATATACTCACTCACAATACACACACAACAAATAAAATAATGTTTTTCTTTTCTTGTTATGTGTGAAATTTGTTGCGAGACTTAACTCTCATGAAAGATAAAAAAATGTTTTTCCCTCAATGAGTGGTGTGGGTTTTTTGGTTCTTGCAAGGAAAAAGGGTTTCCCTCTCCTTTCTTTCTGCTCCACACCTCACACACATGGTCGTCTCGTGGTTTCAGTGGCCTTAGGAAATAACAACAAAGAGGCTTTATTACACTTGCAAACTAAAGAGAAATTGAATATAAACTTGAAGTATATGACTCATATATGTTTAATATTATACGTATTTATATGCAAAACTAATAAAAAATGTGTGTTAATACAAATAAGCCGTAAAAACGTTTATTTATATTTTACGATCTTCTAATGTTTTGTCGATAATAAAAGTAAGATCATCTTAACGAAACAAATAAAATACGTAAATGGTTTGAACTAATAGTTTTCTAACACACTTACGCTTTCACATAAAACACTAAAACAAGTACAAGTGATTTTATGCTTTAGATATACATATGTATAACAACTAGTGTTTACATATTGGGATAACATATACTTAACTAAGTATACACTAAAATGGGTAAAAACAAGTATATACTAAAATGGGTAAAAACAAGTATATACTAAATAGGTAAAACTAGCAAATGGTTTTGACCCATAACCCATGGTTTTATATATACCACTTAACCAAGTTCATTGTATCCTTAAGATACATTGTATCTAGAAAGAAAATCATAGATCAACCCATAACCCATGACCCATGACCCATAACCAAAAATACCCGTGGGCAAAGAGGGCGTACCACGGATCCCAGCTTTGTGCTAGCGGATCTCTTGTGGTAGGGATCCGTGGGATCCGGGAGCGATGAGAGTTTTTCCTCTATAAATAGTGAGCCATTTCTTCATTGTCTCTCACCCTTTTCAATCCCTTTCTAACACACTTTCTCCACGGTGAAAACTCACTAACCTTAGATCTAAAGAGATCTATGTTTGTAGTTTTGTTTTTGTGTGATCTTCTAGGTTCCTCTTAAAGGCAAGATCACCACCTTTGAAGTCGAGCAAGCTCAAGTCCATAAGTTGCCATGCTTCCTCATCATCAAGGCTATTGAAGTCCTCTTATTGATGATCTCTTTCTTTCTACAAAGAAGTGTAGTGTTGAAGACATTAGTGAAAAATGTCTCAAGTGTCAAGGCGAAGATATTAGTGAAGGGTATCTATCGTCATGGGATAAGCACTTGTGGTAGGTGCTTAGAAGTCAAGACAAGAAGCATTTGTGAAAGGTGCTTAGAAGTCAAGACAAAGAAGCATTAGTGAAAGGTGCTTAGAAGTGAAGACACAAGACATTAGTGAAAGGTGTCTTGTAGATCTAGTCAAAGTCATTAGTGAAAGGTGCCTTAGATGTACATTCGATATGGTGTGTTTCGATGTACAAGATAGACTAGTATTAGATCCAAGGATATTGATATCCTTGATGATGTTGTAAAGGGTATATCTCCTTTGGGATTAGTCGTTGGTGTAGTGTGGTAGTAGTTCCTCCATTGCAATGGAACTAGGTGCTTAGCCTAGTACCTAATAAAGGGTAGGCGGCGTTGTGATAGGATTAGTTCTCTAAGGTGTGAAAGAACTCGGTGGTTAGCCTAGCAAGTATAAAGGGTAAGCGGCGTTGTGTTAGGTGTGGTTCGCCTTGGTGTGAAGGAACTCGGTATTTAGCTTAATACAGGAAAAAGGTTAAGCGGCGTTGTGAAGGCTTCTCCGCCATAAGGAGATTGGTGTAGTGTTTACGAACTCTCGAGTAGGTGACTCGGGAGTGGAGTAGGGCAAGGAAGATGTCCTTGTGGCGAACCACTATAAATACTCGTGTTGTGGTTTTGTGCTTCTTACTCTTATCTTTTCATTACTTATCTTTATATGCTTGTTTATCAACATCCAACACACACATCAAATAGATTGACATAAGTCGATCTAAATAGATTAAAAGAAAGTTTTAATTGGTAAAACTATTCAACCCCCTTCTAGTGTTCCACAATTGGCATCGAGCTTAGTTACCAAGTTTCTTGAAGTATATTGTACTTTAAAAACTTGATACGATCCATAGTTAATTGAAAACTACAAAGAAGGTTTTCATAAAACAAACACCATGTCTTTTAAAACTATATGTTTGGATGTTGACTTGATAACAACATTTTCTTATTTTCTTTTCATTTAATTGTACTAATCTTCCTTGTCATGTTGATTAGTCAAATCTCATACCCACCAAGCTTTAGGAGTCGCTTGGTAACAAGAATACCTTCCTAAGAAGGTATCTTAAGCGAAAAGGAGCGGGAATCGTCTAAGTGACATTTGTCGTGTCATTTGTAAAGACATTCCTAAGTGCATTCGGTATGACTTTCCACTTATATGTAAATGATATTAGTTTAATAAATAAGTGTTATTTGTTAGGCATTTATTTGAGTAGATTTCGTGTTTACACATGTTTTACATGTAGCTTCATTAGGAAAATTTGTTTCTCCCATATGTGTCACTCCTCCGTCTAGAAATCATGGTTTATAAAAATTGTGTTTTATCTCACTTAATCCAAAATCATATCTTCTAATAAAACAAAACACAAATCTCAAAATTCCTCCTTCCCATAAATACTCCCACCGTCGACCATCTCATTAAACCTCACTTTTCAAATCTTCCAATTTTAAATATTTCCTCTCATTCAAAACTTCATCTTCCTCCTCATTCCATCTCAACCGAAACCAAGAAGATTAAGTCATCAACATGGTTTACATCGCTCGTGCTCATCGCCCTAACACTCATCGTACTTGTGTTCCCTATGATGAAGTTCACATCGGAGACATTTACTTTGTGTCGTTAATCTATATTGGGGTTATATACCCAATCCTTTGTATCATCCTTAGTATTGAAATGCAATATTATTAATCTAGTTTATCTAGATTACTATTATTGTTTATCATTTCTTTTGATTTATATGTTTTATATTCTTTCGTGATACATTAGAGGTCATGTATGCATGCTAAAAGAAAATGTAGGATAAGACATATTTCATGGTGTAAAATGTAAAACCTATGTTCTTATCAAATCATTTACATTACTACGGATCCACGGATCCCGGAAGATATACTAGCCGGATCCCATTTGTAAAGGAACCGTGGGATCCGTCCTACTGGAAAACAGTTTTCATGCAAGATTAAAAACCACTATCTTTCTAAAAATAATAATCCACTAGAAAGTCAAAACCTTGAGTTAAGTGTCATTATTGTTAAAAACCATTGTTAATAAAAATCTAATAAAAACGTTAGATAATCATAGGTTGATCACAAACATCACTTTCTATTAACTCATCTCTTCCTATAGGTGTCACTATGTCGCATGTATATGAGTTTGACTCTTCACTCTCTAGCGTCTACACTCCTAACATCTCTCTTGAACCCAACACACCGCAATCATGTCAGTGGGTTCAACAATCTCGAAACTCGTCACTTCCATGAAGGGCGTATTGTAGAAACCTCTCTACAATTCGAAGAAGGTATCAATACCTCCTTAGAGCCATTGGACTAGAATGTCTTCTCGAAATAAGCGAGAAAATATGTCCAAGGTTTGTATTGGAATTCTTCCGTCAAGTCGAACTCGTTCGTAACGAGGATCGTTATTTATCTCTTTGGTTTTGGATCAAAAACCAAAAGTTTGTTTTGACTCTTGGGCAATTTGCTCAAATCCTCTGAATTCCAAATTATGGACAATGTGCCTTCACTAAAGATTGGTCTCTTGATTCTCTCTTCAATTTTCGTGAAGAAAATAGTCCGTATTGTTCTCACATTCCTTCTCCACAAGACTTAATTCGCATATTATGCAAACCCCATCATTCCCATCAAACATCATCCACAGCTGGATATTCTTGAAGAGTACAAACCCCCGCACTCATCCTCGTGAAAATGTATGGAGTCTTAAGGAAATCGAGAAATCCTTCCACTTTGTTGTGCTCGCATAATGTATTGTGTGCTAACACAACAACCATACAATCTCGCCTACTTCTTTGCAAGGCGAATTGTAAATCTTCAAGGCTCGAGAAAAACTCATTCCTTATGGAATGTTCTTGTGCGTCTCTATCATAATGTCATGCATTTTCATCCTCAATTTCAAAGTCCGTTATGCGTGCTTGTGAACAAGATGATGGAACATTGAACATTTCTCACATGAAGGCGTTCTTCATTCACGAATCCGCCAACACTCATCAACCATTTGATGATCCATCTAGCAAAAATACTCAAGGAACTTAGTAGTCTCTCAAATAGGATCAATCTTTTTCTATTCGTGCTTTATCAATGTAATCCAATTTCTTTCATGAAATAAAACATCTTACATTTGATATCTTAGTGTTAGAACTCCTTTAACTAATCTTGGAATATAATGCATTGTCAAGATCATTGCATACCTTTAGTAAAGGTTCTGCCTAGCGAGATGGACGGATCCCAAATATTGTACTAAGCGGATCCCTACTCTTAGGGAACCGTGGGATCCGCGACGAGAAAATGTAATTGCAAGCATTGTATTTCAAACACATTCTTAGAACACCTCACACTAAGCTAAACATAGTGTCTTAAGGCAAATTAAGTCCTTATCAAGATAGGTTAATCTTTCCTATTCATACATAACTCACCTAGGTCACACTCTAAAACCGCTTGTAGATCTACCGTTTCATTTTTAATCCATTACCCTTCCGCTCTCAAACTCACACTTCATTTTTCTACTTGATCCCTCACATCGAGTCTTAAGAAATCTTTCGATTATGGCAAAGTTGATCATAAATCATCCTCACCTCAAAATTGATCAAAGTGGATCAAATCCTAGTTTTCCCATCTTAAAACCTTTAGGATATTTTCCAAAACACAATCCTAAGTCACAACCTGATCTCTAGGATCATTTAGCTTCAATTGACACTCTCATCTTTAGTGTCATCCTTGCTCATTCATTGGTACTCATGAAAGTTCCAAATCCTTCCATAAAGACAATCATTAGCTAAATCACTCACCACCTTCAAGTACTTAAGCACCCTTCATTTAAGACACTTAGGAAGACTAAAACACTCAAGATGTTATAGGTCTTAGATCTTAGAAAACTTCATTTCCACTCTTTCATAGGCTGAGAGCCGGATCCTAGGATTAGCCTAGGCGGATCCCTACGAGGAGAGGCCGTGGGATCGGATGCAGTTTAGGTCAAATCTTGCTAAAATAATCATTTCAACTCATCTTCCTAACTCAAACACTCCATCTCATCTTAAATGAGTTCCTAGATCGATGTAAACTCGAAGTTGACCCTTGTGCATGTTAATCATCACATTCAATGAATCTAGTGGCTTAAGGCTTGAATGCACTTGCCAATTCTCTTGCTTTATAAACCACCTTGTTAGGACCTCCATAGTCATCACTCTCATTCTAACTTTCAGCTCTTGTAACCTCTTGAAATCATCTCATCATGAGGAAAACCCCAAGTAGTAACTTATCCACCAAAGAACCACCCATGAAAAGGGTTCGTGTTGTCTGCGAAATCTCTTCAACGAATCATCTCCGGTCAAGCCAACAAATGATAGAATCCTTCATCATCCAATCAAACCAATTCCTAAAAGGATAGTACCCACAAAACTACCTATGCCAAACACCACCATACCTCCTAGGCCAAACAATATCATCTCCACTAAACCATCACCATTGGTTCCTAGAGCTATTTCATTTACTTCACCACTATCATCACCACACCTCTACAATTTAGAGGACTTACCTCTAGGCCGTCTCATCCGCTTCATGACAACATTCTCCTCATTAGGAGGAATAATGGTTCAAAATCAAGGTGTTGAGTCAACACTTGCTCAAACTTCCTTTTCGCCATCTCCATCATATAACCCTATTTGGATTATGAGAAATCATCAAAGTCAACCACCGACCATATGGAAGTTGACACTTCATTACCACCACCATCATTCTTGGTCGAGGCATTCTCAAATGAACCTCCACCAATCCCTTCATCGTTTGAAGCTCCACAAGCCGCTTCACTTGATCCTTCGCATCAAGCCATTTCATTTCATCCACCACCACTACCTAGCTATGACAAAGATTGCTATCATTGTCAACATGTTGAAAGTTTGATACATGAAGTACGAGAAGACCAACGTTTCATGTTCTATCATCTCCTCGAACGTTTCGACGAGATAAAACCTAAACAAAACTTGAGCTAGAAGAATCTTAGTGGTGTCCTAGCATCAAGCGTTAGTTGGTCTAGAAATTCCTAGTCATGTATTGTCTATTTTCTTAGTTTTTAGAGTCATGTACATCATAACTCTAGTTTTATTAAATGGAATTACATGCTACTTGTTATTTTGTTGAGCATATGATTACTTTGTATTCATATCTCATTTATGTGCTAACATTACTTGTTTTATCACCGTTCTTGAAATTAATCGGCTACTACGGATCCTCAGAATTGCCTGAGCGGATCCCTACTAGGAGGAAAGTGGGATCCGTGAGACGAAACTTTCCTACTAACTTGGACCACATTTGCGGAAATTGTGAATTATACTTGTTCTCTAACCTTTGTTTTATAGTTATTCAATTAACACATGAAGAATTTGACACCCTAAAGCTAAGGGAGCTTGGTGTCAAAACAAATACATTGCAAAATTACTTGCAATCTTAGATTTATATTTCATGACTTCCCGTTGCAAAATTGCAATCATCTAGGGGGCACACCGTCACATAGGCGTAATCTTTTGCAAAAATTTGCAAATAAACTAGATTAGCATTACTTTCTTGGCCACTTACTTAGGGATGGACTCGTCGAGGGGAGTATGACGAGATCCTTTCCGTTACTTGCTTTTTATTTCTTATTTCTTTTCTATTTTTCACATTTTCTTAAAAACAAAGTGTTGCTTTCTTTCAAAGCTCTTTTGTTTCGACAAAAGGGGAAGAAAGTAAAACTACAAATTCAAACTCTTACAATTTTAGCTTTTCCTTAAAATAATCTTATGTTTTGTCATCAACAAAAGGGAGATTGTTAATACAAATAACCCGTAAAAGCGTTTATTTATATTTCACGATCTTCAATGTTTTATCGATAACAAAGTAAGATCATCTTAACGAAACAAATAAAATCGTAAATGGTTTGAACTAATAGTTTTCTAACACACTTACGCTTTCACATAAAACACTAAAACAAGTACAAGTGATTTTATGCTTTAGATATAACTAGTGTTTACATATTGGGATAACATATACTTAACTAAGTATACACTAAAATGGGTAAAAACAAGTATATACTAAAAGGGATAAAAACAAGTATATACTAAATAGGTAAAAACTAGCAAATGGTTTTGACCCATAACCCATGGTTTTATATATACCACTTAACCAAGTTCATTGTATCCTTAAGATACATTGTATCTAGAAAGAAAACCATAGATCAACCCATAAACCATGACCCATGACCCATAACCAAAAATACCCATGGGCAAAGAGGAGCGTACCACGGATCCCTAGCTTTGTGCTAGCCGGATCCCTTGTGGTAGGGATCTGTGGACCGACATGCTCACATTTTGGATCATGATATCTTCTCATCAGAGTAGCGGAAGCTTTTATTGATTCATAATATTTCTAGTAAAGCATGGATTGAAAATATCAAAGCCAGTTGATGAAGATATGCATTTATTATGATTTCTTTAGAAGTGAATGTGATGTGTGAGCATGCGGCAATGGATTAACTCTTCAATTCTGATCAACTGCAACCGTCGGGGTTCCTGCGTACATGATTAGCAATAAAGTCCCGCAGCGTCTTTAATCACTTTCTTTGAATTGAGGTGCATGACCCCGGTTCCCGTTGATCGGTACAAATCTTGCTTGTGATCGGTATAATTCGAAGAATCTCTTTGGCGAGGTTTGTGACTTCTGCTGCCGTTCTCAACGGAACATCTCAAAGAAGACAGCGGAGTGAGTGAACCAGCAATTGAGATTCAGCGATTGATGAAAAGTGATTTGAAAACAATCGTGTATTGCTTAATTTAAAGGGTTTTGCAATACAGCGAAGGTTTTATTGGAAAATCAATTATCAATCGTAAATACGCTTTAATTTTGAAATATTAGTGCTCGATCGATATACTCGAGAAAAGAATTTTTAAGCACAACGACCGGTTTTCAAAGGTATCCGTCAATCCATTTCACGGACCAAGGTTGATTCAAGATTGAATCGCCCCATCGTTTTATCCGGTTGTCACAAGCTTGATCTAATGGATAGATCTCACATACCACCCACCAAGAGCTTGTTTGATGTTGGCTCTAGAAGAATTTCCATCTTCATCATGAATATTTCAACATATCACTCGGATGTTCTGGAAATACCACAAGGATAATGCGTAGGACTCTTAAAATATATTCTTACTTTCCACATTGTGTGAAACAACAAGTATTCAAGAATAATGTGTCCTAATGAGATTTATTGATGATCTCTTGGCTCTAGACTCAATTGTGCACTTTTGGTTTCCTATGTCGGAGACTAGGGAGAGGGTCTCCTTCTTCAATATCAACAATCTCTAAGAGAAAGTCGATAGAATATGTAGGTTCCATGTGAGAATGAAATAAACCCTTTTAAGAGGAACTTGAGTAGCTTGGGAAGTTTAGTGCGGTCGTCGGTGGGTCCATGGCGTCTTGTCTTCAATCTTGGCGTTACCATAGTAACAACCGGTAGCATATGAATTGAACCGGTTTACGCCATAAGGTTGAATTATTGGAGGCTATTTCTTTTCACCCTTTTCTCATTTCATTTCTTTTCATTCTTCAACCCCCGGTGCTTACCAAGACTTCATTGCTAGAACTTTGTTGGGTTTATTCCAGTTCTAGCCCAATCTCAGTCGGCACTCTTCCTATATTCTTTTCCTTTTTTCATCATACCTAAGGACTTCTACACTATCTAGTGGATTGTCCCTGGGTAGATCCCTTCGGCTCTGGCGGGATCGTGGGAACGAATACCTAACCTAACCATCCTTATATCTTCATGCATAAAATAGATTGGTCGGTCTTTTGGTATTGTTCATTCCACCTTGAAACCAATTGAAAACCATTTGAAAATCAATCAAGGTACTTGTGATATAAAATCAAAGCATTTTGTACCTTAATTATTTTTGATATATTAGAAAAGCTCCCCCTCAACATGTGCTTCACGTATTAGAAGTTGTTTTAGCACATGGAGGCAAGAGGACTTTGAAATCTAAGATTAAGAATGAAAGATCCAATCTTTTGATTAACATTTTCTAAAATGATCATCATCACTTCCCGATCAAATCTAGTATTTTAAGTACTTTGAATGAAGTATTTTGGGAAGGATGAGGTGTTTTTTTGATTGCTACCCCTCAATATGTGCATCGAGATTCAAAAGTGTTTTGCACATATTAGAGGGAACTTGCACTTAGAGACAAATCAATCACGTTTCAATTCTTTTTGGTTTAAGATAAATGCTCCCCCTTAACATGTGCATGAGAAAATTTGAAATCGTTTGGCACATGTAGGGAGGATAGCTTGTTATTATATTTTTAAACCACTTATCGAATTATCAGTTTATTTCCAATTTAAATCACAAATTATCCCCCGATCACAATTTTCAAATCTTTTGAGATTTGTGATCTCTATTGATTTAAATTATTTTTGAAAACTTTTGAGGAGAATTGTGACTTTCTTTTGAAAAACATTTTAACTGATAAGAATCAGATTTTGAAACATTAAACTCCATTGTTCAAACATGCATAAATATCTTTTGAAAACATAACCTTAGCCAAGGTCTGGGTCCAATTGTATAAGACAAATTTCTTTTTGATTATCCAAAAATAGACCTTGCTCGTTTACGTGCCAATTGTTTGAAAGATAACCTTTTTGATTTGATTGAAATCATTCTCCCCCTCAATCAATGACATAAGTTGTTGATTGAGTGTTAGAGATTTTGACAAATGATAAGTCCAGATGATTTTCAAAAAAAATAGAGTCCGAGTTATTTTCAAAGCAATTTTGTTTTCATTAGATGTCAATTCGGAAGAATCTTTTAGAAGGAAAAATATTTGGTTGAAAACATTTGTCTTTTGGCGACAAATATTCCTTATAAAATTTTGTATTTAGAATCAGTGTGAAATTTTAAAATTAGATGAAGCATAGCTCTGTTCTTTCTTTAAAAAAATCTAGTTACTACCTGAAGTGACAATAAACCATCATTTTTCTCCATCTCAATTTTTTTTTTAATAAAAAGTTTATGTACACTCGAACTTCATCTAAAGAACCGTGCCATTCTTTGAGTGACAAATCAAAGTCCGTAGATGTTATCGAAGACAGAATACTGATGTATTTTTTTTTTGGGTTTATAATTTTGTATTTTTCTTTGGATAAGATATGTACAAAGAATGGATGAAGAAAAGCCTTTACTCCTCTTCTTCCTCATGAAGAAGTTTGAGTGTTTCCGGTTGTAGACTCTTTAGTTGAAGTCGTGGAAGAATAAACTCAAAATGTTCTCTAGGAAGAGCTTTAGTGAAGATGTCTGCCAGCTGATATTCAGTTCTCACAAAATATAGTTCTACCACACCTTTCTCCACTTGTTCCCTGATGAAATGATGTCGAATGTCTATATGCTTTGCTCTTGAATGTTGAACATTGTTACAGAAGAGAGCAATGGCACTTTTGTTATCACAATACAAAGGGATTTTGTTGAATTCACATCTATAGTCAGATAATTGTAATCTCATCCATAGAATTTGAGCACAACAAGATGACATGGCTATGTATTCCGCCTCTGTAGATGATATAGGCGTAATCATTTGTTTCTTTGAAGACCGACTTACTAATTTATCTCCCAGAATTGAGCACCACGGCGTGCTTCGGCGTGTATCTTGACACCCTGCATAGTGCATCGCATATCTTTGTTAGTGACATATTGGTGTCCCGGATACCAAAGTCCCGTGTTAATGGTTCCTTGGAGATACCAAAGACCCGTTTAACCACTTCAAGGTGCTTTTGGTAAAGCAGCACAGTATCTAGCTCACATGCATACAGTGAGCGATATATCGAGGTCCATTTGTGAGGTACATCGAGGATCAATCATACTTTGATATTTTGTTTGATCAACCATGATCCACGAGTTGTCCTCGTCCGGTTTTGTGCGCTCCACCATGGGAGTGTCAGCGAGGTCACAAGAATCAAATCAAATTTCTTTAAAATTTCATTAGCATATTTAGATTGATTAATGAAAATGCCTCGGGACTTTGTAAAATTTGTAATCCCAGAAAAATGACATTTGTCCCATCACGAGACATTTGAAATTTGGAGCCCATCTCCTTTGAAAAGCGGTCACATTCATTAGGGTTGGTCGAGGCAAAATAATATCATCAACATAAATTTGAACATGAATTAAGTGTTTGCACGACTTTACGGTGAACAATGTGGGATCAGCTGCTCCTTCTTTGAATCTATTTGTCAATAGGAACTTTGACAATGTATCATACCATGCCCTTGGAGCTTGCTTCAAGCCGTAAAGTGCCTTCTTCAAGCGGTAGACATGGGTAAGATGCTCGGATTCACAAAACCATCGGGTTGGTGACGTAAACTACTTCTTTGAGATCACCATTAAGCGGTCTTTACATCCATCGATAAACCACCATGTTCTTCTTTGTTTGCATTAGCGGAAGATTCGATAACCTCATTCGTGCAGCGGGCAAATGATTCTTCAAAGTCAATACCCTCCTCTTGTCGGTATCCTTTAGCCACTAATCTTGCCTTGTTCTTGAGAACATCACCGTGCTCATCAAGATTTACTTTAAAGATCCACTGAGAGCAATGATCATAGCACCTGATCTAAGCGGGTTTCCATACATCAATTCGATCAAACTAATAGATTTGTTCTTGCATGGCACTAAACCGGCTATCCTCGGACATGCCATTGTTTGACATCTTTAGGTTCGATCTTTGATAATACAAAATTGAAGAAACACCATAAGGCATCTGTGACAAGTTGTTTCTGTTGGATCTGGACGAGATGGGTTTCGATAATGTTGTCAATGGATGATCATGTGTCCATTTTATGAGATGTTCATGTGGTTGGTGATGAGGCGATGTAGCGAGTTTGGATCCCACGATGAAGATGGTTTAGGTGTTGGTTCAAGGGCAAATATATTTTCAAGCGGTGCATCTTACGGAGTGGCAAGGGTTATATCCATCATAGTTGGCGAAACATTTCCATGATGTACACTCGAGGATTGAGGATTTGAGGATGATGATGAGTGATCTGTAGCGGCGCTTCTTGAGTTAGTGACCACGACGATGGATTATTTGTGTTGAATGGATTAGGAGCCGTCCTTTGTTGATGGTGTAGATTGATCATTGACAAGAGGTTCATAGTATTCATCAAACATTAGATCAAAAAATTTCTTCAAATCTTCTTCAGAATGAGGTACATATGGAACTGCAGGTGAGGGATTCTGTACAAGAGAAGAACTAATGGGACTACTTAATGTATGTTGAGATGCGGGTCCAGAACTAGATTGTCTAGGAGCCATTTGCTCAGAAAGCTCATCGAACGTGACGTGAATAGTTTCCATGATATCTCGGGTTCTTTTATTGTAGATTCGATAACCCTTCCGGTTTGGTGCGTAACCAACAAAAACTCCAATGTCCGCCTTAGCTCTTAACTTTCCTAAATCTTGACCATCATTCGTTGGATAGCATAAAGCACCGAATACGAAGGAAGAGAGATCGGTTTTCGATTGTGGACAAGTTCGTAAGAAGTTTTTCCATGAGTGGTATGGATAAGGAGCGATTTTGGGTATAGCGGTGGCAATGCCTTGACCCGGAGAAACATTGGAACCTTTGAGTAGATCGGCATAGTCCTTGCGGCTTGACAAGAGTTCGATTTAGTCTTTCAACTACACCATTACTGTTGAGAGTCGTGGAACACTTCTTTGATGGTGATTCCAATGCTTTCATAAAGCGACTTAGTTCTTTGTTAACAAACTCAGTTCCATTGTCTGTTCTGTAGGATCGTGAATATTATGTTGTTTGATGATTCGGGTGGTCTAGGATGATGATATAATATGAATGCCATGGTTAGAGAGATGAAGAGAGTAGAGTGGGAATTCTAGAGAGATAAACAAAAGTGTAGAATATTAGATTAGAACTTCCAACCCTCTACCTTGCAAGGTAGAGGGTATTTATAGGTTACAAACTAAACGACCTCCTGACGGCCTGTGGATCAGGGATACAGTGGGTAAAGACCCGTCCTTCCTCCACGGTGTTACACTATGCTAAACTAGGCTAATAACTAACTAATAAAACAGTAAATAACGTAACTAACGATTTGTCTACGAGCTAACTTATGCTAGATAACACTTGGGGTGACCGACTCTTTACTATGGAATTTTCTAATTCCTAACAATCTCCCCCTAAGGGAGGTCACCCCATGTTTTACATTTTGCATCCTAGCATTCTATTCATAACTTTGTTCTTGAGCTCGTAGACTTCAATTCTTCAATTCCGCAATCTTTGTACTTTAGTAGCGATTCTTCAAAGTCCGCATTGATTTGTACTTTGGTGGAGGCCTTTAGCGATCCACATCATTGATGATCTTGAGCTTTCATTGAGATCATCGATCGCGATAAATCTCTGGATCATCCATAGTTGTGTTGCCTTCATGTGATGTTGTGACTTTTGGACCGACATGCTCACACTTTTGGATCATGACATTTTCCATCGAGTAGCGGAAGCCTTCTTGGTTCATGATATTTGCGGCGTAGCGAAGCATAGTATAAAAATATCGAGCCGGGTTTTGTAGATATGCACCGGTCATGATTTCTTTAATTAAGTGTGGATCTTTGTGAGCATGCGGCATTGGATTGACTCCTCGATTACGATCGGTTTGTAACCGTCCAAATGTACTGCAAACAACGATTAGCAATAAAACACGAAAGTGTCTTTGATCACTTCGTTGAATTGAGTACACGCCCACGGTTCCTCGTTGATCGATACAAATCTTGCTGTGATCGGTATAATTTGAAGAATCTCCTTGACGGGGTTTCTTGTTTGTTCTATTGTTCTCAAACGGAGCGTCTCAAAGAAGACAACATGGAGTGAGTGAACCGGTAATTGAGATTCAGCGATTGATGAAAGATTGATTTGAAAACAATGGTGTATCGCTTGAAGAAATAGTTTTGCAATCGATGAAGGTTTTATGAGAAAGATCAATTTTCAATCAAAATGCTTTTGTATAAGAGAATGAGTACACATTCGATGTGCTAGTGAAAAGAAGAGATTCGCGCATCGAATGGTTTTCTAAAGTATTTTTCAATCGAGATACTTTTGAATTTGAAATGAATACACATTCGACGTGCTAGAGAAAAGAAGGTTTGCACATCGAGCGGTTTTCCAAAAGCATTCGTCAATTCAATCTGGACCAAGGTTTATTCATGATTGAATCTCCCATTGTTTCTATCCGGTTGTCACAAGCTTGATCTTCGAGAAGATCTCACATGTCACCTACCAAGAGCTTGTTTGATCTTGGCTCTAGAAACTTTCCATCTTCATTGTGAATATTTTTACATATCACTAGGATGTTACAGCAATACCACAAGGATAATCGTAGGACTCTTAAGATATATTCTACTTCCACATTGTGTGAAAGCAGTGAGTCTTCAAAATTTAGTGTCCTAACGAGATATTGTGGATGATCTCTTGGCTCTAGACTCAATTGTGCATATTTGGTTCTGTCTGGGAGACTAGGGAGAGGTCTCCTTCTTCAATATCAACAATCTCTAAGAAAGTCGATAGATAATGTCGGTTCCCGTGAGAATGAAACAAGCCCTTTTAAGAGGAACTTGAGTAGCTTGGGAAGTTTAGTGCGGTGTGTCCTTTGGGTCCATGACGTCTTGACTTCAATACCGGTGTTACCTTAGTAACCACCGGTAGCATATGTATTGAACCGGTTCTTGCCCTAAGGTTGAATTATTGGAGGCTATTTCTTTCACCCTTTTCACATTCAATTCTTTTAATTCTTCAACCCCTTGATGCTTACGAGACTTCATAACTAGAACCTTGTTGGGTTTATTCCGATTACTAGCTCATCTCGATCCGCACTCTTCCCATTTCTCATTTTCTCCTTTTTCAATATACCTAAAGACTCTACACTATCTAGTGGATTGTCCCTGGGTAGATCCCTCCGGTTCTGGCGGATCGTGAGAACTAATACCTAACCTAACCATCCTTATAACACCATGCATAAAATAAATTGGTCGGTCTTTTTGGTATTGTTCTTTCCTTCTCGAAACCAATTAAAAAAATCATTTGGAAAATCAATCAAGGTACTTGTGATATAAAATCAAAACATTTTGTACCTTAATTGTTTTGATCATTTAGAAATGCTCCCCTCGACATGTGCATATGATATTGAAATTTTTTGGCACATGGGCAAGAGTTCTTTGAAATAATTTCTTGATCACAATTTCTTTAGAAAAAGCCTTTTGATTTTCTTTGGTAAATTCTCCCCTCAATATGTGCATATGATAAAGAAGTCATTTTAACACATAGAGGCAAGAGTTCTTTTGAAGCACATCCACGAACACAAAAGCCATTTAAGAAACCATTCGCTCCCCTCGATATGTGCTTGAGATTGAAAGCGTTTAGCACATATGAAGAAGCGACTGCACATTTGAATCAAAGCGATCACCTTTTATCAAATTTCATTATTAAATCACAAATTCTCCCCGATCAAAATATCAAACCCTTTGAGATTTTGGATCCCAAATGATTAATAAGGTTTAGAAAAACATGGGAGAAAATGTGCACGATTTAAAACTCATATTGTTTTGGATAAATCCTCCTCCTCAACATGTGCATTGTATATTTGAAATCGTTTGGCACATGGAGGCATGAGTGCCTATAAAGGACTAAAACCGATTCCATTAAAAGCAGTTTGAGATTTAAATCACGATCTCCACCCCGATCGAAATTTCAAACCATTTGAGATTTGTGATCCCAAAATTAAATCATTTAGAAAATTTTGGGAAAGGCGTGGCAAAATTTATTTTGAAAATGAGTGATAAGGATCAATTTAAGACATTAAAGATTGTTAGTGTCGGTATGATAGTTTTAAGAGATCTTTAATTAAAATAAAACAATTTCACAATCAGACAAAACAGAAAAAATTTCATTTTGCGGATCTTTGAGTTTTAAAGAAAATCATACCATGACATAACATTAAATCTTTAGATCACCACATTTTAACGTACAAACCGGAACTTTTATGAAGAAATATTGTTTGAAAATATTATATTTTAAATCACTCTCCCCTCGATCGATGGCCGAAGTCGATAATTGAGTGACATAGGTTTTGATAAAAGGAAGTCGGTGATTTTCAAAATTTAGTCAATTTATTTTCAAAACAATATTTTCCATTTTCAAAACAATTTAATCAAATTATTTAGAAAATGGTATCATCACTATTATCCTGCACAAAGATCGTTAGGTGGTTGAGAAGCTTTTGTTGTTGTTCTTTGAAGGGTTTGGAAGAAAAACCGTCTGCGGATGCGGTGAGACTTCTTCGTTGCATTTAATGCCAAGCGAGGTCAAATTAAGCTCCGTTTCTTCAATCATTTAGAAGAAAACCATCTGCGATGCGGTGAGACCTCTTCACGTTGCATTTATGCCAACTCTCCATGGAAGTCAATTAAGATCCGTTTCTTCATTTGTCAACCCAAGATATAGTTACCCTTTCCTTTTGGCATCAATCATCTTCAATTGTGGGATCCGGATCGGGAACATTCTTATAACCAATATACTGCATCGTCGGTGAACACACATCTGAGATATATGGTGGTCGACATCACCCAAACAACAATCGACTAATAAAGTCAATGCAACATATCAATCGGATCATTTACATGTATGGGAATAATGTGTCCATCAAACTCTAATCATCTAAACCTAGCAATCATATCCTAGGCACCTAGTCCTTCAACATAGGTTAACATCATTTTAATTAAGCATATTAGGATAATTAAGAAAGCTCGTTAGAAGATATTGATTTGAAAACATTCTCCCCTCAACCAATAACTCATTTTATAAAAGATTTTAAAAGTCTTTGAAGTCATTGATTGAGTTTCCAAATTTTATAAAAACTACGAATCGATTGTTTTTAAGCAACTCATTTTCCACCATTTTAGAAAACAACAAATATTTTTAGAAGAATTTAAGGCGGAAAAACATTTGTGTAGGAGCAACGATCCTTGACATACTTTCCTCAATTTATTTTAGGATAAGTGCGAAATATTTGAAAATTGTTTAGCGTAACACTTTCCTTTCTTTAAAGAGCGGGTTGCTATCTCGAAATAATAGCAAGCCATTTTGAAGCCGGGTTCTGATCTGAAATAGCGTAAGCCATATTTTGAGACATGTTTTGAAAGAATATTTACACCTCCTGCTCGAACTTCATCTATGGTCCGTGCCATTATTGAATGACATTTCTAAGACCTTGAGATGTTATCGATACGAAGACATGTCATTAGAAAAATATTTTGGAAATTTTCAAATTTTTCGATTTTATGGGTTTTGAAGATTTTATATTTTCTATTTTCTTTTGCTCGTTTTATATTTTTGTATTTGGTTTTCGAAAAATATATAAAGCGATAGAGTAGATGATATAATTTAAGAAGATGATGATACAGATACAGAGATAAGAATATCGAACAACACGTCGTAGATGATAGAATTCGTCATCTCTTAAACTTCCACCACCAAAGCTTAGAGGCTCATGAATAGAAGATTGAACATGAGCCTTTGATAAAGAGACTTTGGCGGCTTCCCCAAACCGAAACTCCTTATGTTGAGCGATTGAAGCTCTATTTCAAGCTTGCTTTAGCCGGTGCACAAGGAAGCACACCATTATCATAAATACATTGCTCCATTTAAGAGCGATAATCGAGGATCTCCATTCGGGGTTATATCATCCAATAGAAGAACACCAACGTTTCATCCCACACTAAAATAATCTTCTCAAATTCCTTTTCCCTTTGAAGTCTCGAGGCAATCCATTCCAAAAGGTGTCAAGAGAACAATTCCCCAGTAGTTGAATTGATGCGATCGACCTCTTTGTATAATGCTCAAGAACTCTCCCAAATACACATCATGAGGGAATGAAAACACCTCCCATGTTGCATTTTCTTCCACGATGATCGTGTATGAAGCTCAAGAACCAAGTACACCAATATCAAGAGCTCTCCGAATATACATCATGGGGAATGAAAACACCTCCCATGTTCACATTTTCTTCCACGATGATCGTGTATGAAGCTCAAGTATCCGAAGTATACCAATACACAAGGAATGAATAGCGATAACATTGAAGAAGCGGGCCAAGTCACGATTATCTGCGGGTGACAATCTGCGGATGTCGACTCGAAATAAGTGATTACATCTACGAATCAGCGATTAAGCACTCAAGTGAAACGGTGAGTGCTCCCAATGTATACAATTCTCTCTCCACGATGATTGCGATAACATCGAGATCATCACACACGATGTACCTCTTATATCTTGAAACTTTCTCTAACATCTCTTCCCCATAGTTGGAATAAGCACACTAAGCGCCTTGATGAGTAAAACCTTGAGTTTCTTATTTGTCATGACATTTGTTTTCCGGGATATCTTCAATCACTTAGAAGAATTAAGTTCATCAAGTTTACTCGCCATGAGTCAAACCTTGAGTTTCTGCGGTAATAACATTTGTCTTCCGGGATATCTTCAATCACTTAGAAGAATTAAGTTCATCAAGTTTACTCGCGTTTAGATGCTTGTCTCCTTCCCCCTTCTTTGGTTTTGACACTTGAATCGACAACATATTATAAGCCCAAATACTAGAAATCTTGTTGAGAAGAGCGGCTTGAAGTCTTTGTGAGATTCAACATCTTTGAATAATGTGAGCAAGTCTAATTGGGGATTAAATTGACATATCACTCTCCCGATTAGTGCTCTCCCTAAACCAAACAATATGTTTGATAAATGCCAGATTAAGAAGAAGTATTTGAATAATCAAATGCAACTCGTCTTTAGTCTTCTAACATGTAGCGAGAGAATGTAGAACCGGTGTAGACTCGACCTTCTTCAAGATTTTCCGAATGGGGAATAGAGTGTTAACATCTTCAACTCACACCAAAAGCATCCACCAAAAGCATCCCAATTAACACATCTTGCAAATCCCTTAACTAAAATCCTCCCAATCAAACAAGAACGAAAGATGTTCATCAAGGAAATCGACAATCGGGCCATAGCGAACACACAAGATGGTAACACCAAACTACAATCACATCAAACAAAACGAGAGATTGTTCGGAATCATCATGTTGATGTATCGTGAAGCATTAACCGGAAGCACTTTGTCGATAAACTCATCAATCCGGTGAAGATGTCAACCAGCGGCTCTTAGAGAAAAACTCCATGTGAAGATGACCCGATAAGAAGAAGCTCGGTTCTTACATGAGTTTAGAGCCGTATGACCATTTATATTCTCAAATATCAATCAACAATGCAAAAAATTCACACTTCTTCTCCCCCTCAAGAATTGCATACGGAGATGCCATTCTTGACTAAATAAGTGAAATCATCCAAAAGTATTCTATTCACACTTCTCCCCCAAAAAATTAGCACATGATGTCGCCATCGTCATTATAGTTGAGCAAGTGGAATAAGAAAACAATCAATGGTAGCCCGGTTCTCTTGATAAATGAAGAGCATAGAAAAAGTATGAAGCATGTTGATGAGGATGGTCATTAATAAGAAGATTTCTCTTCTTCAGAAGATAAAGCGCACTGAAACGTACACTTTTCTTTTCTTTAGAGTACGAGGCATGAACTGTTGTGTTCATCGTCATAAATCTCTCTCTTTTCATCTCTCTTGGAAAACTTGTAATCAACCCCATTATCATTCATTAGGCTATTTGTCGTGACGGTGATGGAAAACCAATATGATGAATTTGACCACGAAGTAAACTAACTTGAACTCGTGACTTATACTTGCACATATGTAACAAAAAGCGGTGCCGATTTCCATTAGCATCTCTAAGTACACTCTATGTACTCTATACTCTTCAACCAACCAACCATCAAGTATAAGGCGTACATTACCTCTTAAAATCCACAATTGAATGTGACCTTGAGCACTAGCGTAACTCCTTAAAGTGATAGTTATTTTGTGGTGGTATAAGCCTAATTCCCCAGTGGTAAAGAAAAGGTAAAGACACCCAACAATAACTAGATTTCCAAGTCTTTGTTTTTGATAATAAGCTCGAACAAGGATCATGAAGAATCTTCATCCAACCATCCCGATACCTTCGGATACTAAGTGCACTCGCCGTGATATTTCACTTCAACCTCAAATAAATAATCTTGAATTAACGCCGTTGTCACATCTTACGAGCTGCTCAAATCTAGCCTCATTTGACCTTAAAGTGAACTTTGATAATGGTTTCAATCCGACCATGTTTAAAAGCACGAACCCGTAAAACCAAGCAATAACCAAGCGCCATAGCGAATATCCAAACACACATCAATTTATGAAGTACACCCTTTTATCCTTTTTGAAGCAGTAACCCGTAACACCGACATCAGAAGACCCGAGATCGCTTTCCTTTCTCCAAGATGGTTCCATCATGCGGGATTTTACAATTCTATAGTTTAAAGCGAGAAATAGTTTCTTCATGGATTTTACAAAACCAAGAATAAAGCGTATGATAGTTCGAAATGCACTTTACAATTACCGGATGTTTCCATCGACCGGGATTTCTGGTCTATGATTTAAAGCGAGAAATAGGTTCTTTCGCGGGATTTTACAAAATCAAGACAAAACCGTAAACAATGTCGTCTTGAATGTGTTATGACAATTTAGGTTTCGGTGAATATCTGTTTTAGGGGAACATGCAGTGGTTCATCAACGATTCATTATCCAACATCATCAACATCAACAACCATCCAATTAAAACTTTGGTAAACACATCATTCACACAATCTGTCGGCTATTGTAGTGACCACATGGAGAAGTAAACCCGATATACCAAACTTGATCATGAAGTAGAATTCCCCAGATTTGTCACTTAAACTTGTACTAATCCTCGTGAACAAGAAACGGTGTACCCAATGTACAAAACCTCTTGACATTCTCAATCGGGTGAGACACAAGTGATAGCTTCATTGTGGGTTAACGAGAAAGAATCACAACGCAACTAAATAGCCAAGTCTTTATCACACTCTATATAAGCCCAAACAAGTCATCTTCGTGGAAAGAAAGAATATGAAATAAGTAAACATGCCCGGACAACCTTACTTCAAATCCAAATCAAATATATTGTTCAAACAACCCCGTAGTCAGTCTTGTTCAAATATCAACTCAAGCCATGACATACTTATCTCCGTGAAACAGTATATACCAAGGTATCAATCCGTACACCCCATCAAATCACATCATCACATCAAATTTCTTCAACATACGGTCCACTCCAACTCAATATCACATAATGTTATGAGAAGTATCAACATTCATGTTCGGCTCATAAACTCTCTTATAACTCGACCCATATAAATAACACATAACACCTGATCCATATTCATGTTAATAATGTAGTAAAAAATCCCCTCATACAGACACAAGCAATAATATACCAAATTAACCTTCACAAAAATATATAATACGGCACACCTCAATTCAGCCCATGATTATCCAATAAACACTCGGCCCAATTGAAAAGCCCAAGTCCATCAGATCCATCACCATGACCGGTTAATCACAAAATGAGAAGCCAAAGAAACCCATAAGACCACGATCCATTAAGCATTATGTGCTACAGGTATAACATACTCACCCTAATCCTACGGGTATAAAACACAATATAATCACACACTCAACCCTAATAATACTCACAAACATTCCGCCCCCATTCTCAAGCAAAAACGCTCCAAAACTTCCCAGATATCATCATCCAAATCGAATCATCCCACCTTAATATTAACATTAACTCTCACTCTTCATAGTTCCATGCTCGCCACAGGGATGGCTTGAGCCTTGTATTGATTGGTTTCGAGAGCCAAACAAAAACATCAAGGTAGGTTTATTTGAATGATGTTCCTGTTTTTTTTGTTTAGATCTTGATTTGTTTTTGAAATTAACGAATGAAAGATGAGACAAAATCATTTGATTAAGTACTCACTTTAAGATTCGAACAATAAGAAGAGGTGCAAGCTTCACACTTTGATCAATGAGGATAACTATTTCGTGTTGACCTTCAAAAGGTTATGAATGACATCAATATAGTCACGAAATAAAATCTGAGATCCCTTAACATTTCATATTGATTTAAGACTCTTGATAGATCTATGAGGTATACTTTCTTTTGTGTATAGATCTTGAAGATCTGTGTTTTGAGAACCACACACAAAAAGAAACAAAAACTGAGATCAAAAGCTTTTTCTACATATAGATCTGTGATGTTAGTTTCAAGATATAGACGTCTTGTCTCTGACTATACTTGAAGCATTTCTGAGATTTCGTTTTATTCATTGGTTAGGAGAGTCTTGATTAGTCTCGTAACAATTCATGGATCAATGAAAGGTAGTTTATAATCAACGACCTTGAGTGGTGTTGATGGTTCCTTGAGAGCCGTGGCATAAACCAAACTGAGATCTTTAATATCTTTATATGTTGATGATGGTGTAAGAAGAAATATAATTGATGATGTGTATGAATTAGACTGAGGTTGTGTTTGTGTCTGGTAAAGGGTATTGTTTTGTGGTCGAGGTCAATCATCTTCTTCATCTCCTTTCTGTCGTGACAAGTCAAGTCGCTTTTTAAAACAAGTCGCTAACCCTTTTAAACCACAAGTCGCTAGTCTTTTTGAGTCAACTCGCAAAGCCAACTCGCAACAGCAGCAACTCGCTAAAGAGCGAGTGCAATTAAACCATATGCGAGTTAAGTAACTCGCATTGAAACAGAACCAAAAACCCAACTCGCATCTGACCAACACTCATCTGTCTAACTCGCATCTGACCATACCAACTCGTAGTTGACTAAATAGTCAACTCGCTTCCTTTAAGCTATTACCCAACTCGCTTCCTGGTTCACTGAATCTGGACATGAACACAACTCGACTCTTAACTGCTAGTACTCAACTCGCATTCAAAAATGTGAGTCCACAACACGCATCAAATAGTATCCCAACTCGCATAGATGAATAACCCAGAAACAGCTTAGAGAAGTAAAACCATCATATGACCACTGATTTACCCCAAGAGTATGACCAGAAAATGATTTAACAAGATGCAGTTACAACAGATAAAAGACTGATAAGACATATTTCACCTCAAGGATTTAACCATATTGACCACACCATCAGTTTTTAGAAATATTTATCAATACATATACAACCTTTAAGACAGATATGAACTTTGTAAAAAAACGATTGACCAAATGACATTAAAAAACCAACAGTTAGCATATCTTAAAACCATATTCAACCAACATAACCATCATGAAAACTTGTTAATACAACTGTACGAATCAAACCATACAAACCACATCAAGAAACCATTTGAATCAACCCAAACAACAAAACCTGGGCTCTGATGCCAATTGTAGGATCGTGAATATTATGTTGTTTGATGATTCGGGTGGTCTAGGATGATGATAGAATATGAATGCCATGGTTAGAGAGATAAAGAGAGTAGAGAGGAATTCTAGAGATAAACAAAGTGTAGAATATTAGATTAGAACTTCCAACCCTCACCTTGCAAGGTAGAGGTATTTATAGATTACAAACTAAGCGACCTCGACGGCTGTGGATCGGGGATACGGTGGGTAAAGACCGTCCTTTCTCCACGGTGTTACACTATGCTAAACTAGGCTAATAACTAACTAAAAAACAGTAAATAACGTAACTAACGATTTGTCTACGGGCTAACTTATGCTAGATAACACTTGGGGTGACCGACTCTTTACTATGGAATTTTCTAATTCCTAACATGTTCGGATAATTCTGACTGTTTTATTAAGTCGGACCTGCAGCTGTTTGATAAGTTTGATGATGACATCTAGAATTTCATCCTTTGACCTCAAAAACTTAACCCATGTAAACCGAGAGTAGTCATCAACCACGACTAGCACATATTTCTTCCCGTTTATAGTTTGTACTCTCATGGGTCCGCACAAATCCATATGAAGAGTATGAAGAACTTCCATAATTGAGTTTGCCGGTTTGGGTTTATGGGCGTATTTCTTGCTTTTTCCCAATTGGCATCTTTGAACAAAGATGATCTTTCTCATATTTCAATGGGCGAACCTCTTTACAAGGTCCTTTCTAGAAAGATCATTTATCGTTTGAAATTCAAATGATTAAGGCGGCGATGCCATAACCATGATTTTGTTTTGAAGCCTTTGACAACAAGAAGATTGGAGAGGACTTCATCATGTCTTCGATGGAGATGGTGTACAGGTTGGTTCCACGGGTTCCTTTTAAAAGTTCAACACCATCAAGTTCTCTAACGAAGCAAGTATGTTTTCTAAATGTCACTTCTAGATCTGAGTCACAGAATTGACCAACAGAGAACAAGTTATGACCAAGACCTTCAACATAATGGAAATTATACTATCACCAACAACATAGTCTCCGTAACCCATAATTGCCCCAAAGTGGTCGTCCCCGAATCTAACAGTCCCGATGAAATTACTCACGAAGTTCATAAGCATGGCGATCTCCGGTCATATGCTTGGAGCGGCTGAGTCCAAATACCATAGACGGTTTATGCGACTGCGGTTGAACACGAGACAAGTATGGATGACTCGATAATTTGGATCCCCATGCAAGAATGGGATCCATTTGGTTAGTAAACGAGATTGGAACACCCACATCAGAAGTAGAATCAATGATATCATTAGAGCTAGATGCAGGACTAGTGGTGACATTAGATCTATTCAAATTTTGTTCACTTCTTAGAGGTACAATTCTACCAGTGGGCATCAATTTCCTAATGGGCATTGATCTAGATAATTTAGGGCACAATTCATTAAGATTGAATTTACGGCCAGTAGGTTTCCATTGATAACCTACACTACTAAATTTTCTTCCCATTGGTTTCCAATGTTTTTTTTAACCTTTTTCCATCTTGGTTTTCTGACATCCTTAACATGTTTAGCAATTCTAACAGTTTCGACTGGAAACTTAGCAACATATTTTACTTCATTAACAACACATTCATGATAAGTACCAGAAACCAAACATTCATTACATGTTTTGCAAATCGTAGCAGAATTTGAATTAATTACAGTACGCTTATAGCTAATACTAGAATCAACACGATTCGTCTTATTAAACTCAAACTTATTGTTCCTAGGATGGTCTTTGATGAGTGTGTAAATACTCATCATTTTTGTCAGGTTAAGCCGCAAAACATCATCGAAAACACTAAAATGCATCAAAATGATAAAAATATCACAAATAAGTGTTTTATGTGTTTTAAATGCAAAAATATCAAAATACGGTGAAAAGCGTATCAAGTTTGCATAATTGGCGGTTTAGTCCCCAGTTTCAAAGTTGTCAAAAATAGTCCACTGGTAAATCAAAATAAAGAAAATATCATTTTAAGTCCCTAGGGATTCTTAAGTTGTCAAAATTGGTCCTTGAGATTTAAAACTGCAAAATTACAATTTAGGTCCCTAAACTTTGAAAATTGTCACAAATGGTCCTTTGAAAATTTGAAAATGTCAAAAATAGTCCTTGCACTATTGAAACTTGTCAAAAGTGATCCTTGTGACAACTTTGGAATATTGACAGAAATGGTCCCTCAAGTTTGGAATAGTTGCAGTTTGGTCCTTGTCATTTAAACTAAGCCTTGGCCTTGTCAAAATAGAATTGGACCACTGCCATTATACACCTTTGACCCTTTCCCTATTTTTGGACCCTTGGTCAAACATCCAGTCAAACAAACCCTTCCTCCTTATCCTGTCTCTCCCCTTTGAGTTGCTGTAAACACTCTCCCATCACTTCATCCTCACTTATCTCCTCAAACCTCATCATCGTATCCACCGACCTTTCACGCCACAATTAATGCCACCCCTAGTTGCAAAATCAAAGCTCACTTTGCTCAAAAGCGACTTTTCCATAAAATGATCCAATGGCCAAAATGATTTCTAGACATCCAATGGTTGAGATTAAAGTGGGATACACTTAGAGGTGAGAAAGCATATGGGTGTATAAAGAGGAAGAAGAAGCAAGAAACAAGCGAGTACTTAGTTTTTTTTAAATTCATGTATGTCGTATTTATAAAAATTGTCTTAGCTAGTCTTTAATTTTGTAATCTTTTGTTTCTATGTATTAAACTCAATCTGTTTTATCAATATAAACTGTTTTCAAGTATCAATTCAAAGGTTTTAATATAGTTTCATGTTTTGTATCCTCTGTTATAAAATCAGTACAAATGTGCTAAGAACCAAGCTTCAATAAGCTTCTTTATAAGTCAAACAAGCTTATTTAAGCTTATTTTAGCTTTTGGTAAGCTTGGAAAACAGTTTCAATCAAGTTTCATGTTTGGTCAACAAAAGTCAAATGTTGAAGCTGATTTGAATTTGGTGAAGATATGGGTTGTTGCAGAGCTTGGAGTGGATTGGTTTGGTATAGAATAGCATAGTGTGGGTTCTGTATAAGCTACATCATAGCTGGGACACTTGTGAGCTTGTTATCTCATTTTCAATTTTAATGCAGTTTTCATATTGTGCTTGTATTGGTATCTGTGGTCAATAATAGTTTAGACATGTTTAATCAGTGGTAATTAGGATACTAGATCTAGTTTAAGTGGTTTAATGAGTTAAATCAGTAATTAGCTTAGTTTAAATCTGCAAAACAGTTATGAAAGTAGTGTTTGGTACAGTTGGTTTGATTGAGCTTGAGCTCTTGTTTGTGTTTGAAATCTGTCTGTCGGTTTCAACTAGGACCACTTGAATCCTTTTGGTCATAATATTGTCTCTGCGTAAGTTAAAGTCAAAATCAAACATTAACTGTCTCAATCTCATGACTGTTAGAATTTTGTGAAATCAAAACCTTATTTTGTGTTTAAAATACATAAAGATAGCTTGTACTAGTTTCATTTCACCAATTAACATCAATCTCAGTCCACCATTTTGAATCAAATCTCAAAATAGTCAAAGTTTCATAACTGCTAAGAAAAGTCAAAACTGAAAAAGTCATTTTCAGCCCACCTAAGTTGATTCTTAATTGATTCATCTCTGGGTCAAATTCCTTAAAACTTTGGGTGTTAAAACTTGATTGGCCAAGTTACTTATTATGATTTTGAAGATTTTAGAAATTTTGTATAAGCTTGAAAAAGCTTGTCAAAGCTGTTCATATGCCTGATGAGGGCATAGTCACCAAGAGCAGTTTCTCAAGTTCTTGCAGAGCTTGTCCAGAGCTCAATTTAGCTCATCTCAGGCTAATTTTTGGTTTAAAGGTTCCTAGCCAGGTCTACTTTAGATCCCTACTTTTGGTTTTGAGTTTGGACTTATTTGAGTGCTTATTTTCCAGCTACAAAGTAGCCCATCAAAACTGTTTAAGCACTTGAGTTTTCAAAACATCAAATCTGAGTAGTTTCCATTTCAGAGGTTAAGGCTTGTTGTACTAAGTTGTTTTAGAGTAGTTTTAACATATTATAGGGTCTGTGATAGTTTGGTAGCTTATTGTTCTCTTTTGGCTTATTTCAAAGTGCTTATTTACAAGCACTTGCATTGCAGTTCCATATTTCTACACATAAGCTACTGTTTTTATATTTTTCTTAGATTCAGTATATTAAATTAGACTTTTCTGAATTTTCATATTTTTCTAGGTCGTTTGCTATTTTTCCTTATTTAAAAGCAGTTTTAGGTAATTTTAATTAGCTTTTAATACAATTAATTGAAAAGTTTCAAAAAATAAGTTTTCAATTTTCCTAGGTTAAGATAAATATAAAAGTCAAAAATTATTTTCAGATTTTTCATAGTTTAATTTGTAATTTTAGCAATTTAATTAGTTTTAAATAGTTTTTAATTCATAGAAAATAGAAAAATAATCGGAAAAATATAAAAATAGTTTTGAAAATTCTTTTTAGTTATTTTAGATTTTCTCAGTCATAATTTCATTTTCTAGCTTTATTTCATATTTTCTTGTATTTTAGGGTATAATTAAATAAGTAAAAATAGTTTTAATTAATAATAATTAATTAAATAGTTATAAAAATAATTTTCTTTTTCTAAAAATTTTATTTTATCATTAGGTTTGTAAAATATCATTTCATATTTTTAGGATTAATATTGCTTCAGTTTCACATTTTCTTTTTTATGCGTCGCGTAGTTTTTAATTTAAGTTTTATAAAGAAAAATCAAAAACATCATTTTGCAAATAGTGATAGCGTTTATTTAACATAGTTTATCTTTTAATCTTCTTTAATTTGCATTTAAGCCCTGTGGTTTATATACTTTTCCTTTAGGTATAATCAATCACAATCCTTCTCCGTTCAAATCCTCTCGATCCTTATTCGTTTGATTATTCTCGCACATTTCGTTGGGACATAACGACACGGGAAATACTATACTCTCTCGATCTTCATTGCATTGGTGTCGAACTGTTTTAAGTTTCTTACGGTTAGCCATTCACAGTGGCTAGCTTGTGTGAGATAAAACTTGACGGTTCACCACGAATCAAATTTAAGCGCCACGGGAGGTGTGCTAATTATCCTACGCTTAGCATTAGTGATTTGAATAATCACTCCTTGTTCATACCATCTATCTATATCTATATATTTTCTTATAAAAATCTAAAAACCCAAAAACATCCAAAAGCGTATAAAACAAAAAATATTTTCTTTTGTTTCTATATATGTATCAAAGATAAAAATACAAAAGATTTGTCATTTACGAGTTTAATAATAACAACATAAAAGATTACCACGCAAACCAAGGCGGTGTACTACCTAGCGGGGTACGACCATAATAAGTTCCCGAACCAAAGATTTAAAACTTGCCTTTGTGTCCTTGTGAGTGGTGTACCTTTTCAAAAAGCCATTCATCTTGTGATTATTGGTTTAAGTTCTTTGTTGTTTTGCCTCGATATTGTTTTAATTGGATTTGTTGTTATATCTATTTGTCGAACGAGAAAACTCAAAAGATTCTTCTTACCCCATTTTCACCATTTTCATAATTCCATTTCCTTTCTTAACTCGAGATCTCTTAGAGTTAACTCTAGTGTATCTTTTCGCTCTTCTAGGTCAGTAAGCCCATTTCGTGAGCTTGTCGATTCCAAGAAGGCGTGTCAGTGACTTTCTGCTCCATCGATCGGATCGAGATCCGGACTGCTCACACTACTTCCGTTGTCATGGCGGAAGAGCGTCCTATGTGAGCTTCTCCGGGCACCCATCGGCGGGTATGGAGATGCTATTGTTATCCCGGCCATTGTGGTGAAAATTTTGAACTCAAAACCGGGTTCTTGAATCTTGTAACCTCAAGTCGGTTCTATGGTTTTGAGAGGATGATCCTCATGCTCATATTCGATGGTTTAACAAGATTGCATCTACCATCAAATACAAGAATGTCCCTACCGATCTTTGTTAAGCTTCTTACATTCCCATTTTCCTTGAGGGCAAGCCGGTTGGCTTGAAAAACAACCCCTAAATCAATCGAAACATGGGAAGACACGGTGAAGAAATTTGTGAGCGAGTTTTATCCACCTTCCAAAACCACGAGTCTTAAAAATGAAATCATCAAGTTCACACAAAGTTTGATGAACCCTTGGTGAATCGTGGGATCGTTTTAAGGAGTTGCTCACAAATGTCCTCACCACGGTTTCTCCGAGTTGATGCAACTCGATACTTTCTATAATGGGTGAGTCAATCGATCAAGATTCTCTCAATTCCTCCATTGGAGGAAATTTCTTGAGTAAAGCGTAAAAGAAGCTTTAACGATAATTGAAAACAAGTCTAAAGTCCGTGACCGCAAGAAGCAAACCGGTTGTTTCCCAAGTCGGTGTTGGTCCTTCTTCTTCATCACCGTGAGTCAATCTAGCACCGATGCTAAGATTGACAAACTCATGAAGCTATTCAAGCTTTGGTTCTCTCCAACCAAAAGAAAGTTTCTTTTCACAAACTTCACCTCCTTTGAAGTTAAGAAAGTGGAAGTTTGTGTTACTTGTGGTGGCCCCATGCCTATTATGATTGTATGGCCACCGATGGTAACCCTTTTGAAGCAAATCTTTGTGGGTGGGATTCCCAATTCGGGAAGCAACCAATATCGTACTCCTATGGACCCGAACCACCGTCCTAACCACTACCTGGACCACCGGTTTCAACCAAAACCAAAACCGTAATCAACATCGAATAGACCAAACCAAGGTTTTCAAAACCAAGGTAATTTCGATCAAAATAACGGTTTTCAAAATCAAAGTCAAAATTTCCAACACCAAGGAAATTTCAATAGAAACCAAGGTCGGGAAATTTCAACCACAGGTACTTTCATGGCAATAATCAAGGAAATTTTCAAAATCAAGGCCCTAATCCAAACAATAGAGGCGAATTTTCTGTGCAAAATCAAGCCATTGCTCCATTGGACCATCATCGATGAGTTGTTGAAGCAATTCATGAAATCGAGAGGAAATGAATATGTTGTTGGTCACCAGATTTCGACATTAAGAAGTCTTTAAATGATCGACCCTCGGGCTCGGTACTTTACCTAGCAACACGATCGCTAATCCGAGGGGCGATGCAAAGGTGATCACAACAGTGGTGCTTCGTATGATGGACCCGCTATTCCTACTACCTCTTCTTCTCTCCGAAGGTAGTGGAAAGTGAACACGAGGCGACAAAGGACAAGGAACTTCCTACTAATAGCGGAAGTACCAAAGCAATGTCCATCCTCGGGTTGTCACGAAACCCAAGACCAATCACAGGTTGTTTTGAACCTCCGGTTGGTAACCCCAAATCAAAACTTCTATTCCTTACCCCTCACGTTTAAATGAGCAAAAGCTCGCGAAAAAGCCGGTCATCAAATGGAAAAATTCTTTCAAATTTTCCAAGAACTTCATTTTGACATAAGCTTGCGGATGCTATCATCTTGATGCCCAAGTTTGCATCAACTCTCAAACACATGTTAAGCAATAAGGAAAAAGCTGTTTGAAATGGCTAAAACTCCTTTAAGCGAGAAGCGCTCGTGATTACATTAAAAAGCTTCGAGAAGCTAGGAGATCTGGAAAATTTCTTCTTCCTTGTGTTTTCGAGGATGATTGAATGCTTTGCCCTTGCCGATCTTGGTGCAAGCATCAATCGATGCCTTATTCAATATGGAAGAAACTTTCTCTTCGAACTTGTTCCTACCGCATGACTCTTGAGCTTGCGGATCGTTCTATATCGCGTCCTCTTGGCATCGCCGAGGATGTATTCGTGAAAGTAGGAAAGTTCCATTTCCGGTGACTTTGTGGTTGTTGATTTCGATGCGATCCTCGGGTTCCCCTCATTGTTGGGCGAGTTCACGAGAACAGGCGTGCTCTCATTGATGTATTTGAGCAAGAAATCACATTACGTGTGGGTAATGAAGTCATTACCTTTAACCTTGATCAAACTTGAGGTACTCCTCAAATTATGATCTTGAATCAATTAATCGAGTCGATGTAATTGATATTTCTTTGAGGAGTACTCTCAAGAGTTTCTTGGTTATCTTCATAATTACGTGAGTGGGATTCCACCACATCTTCTCAACCAATCATTGCCGACTCTTCCCCTCTCTCACTCCGTTTGAGGAGGTGACTTCCTTCGGAAGAGATCGATGAATTTCTTGCTCTTGATGAATCAATTCCACTGGAATTGATGGTGTTTATGATTCGGAGGAGATATCCTTTATCTTGAGCAATTGTTAAATGAAGATCCATTACCTTCGCTCTTCCGAAAGAAATCACAATTGAGGAAATCAAATCGGTACAAACATCTCTTGAAGAATTTCCGAGGTTGAACTTAAGGACCTACCTCCTCATCTTGAGTATGCATTCTTGGAGGTGATGATAAATTACCGTCATAATTGCTAAAGACTTAGCGAGGAGGAAAAGACTGCTCTCATAAAGGTCTTGAAGTCACACAAGCAAGCAATTGCTTGGAAACTCTCCGACATTAAGGGTATCAACCACGAGTTTTGTACTCACAAAATCTTAATGGAGGATGACTTCAAACCGCAGATCCAACATCGAGAAAGGTGAATCCTAAGATTCATGAGGTTATCAAACAAGAGGTTCTCAAACTTCTTGATGCGGTTTAATTTACCCGATCTCGATAGTCCTTGGGTTAGCCCAATTCTTTGTGTTCCTAAAAGGGTGGCATAACTTGTTGTCACAAATGAAGAAAGCGAGTTAATTCCAACTCGATTGGTTACGGGATGGCGTGTGTGTATTGACTATCGCAAGTTAAGCGAAGCCACCCGTAAAGACCATTTTCCTCTACCCTTCATGGATCGGATGCTTGAGAGATTAGCGGGGCGAATACTATTGTTTCCTTGATGGTTTCTCGGGTTATTTTCAGATCCCCATTGATCCATTGGATCAAGAAAAGACCACATTCACTGCCCATACGGAACTTTTGCCTCTGACGTATGCCTTTTGGCCTATGTAATGCTCACGCACGTTCCAACGATGTATGATGGCAATTTTCCACGACATGATCGGAAACAATAGAGGTGTTTATGGATGACTTCTCGGTCATTGGGGACTCATTTCGGACATGTCTCTCCCATTTAGATAAAATGCTAAAATGGTGTGAAGACACCAATCTCTGTCTAAATTGGGAGAAGAGCCACTTTATGGTCAAAGAAGGCATAGTCCTTGGCCATAAGATTTCAAAAGCGGATTGAGGTAGATAGAGCAAAAGTCGATGTTATTGCTAAATTGCCTCATCCTACTACCGTCAAAGGTATTAGGAGTTTTCTTGGTCATGCCGGGTTTATCGTAGATTCATACAAGATTTCTCTAAAATCGCTCGGCCTATGACCCATCTTCTTGAAAAGATGCTCCTTTTATCTTCTCACCGAGTGCATCGAAGCTTTTGAAACATTAAAGGAAAAGCTACGGAAGCACCCATTCTAGTTGCCCATTTGGGATTTACCCTTTGAGCTCATGTGCGATGCAAGTGATTTTGCTATCGGTGCGGTCTTGGGGCAACGAAAAACCAAGCATTTTCGGCCTATCCACTCTGCGAGTAAGACTATGGTGAGCTCAAACCCATTACACCACTACGTAAAAAGAATTATTAGGCGTGGTGTATGCGTTTGAGAAGTTTAAACCATACCTTATCTTGACCAAATGCGTGGTGTATACGGATCACTCGGCTCTCAAATATCTCTTTGCAAAACAAGATGCAAAGCCGAGATTGCTCCGTTGGGTTCTCCTCTACAAGAATTTGATATCATTATCGTGATAAAAAGGAGGCGAGAACACAGTCTTTGGACATCTATCCGTCTAGAAAACCCTCACCGAGGATGTGTTTGAGAAAAGGAAATAAATGAAACATTTCCTCTCGAAACACTCAATGTGGTTTCTTTTCGTGGAGACTCTTCTACCCCATGGTTTCTTGACTTTGCAAATTACCATGCGGGTAACTTTGTGGTGAAAGGGATGTCGTCCCAGCAGAAAAACAAATTCTTTAAAGATGTAAACATTACTACGGGACGACCCTACTTATTCAAAATTTGCGCGGATCAAGTCATCGAGGCGATGTGTGTATGGTCGGGAAGCCAATGACATTCTCAAGGCTCGCCATTCGGACCTCTTGGGGACATCATAGCCCCAATTACACCGCCAAAAGGTGTTTGATTCCGGATTCTATTGGCCCACGATTTACAAGGATGCCCATGAATTTGTCAAAACACGTGGCGCTTGTTAACGTCACAGGAATATCTCATTAAAGAAATAAAATGCCGCAAAACGCCATTCAAGTGTGTGAGATTTTGACATCCGGGGCATTGAATTTATGGGGCCATTTCCATCATCTCGAGGAAACAAATACATACTCGTGGCGTTGACTATTTGTCAAAATGGGTTGAAGCTAAGGCTTTGCCTACCAACGATGCCGAGTTGTTGTGAAATTCTTAAAATCTCTTTTGCTAGGTTTGGAACTCCACGAGCTATAATCGGTGATCGTAGTGCGCATTTTGCAATGACCGGTTTGATAGAGTCATGCAAAAGTATGGTGTAACTCACCGTCTCTCTCTCGCATACCACCCCAAACAAGTGGGCAAGTTGAAGTTTCCAACCGAGGATTAAAGAATTACGGAGAGGACGGTTGGCAAAACCGTGCCTCTTGGTCGGATAAGCTAGATGATGCACTCTAGGCCTTCCGTGATAGCTTATAAAACACCCATCGGTGTACTCCATACAAGCTTGTGTGCGGAAGGCATGTCATCTGCCGGTTGAGCTTGAGCACAAGGCATCTTGGGCCTTGAAACATGCCAACCGATATTCGATACGGTGGTGATCATCGGAAAGTTCAAATGAATGAATTAAATGAACTTCGTGATCAAGCATACGAGAACTCTTTGATCTATAAAGAAAAGAAAAGAAGATTCATGACTCCAAAATCAAGAATCGCGTTTTCAACGTCGGTGATCGAGTCCTTCTTTTCAACTCAAGATTGAAGATTTTCTCGGGAAAACTAAAATCCATTGGTGCGGACCATTCACCATCACTAAAGTATTCCCATATGGAACCATTGAGTTATCTCAACCCGATGGTCCAAACTTTAAAGTGAATGGTCATCGGTTGAAGCATTATTTTGGAGAGGACATTACTCCACGTGATTGTCCCGGATCTACAAACTTTCCCCATGAACCAATGAATGCGGGATCGAGTCAAGCTAGCGACTCGGGAATCAAAACAGTAGCATGCTACATGGGGTTTCACCGTGTGTACCACCCTAGTGTGGGGAGTTGCCCCATTGTTGTATATAAGAGTTTCATGAAAAAAAAAAAAAAAAAAAAATCTTGCTAAATAATGGCGTAGTATTTCCTTTTACATTCTATGTTTCGGCATAACATGCCGGTACTTTGAATATTGAGGGCAATATTCATTTCTAGTGTGGGAGGAATTCTCACGAATTTTATCATGTAATTATACCGCTTTAATTCCCCATTTTGGCCAAAATTTTTTGGAGTAAGTGTTTGCACTTACTCGACTTATGGTTATCGATCCACCATGTCTAATAAAAAAAGGATTGGCTAATCTGAGAGCAAACGGCTCTTGGTAAAGATATCTCAAATCCGTTAACGACTTGCAATTTGCCCAAAATTGTATGGTATTATTTCACCATATCCTTAAAAGTGAAGAGTTGGCTAGCCCGCAAGTTTATGGCTTGTGGTAAAGGCGATTGGAAAACCATAATTGGTAATCAGCTCACCAAAGATAATATTGATAATTTATCTAAGAGTTGGCTAGTCCGAAGCAAGCGGCTTCGGTAAAGACAAATCAAATCCGTTGAAAGTCGGTGATTTGCTCAAAATCATTTGGTTATCGGTGTACCAAGGTTCTTACTTGAAGCTGAAACATTTGGCTACTCCGAGTAATGGATTTTGTAAAGAGATGAAATCCATTAATTTTTCTCAAAACATTGCTAGGGACTAGCAATATCTTAGTGTGGGGATTGATGAGTGTGTAAATACTCATCATTTTTATACCATTTAAGCGCAAAACATCGAAAACACTCGAAATGCATCAAAATGATAAAATATCACAAATAAGTGTTTTATGTGTTTTAAATGCAAAATATCAAAATCGGTGAAAAACGTATCAAGTTTGCATAATTGGCGGTTTAGTCCCCAAGTTTCAAAAGTTGTCAAAAATAGTCCTGGTAAATCAAAATAAAGAAAAATATCATTTTAAGTCCCTAGGATTCTTAAGTTGTCAAAATTGGTCCTTGAGATTTAAAATTGCAAAATTACAATTTAGGTCCCTAAACTTTGAAAATTGTCACAAATGGTCCTTTGAAAATTTGAAAATGTCAAAAATAGTCCTTGCACTATTGAAAATTGTCAAAAGTGATCCTTGTGACAACTTTGGAATATTGACAGAAATGGTCCCTCAAGTTTGGAATAGTTGCAGTTTGGTCCTTGTCATTTAAACTAAGCCTTGGCCCTGTCAAAATAGAATTGGACCCCTGCCATTATACACCTTTGACCCTTTCCCTATTTTTGGACCCTTGGTCAAACATCCAGTCAAACCAACCCCTTCCCTCCTTATCCCTATCCTCCCCACCAAGTTGCCTGCTAAACACTCTCCCATCACTTCACCTTATCCCTCCCCCTCATCATCATATCCACCAACCTTTCACGCCACAATTAATGCCACCCCCCCTAGTTGCAAAAATCAGAGCTCACTGCTCAAAACAGCTTTTCCCGCCAAAATGATCCAATGGCCAAAATGATTTCTAGACATCCAATGGTTGAGATTAAAGCTGGGATACACTTAGAGAGGTGAGAGAAAGCATATGGGTGTATAAAAGAGGAAGAAGAAGCAAGAAACAAGGCATTACTTAGTTTTTTTTAAATTCATGTATGTCGTATTTATAAAAATTGTGTTAGATAGTCTTTAATTTTGTAATCTTTTGTTTCTATGTATTAAACTCAATCTGTTTTATCAATATAAACTGTTTTCAAGTATCAATTCAAAGGTTTTAATATAGTTTCATGTTTTGTATCCTCTGTTATAAAATCAGTACAAATGTGCTAAGAACCAAGCTTCAATAAGCTTCTTTATCATTCAAACAAGCTTATTTAAGCTTATTTTAGCTTTTGGTAAGCTTGGAAAACAGTTTCAATCAAGTTTCATGTTTGGTCAACAAAAGTCAAATGTTGAAGCTGATTTGAATTTGGTGAAGATATGGGTTGTTGCAGAGCTTGGAGTGGATTGGTTGGTATAGAATAGCATAGTGTGGGTTACGTATAAGCTACATCATATTGGGACACTTGTGAGCTTGTTATCTCATTTTCAATTTTAATGCAGTTTTCATATTGTGCTTGTATTGGTATCTGTGGTCAATAATAGTTTAGACATGTTTAATCAGTGGTAATTAGGATACTAGATCTAGTTTAAGTGGTTGAATGAGTTAAATCAGTAATTAGCTTAGTTTAAATCTGCAAAACAGTTATGAAAGTAGTGTTTGGTACAGTTGGTTTGATTGAGCTTGAGCTCTTGTTTGTGTTTGAAATCTGTCTAATCAGTTTCAACTAGGACCACTTGAATCCTTTTGGTCATAATATTGTCTCTGCATAAGTTAAAAGTCAAAATCAAACATTAACTGTCTCAATCTCATGACTGTTAGAATTTTGTGAAATCAAAACCTTATTTTGTGTTTAAAATACATAAAGATAGCTTGTACTAGTTTCATTTCACCAATTAACATCAATCTCAGTCCACCATTTTGAATCAAATCTCAAAATAGTTAAAGTTTCATAACTGCTAAGAAAAGTCAAAACTGAAAAAGTCATTTTTACTTTAAGTTGATTTTAAGCGATTCATCTCTGGGTCAAATTCCTTAAAACTTTGGGTGTTAAAACTTCAGTTGGCCAAGTTACTTATTATGATTTTTGAAGATTTTTAGAAATTTTGTATAAGCTTCAAAGAAGCTTGTCAAAACTGCTCATATGCCCTGTGACAGGGCATAGTCACCAAGAGCAGTTTCTCAAGTTCTTGCAGAGCTTGTCCAGAGCTCAATTTAGCTCATCTCAGGCTAATTTTTGGTTTAAAGGTTCCTAGCCAGGTCTACTTTAGATCCCTACTTTTGGTTTTGAGTTTGGACTTATTTGAGTGCTTATTTTCCAGCTACAAAGTAGCCCATCAAAACTGTTTAAGCACTTGAGTTTTCAAAACATCAAATCTGAGTAGTTTGCATTTCAGAGGTTAAGGCTTGTTGTAATAAGTTGTTTTAGAGTAGTTTTAACATATTATAGGGTGCGTGATAGTTTGGTAGCTTATTGTTCTCTTTTGGCTTATTTCAAAGTGCTTATTTACAAGCACTTGCATTGCGATTCCATATTTCTACACATAAGCTCTGTTTTTATATTTTCTTAGATTCGATATATTAAATTAGACTTTTCTGAATTTTCATATTTTTCTAGGTCGGTTGCTATTTTCCTTATTTAAAAGCAGTTTTTAGGTAATTTTAATTAGCTTTTAATACAATTAATTGAGAAAAGTTTCAAAAAATAAGTTTTCAATTTTCCTAGGTTAAGATAAATATAAAAGTCAAAAATTATTTTTCAGATTTTTCATAGTTTAATTTGTAATTTTAGCAATTTAATTAGTTTTAAATAGTTTTTAATTCATAGAAAATAGAAAAATAATCAGAAAAATATAAAAATAGTTTTGAAAATTCTTTTTAGTTATTTTAGATTTTTCTCAGTCATAATTTCATTTTTCTAGCTTTATTTCATATTTTCTTGTATTTTAGGGTATAATTAAATAAGTAAAAATAGTTTTTAATTAATAATAATTAATTAAATAGTTATAAAATAATTTTCTTTTTCTAAAATTTTCTTTTATCATTAGGTTTGTAAAAATATCATTTCATATTTTTAGGATTAATATTGCTTGATTTCACATTTTCTTTTATGCGTCGCGTAGTTTTAATTTAAGTTTTATAAAGAAAAATCAAAAACATCATTTTGCAAATAGTGATAGCGTTTATTTAACATAGTTTATCTTTTTAATCTTCTTTAATTTGCATTTAAGCCCCTGTAGTTTATATACTTTTCCTTTAGGTATAATCAATCACAATCCTTCTCCGTTCAAATCCTCTCGATCACTATTCGTTTGATTATTCTCGCACAGCTCGTTGGGACATAACGACCTGGGGAAACACTATACTCCTCTGATCTTCATTGCATTGGTGTCTGAACTGTTTTAAGTTTCTTACGGTTAACCATTCACAAGTGGCTAGCTTATGTGAGATAAAACTTGACGGTTCACCACCGATCAGTCTTCTACTTCCTTCCTTTGATCGCTCTTAGCTTGCGAGGTCCTATCTTGCTTTGTATTTCTGGATGTTTTGACGCTTGCCTTAGTGTCACCGATTACTCTAGAGGGAATGATGGGAACATTAGTTGGTTTCACTACTTTGCATTCCGGTCTGAAATCTTGGGATTTGAAGTACTAGGAGGCACATCAAAGGACACTTGCTTAGCTTTGGGCATAGAGCAAGGCATAACTACTCTATCTTTCTTAGTACCAAATTTAGTACTTATAGTTATTAGGCATTCTACCAGCTCTTGAAATCGTTTGGCATATAAGCATGCATCCTTAATCGCACTATCAAGTGGCTTCTCTATCTTATCCTCTTCAACAATCTCATGGAGACATTCTAGACTATCCTTAAGGTACAAAAAATATGTTTGAAGTGCAAGTTCATTATTCCTAAGATGAGGTGGAATGTACTTCACAGTCATAGCATATTTTGCACAACCAGGCACCTTTGGTGCAGTAGTCTCACAATTTGTGATTGGCATTTTCCATTTTACCTGACTTTTCAGATTCTCAATTTCATTTTGCAAAGAAGTTACCTTTTCGTTGTTCTTGTCACGAGTGACTTTAATTGATTCATATAACTCTTTGAAATGCAATTTAACCTTTTCACTTTCTGCTAGAAAACATTCATTTTCATGTTTTAATGCATAATGATGTTTTGAAGATGAAAATTCTGAGAATCTAAAGGAGGAGGCATTTGGGAGCCAGTCACATCATTCTTATCACTCTTTAGTTGTGAGATTTGGGTTTTCAATCGTTTGATCGTGTTACAATGAGCTCGGATTTGTTCATCATGTTTGTTAATTTCAAAAACTGTATCAAATTCAGGAGCATCCGAGGATGTCTTGGCATTTGAGGTTTTAACATTTTCTTTTAGATGTTGATATTTTAATTGCAAAGCAAAATGTTCAACTTCCAATTTAGAAAAATGTTTGACCAAGTTATCATGATCATCTTGTTCTATTTTCTCATACACATTTGAATTTTTGGACTCAAGCTCAATGACACGATCATGGGAAACTTTAGGCAACGAGATAATTCATGAAATTAAGAAGCGATGATAGAATAATTTGTAACAGTATAGAACACATCCGAGCAACACATCTAGAAATCAAGTTATCATTTAAGATATGCAGATTTTTCCTCTCAATTTCATTACTTTTAAGCTCACGTTCATAATCTTTGACCTCAATTTCCATTTCATTAAACACCTTTTTCATTTCTTTAATCTCTGTATCAATGCCCTTTTAAAGACTCTCAAATTGTTCTTCTAGTAATTTAAAGAAAGGCATGACCTCATTTAAATAACACTCTTTAGTTTGCTCAAAACCCCTTTCCCCTTCAGTAATCCCTGTGGGTGTAATTCTCTTCTTACATGTTTTCTCAAAGTCAACAAATAATTGATAAACTACATATAGGGTGATTAAGGTCTTGCTTTGAGTCGAAAGGGTTCTGGGCACTAAATGCATAGGTGTATTTGGGGGATACACAGTGGCTGGAGGCATTTTTCTACAAGGAGGATTCTTCTCAATAAGATTATCGATTTTTTTTATCAAAATCTTTCTTCCAGAATATTTTCTCAGGGGTTAATTGAGTTTGAGGTTTAAACTTATTCAAGGCTATTCAATTTTCTTTAGTGTAATCATGGGATTTAAGCGTTATATAATGCTTTGTACACCAATGATCATTTAACTTCTTTGCCATTTTCTCCCTAGAGGCATCTTCTAATTTTCTATCCTCTTCAGTGCTTCCTATACATGATGGTGTTTGCCTAGGCTTAAGAGTCTCATTACCATCATAGACTACCTTTTGAGCAGCTCTAGCTATTTTACCATACTCGGGATTGGGTTCCTCTACAAGGGGAATACCATGCTTATCGCTTAAGACTCTATGCTTAGTGATCATGTGAGCAGTCTGAATGGTGTTCCCTTATATATACAGTTTGTTTTCAAGTTTTTTTTTCAAAGTTTTTAGGTTGGAAAAGTCATTTAAAAGTTTTGATTCCTTAGCAGTAAACTCCTATTTAAGCACTTTTACATTTTCTTGAAGTTCTTGCTTTTGTTTAATAGTTTTATTGAGCTTTTCTTGTAAGGAGTTTAACTCTTGTTTTAACATTTCTTCCCTAAAGTCACTTTTTCTAATAATTGTACGTATTTGGTTATCCATCGCCTGCTCACGGGTAGTCAGTTCAAATTTAGCACGCTGTTCATATATGGCAACTTGTTCTTTATAGGCATTTAGTTCAGAGGTTATGGAATCATCAGAAGCACATGCAGTGTATTCATAAAAAATATAGTCATCATTGACTGCATAAGATGTATCACTTGGTACAATTTCACCTTCATCTTGTTTCACATATTGATCATATGGGACAACATTGCTATTACCCATATTTTCAATATTTGATTCAAATATTTCAGTTGATTGTACTTTGTCGTGAATCTTTTTCCCATCAGTCTCATCGTATAAATTTAATACCTCTGATATGATTGATTCCTTGGATGAACTGGCCTATTGTGGTGAAGAGACCTTTGGAGAGATCATTGGTGAAATGCTAGCCATGAAGATGGTCTGGGCAATTGGTTCATCATCGACATCAGATTCAAACGCATCACTATCTGCAACTTGAAATGCATTGGGATTGTTGTAACACCCTCAGTTTTTGAATAGCAGCAGAAGCTAATTGAGGATATTACTTATTAACACAAAGTACACATTACAGAAAACGACTCTAAATGAGACGTTTTAAAATACATTATCATCCGAATTTATTCATAATATCAGAGTAGAGGTCCCGTAATGTACATAATAAGTTTAAAAGTTTTCGAATGATAATATGCATAGTATTCAAAATGCCTATTCCGTGTGCCTTCATTCGCGTGCGGACATAACTTACGGATCGAGATAAAACATGCCGAAAAGTCAACACAATGGTTGAGTGAATTCATAGTTTTGAAAAAGCGATAGTGGACAATAGTTTGTAGTATAATTGCAATGTGTACAATTATCTTCTTGATAGTTATTATTGCTCTAAGCTCATGGAACTCACGATCGATTGTTGTATATATATCACCGGACGATATATATAAATATATAAGTAACTTGCCCGAGTAGGTATTTTGCCATATATCTAGGTAATTCAAATAAAGTGCGTTTGGTTACCGATCCGGCTAACACAAACGGGATAAATCAATCCCGATAGGCCTATCCACAATAATTGCGCTCACTCCCGGTGATTAGTGGTCCATGATGTTGGGGACTTTTGGCATAAACAACTTAGGCATGAAATAATCTGATCAAGGCATTCGGTTTGCAAGTAATTGTCCATAATAAAACATTTTAGCATGTATCTCCCCCAAGTAGTTTATAAAATAGTTAAACAAAAGTTAGGGCTATGAACTCACCGTGGTTATCAGTAGTAGTTTATAGCAACAACAATGTATGTCGAGACTGCAATCATTAGTGAATACCTATGAAAGTATAGTAATCGTGTTTTAGTATAGTTTTCAATATAAGTGTACAAGTATATGTAATTTGTTGGCTTATGATGTTGTACATGGGTATTAAGTTAAGGTATCCCTTAAGTGTTTGTTTGGCTCATAGCCTTTTTATAAATGACTTCGTACCACCGTTCGGGCTATCAAAATCAAGAGGTCATGTAGTAATCGCACGAGGAGCCAGGACACTTTAAATAGTAAATCCACAACTCGTCGATACGATACCCCGAAGAGGCCTATTTATGATAATGAAATTCCCTACTATTGTAGTACTTATCATTTATAAGTAAGTATTTGACGAGACAAATGTTATATAAAACATATGTCGTCTTTCGTCAAAGACTATTTGAGTGGTGACGTGATAGTGTTATGAGTTGTGTGTCGTGAAGCATTTATCATGTGTAAGTGTTGTGATGAAATAATTTCGGCGTGTCATATTATGATATTGTGGTAAAGGTTTCAAAATATGTTTTAGACTAATATGTTCATGGTTAAATAAAACTTGTGAAAATGGTATTTATATAGTTTATGTGTCATATAATCATTTTGTCAAAATCTAGTAAAGTTTCATCTAATGACCAAGTTTTTGAAACAATTTTCGGGTTAACATACCCAAACTAGCCGTAACTTAGCCGCACGGAACAAATTTGAAACAACAATCATGGTCATATCTAGTGGTTATATTTAAGTTAAAATAGCTTGAGACATAAGCCTTGGCTTAACCTTGGCTTTGTGTTGTCTTAAAGAATCAAAATATAAGTAAGTTTCCATGACTATGGTTGTTTTCTAGTCATAACAGGTCCGTTTAGTATTTGCTGTTTTTAAGACTTTTCGTTCACTTTCTGCTTATGTGCTCCTTAGTGTTTGAAGAAAATTTCATTCCGAGCAACTTTCGTGTTTTACACTTTTGCTGATTCGGAGCAGAAAAGGGTTTAAATCTCCTTTTAAAATCGTTTCAGAATACTTTTGACTTAAAAACCAATTTCATCTAGTCATCTTCTTTTAACCATAACTTTTTATCTATAAGTCCATTTCAAGTGATTCAAAAGCTCAAATTCTAGTTTTTACTTCCTCTAACAACTTCTTAAACTTAATCAAGTCCAAAGTTTATGATACTTAAGTTAAAACTCATGATAATTCACTAGTCTCTTACAAGTTGTCTTAATGAGTTTCTATACTAGTTTTTACCCATCAATTTTATGTACAACATCATGCAAGCCTTATTACATGTACTACTTATATCAAATTACATCAAATAATTATAAATATGATTACAACCATATTGAATGACAAGAAATTTAAACAACTTCTTACAAGACTTAGGTTGAATGGTCACAAGAACAATCAAGCCTAAACCCCCTTCAATCTTTAATCCTTGTCTTCAACCTCATAACCCAAGCTTTACTAACCTTCTTACCCTTGAAATAAACCCTTTTACTTCGGCCCCTTATGCCTTGAATATCTTCTAATTCACCCTTGAAATCAATAAAACAACCCTAGGATCATGTAGTAACCAACTCTAGCTCCATCTTCTTAGTAATTTTTGTAGTATGAATCAAAGTGTGTATGAGTGTTTTTGTGTTGATAGTGGACGGCAAGGAGAGGAGGAGGAGAGTTGTGTGTGATTTTGCATGTAAAATGATAGGTGGTGTGTGATAGTGTTTAAGTGGGGACAAAATGGGTGAGTAAGAGTGGAGATGTGATGTGATAGAAAGCCATGTGGCCTTGTGATATGCCATCAAATGCCACCTCTAATGAGGTGGTAGTTTGTGTTTATTTTTGATAAACTTTAGTTTTTAGGGTATAGTTTGGTCCGGTAATTACTAATATTAAGCCCTTAATTCACGAAACTTAAAACCGGGTAACGTAAAAATGTAATACTTCCAAAAATGTTAAAACTTATCAACATACTCCAACTAGGTATATTAAAAGTATGATAAGTCTAATATGGTGTTTCTATGTTGTCAAAACCTAATAACGTAGGTTCGGGCACGCGTATTACGTAAAGGTAAAATGTGTACCTAAAATTTGGCAAAGTGGCAATACATCATATGAATTATGACTAGTGGTGAAAATAAAGTATTTTTGAACACATAGACTTTTCCTAGTCGTGCGTTGGTTGTGAGGATAATTTACACTATTTAATTTTTGAAATTACTTATATAAATAATTAAAAGTAATTTATATAACGTAAAATAGTAAAATATAGACCTGAAATATGCGAGGTGCTACTGACCTTCCCGATTACGAAATCATGTCCTCATGATTTAGTTTGATGTACCCGAGAAGAGATGCGGATATTTCTGTCGCATTTGGTCCTCTATTTCCCAGGTGTATTCAGGCCCTCGGCGAGAATTCCAACGTACTTTGACGATGGGGATTTGGCTATGTTTCAACTGTTTGACCTCACGGTCCATTATTTCAATAGGTTCCTCAATAAAATGTAGCTTGTCATCGAGCTTAATCTCGTCTAGTGGAATGACAAGGCTTTCATCGAATAGACATTGCTTAAGATTTGACACGTGGAAAGTGTTATGGATTCCACTTAATTCTTGAGGTAGCTCGAGTTTGTATGCTCTGGGACCAACTCTTTCTAGGATTCGAATGGTCCAATGTATCGTGGACTTAGTTTCCACGTTTTCCAAAGCGGATTCGCCTTTCAAGGCGAGACTTTAACATAACCCTATCTCCAATTTGAAATTCCAAGGGTTTTCGCCTAGTATCAGCGTAGCTTTTCTGGCGATCTCTAGCAGCTTGTAGTTTGCTTCTGATATGAATAATCTTTTTAGTTGTGTCCCGTACAATTTCTGGGCCGGTGAGTTGAACATCGCCAACCTCATTCCAGCATATGGGAGATCGGCATTTTTGACCATACAATTCTTCGTACGGTGATGATTTAAGACTGGAATGATAGCTATTGTTGTAAGAGAATTCGACTAATGGTAAATGATAGTCCCAACTTTTACCAAAATCGATAATACAAGCTCTTAGCATATCTTCCAAGGTTTGTATGGTTCTTTCGCTTTGACCGTCAGTTTGCGGATGATAGGCAGTACTCATGTCTAGTTTAGTTCCAAAAGCTTCAAGTAGCGCCAAAAATTTGAAGTAATCGCTATCTCTATCGAGATAATCAAAATTGGTACACCGTGTCTAGAAATATTTCTTTGATGTACGACTTGGTCGGTGATCCATATCATAAGTTTCTTTGATTGGAATAAAATGAGCAGATTTTGTTAAACGGTCCACAATTACCCAAATGGCATCATAACCGCTCGGTGTTCTGGGTAGTTTCGTAACAAAATCCATTGTGATTTTTTCCCATTTCTACATAGGAATCTCGGGTTGTTGTAGTAATCCCGATGGTTTTTGACACTCGACCTTGACCTTAGAACATGTCAAGCACTTACCAACATATTTGGAAATATCGGCCTTCATGTTAGGCCACCAATACAACTTTTTGAGATCATGATACATTTTGTCGGACCCTGGATGAATGGAGTACTTTGACTTATGCGATTCATGAGTAAACAAATCTCGTACACCTCCATAGAGTGGTATCCAACCTCTGTCTTTGAAGCATAACGTTCCATCAGAATGCTTTACAAAACCGTTTTTGCTCTCTAACATACCGTAGAGATTCTCTTTGGGTCGGTTTTCTTCTTTGATAGCTTGAGTTTGTGCTGCAAGGATTTGTGATGGTAGTGGTGATACGATCATCATTCCCAACGATCTAACCCTTAGAGGTTTGATTCGTTCTTTTCTACTAAGAGCATCTGCCACGACGTTTGCCTTACCCGGGTGATAACGAATTTCACAGTCGTAATCACTAAGTAATTCTAACCAGCGGCGTTGTCTCATGTTTAGGTCTTTTTTATCCAGAATGTATTGCAAGCTTTTGTGATCTGTGTATAATATACACTTTGTGCCGTAGAGATAATGTCTCCAGATTCGAAGAGCAAAAACGACTGACCCTAACTCTAAGTCATGAGTGGTGTAGTTTTCTCGTGCTTTTTAAGTTGTCGTGAGGCGAAGCTATCACCTTACATCTTTGCATTAACAACTGCTCCCAAACCTTTATCTGAAGCATCACAAGACACAACAAAGTCTTCGTCGCCTCGTGTAACGCTAAGATAGGTGCACTGCATAATTTCTCCTTTAGAAATTGAAACGCTTCTTCTTCTTTTTCGCCCCAATCGAATTTCACATTCTTTTGAGTCAATTTAGTTAAAGGCTTTGCTATCTTGGAAAAACCTTCAATGAATCTATGGTAATATCCAGCAAGTCCTAAAAATTGACGTATTTTCGTTGGATTTGTAGGGGCAGCCCAAGTCTTTATGGACTTTATCTTGGCGGGATCCACATGAATTCCATGATTATCAATTACGTGGCCTAAGAATTGTACACTTGAGATCCAAAATTCACATTTTGAGAATTTAGCGTACAACTTCTCATTCTTGAGTAACTCTAGGATCAGCTTGAGATGTCTTTCATGTTCTTCTTTACTCTTAGAGTAAATTAGAATATCATCTATGAACACAATCACAAACTTATCCAAATATGGTCTACACACTCGATTCATGAGATCCATGAATACTGGTGGAGCATTAGTTAAACCAAATGGCATAACTTGAAACTCATAGTGACCATATCGAGTCCTGAATGCCATTTTCGGAATATCCTCTTCTCGAACTCTAAGTTGGTGATATCCTGATCGCAAATCGATCTTGGAGTATACGCTTGAACCTTGAAGTTGATCAAAAAGATCATCAATTCTTGGAAGTGGGTATCGGTTCTTTACAGTTAGTTTATTTAACTCCCTGTAATCAATGCACATTCTGAAGGATCCATCTTTCTTTTTAACGAATAGGACTGGAGCTCCCCATGGTGATGAACTTGGTCGAATAAAACCTTTATCCGTAAGTTCTTGCAATTGGTTAGATAACTCTTGAAATTCTAAAGGAGCTAAGCGATAGGGCGCTCGAGCAACTGGTGCGGCACCTGGCACCAATTCGATTTGGAACTCCACTTGTCTAGGTGGTGGAAGTCCGGGTAAGTCTTCAGGAAAGACTTCAGAATAATCACGTACAATAGGTACGTCTTCGAGTCGTTTCTCCTCTAACTTTTTCTCCGTTATGTGGGCTAAGAAGACATGACATCCCTTCTTGATGTACTTTTGAGTTTTAATGCAAAAAATGATGTTCAGGCGAGTTCCACTTCGATCCCCTCGGATAACCAAGGTTTCATTATCGATGGGAATATGTACAACTTTCTCGCCACAGATGATATTTTCATTTTGTTGCGATAACCATTCCATACCAATTATAACGTCGAAACTTCCGAGTTCTATTGGCATGAGGTCTATTTTGAATGGATGACCTAACAAGTTTAGTGTACAGTTTTGAAGCACAATGTTGGTGGTTACAAGATTCCCATTTGCTAACTCAATGGTAAAGGCGGTGTCTAATGTAGTGGGTGCAATATCAAGTAAAGATGCAAATGCGAGATATAAAACTTTTATCGACACCGAATCAAATAAGATTTTAGCATAATGGTTATTGAGTAGAAACGCACCCGTAACCACATTCGGATCCTGTTGTGCATCTTTATTACCCAATACATACGCCCTACCACGAGCTACTCCTTCTGGTTGACCATTGTTTCGGGGACATTGTCTCTTGATGTGTCCACGTTCTCCACACCCAAAACAAGTCAATATTGGTTGGGTGTTGGCACCAGTAGTAGGCCCCTTCCCTCTGCAATCCTTGGTTTGATGCCCTGTCCTTTGACAATTCTTGCATCTAACGGTGCAAGGGCCTTCATGATGTAACTTGCATCTGTAACACAAAGGAGCATTTCCTTGATAACCTCCTCCCGGTGGTGCAGCAATGAAGAATGATACCTCTGGCATTTTCTTGCCTACGGTTTTGCTGGTTGTGGTGGTTTGTGTTTTGGTTTTGTTGGTTGGGATTGTTGTTGTTACCCCTTCGGCTATCATTCCACCTTCTCTTGTTGTTGTTGTGGGTATTGTTATTGGGATGGTTGTTGTTGTTATTGTTGTGGTTAGGGTTAATGTCATGAATCGAGCAGTTCTGCTCTAACCGCTTGATCCATCGATCTCGAGCCATTCCCATTGCATCATCTATCTTTTTGGATCAAATGAGGTCACATTTCCTGTATAGGTTGTGGAAGTCCCACATGTACCTCTCCGATAACTTCTCATTGGTTGGAACCATTGTTGGGCATAAGATTGCCAATTTATTGAATCGACGATTGTATGTGGTGATATATGTGCCCTTAACTATGTGGTTCAATTGATTCAACTTCGTACCTTGTTACGAGGACAATATTGTTTGATCATCATTCTTTTGAGTTTGACCCGAAATTTTGTAGGCATTTGCAATGCCAATTGGTTGAACTCTGAAATTCCACCGGGATAATGCTTCATCCATTAAAATCTTGGTGGCGTATTTGACCTTGCGGTCTTCAATGGTGTTGCTAATCGTGAATACGATTCGATCTCTCAAACCATCGGGTTAACCCTCTGACTCCTTCAATGCCTTTAAAATTTGTAGGTTGGCATTTCATGAATTATTGTATGAGCATCCCTTGGCATTGGTTCGACATTTATTCTTTCGGCACCAATAGCTGGTCCCGTAGCATTAGAACCTCCTGCTCCAACATTAGTTGCGGCGCCCTAGCGGTTTCAAGTGCCTCGGCAGCAATGGCGATTTTGCGGCTTCAATGACCTCGGTGACCGTGGCGGCATTTGTAGTGGCAGTTGCCCGCTCAGTTCTAAGTGCGTCAGCCACTTTATCAGCAACCATTTTATCAATAGTAGCTTTGCTCTTCGTTTTAGGTGGCATGATTCTATCAATTAAACAAGAGATGTGGTATAAGTATGATGTTGGATAATAAGCACGATTAGAAATGATAGAAGAACAACGTTGGAAATTAAATCACAACACAAGACGAGATAGATTTATACAACAAAATTTACATTCATATATAGTTAATCCATTATATCGGAGTTACAAAATCAAAACCCATGACAGGTTTCTTCAAAATTTACTGACGAAACTATCAGTCAACAATTACCTTGTTTACTAGCTATTACATATTTTACTAAGTCTTCTAACTATTATAACAACACTAGTCTTTCAAGAGTCCGAAGATTGATGCGGCTCGGGCTGATTGTTATTCCATGAGCAGCCAACACATCAATGGCGTCATTTAGGCGAAAAACATGATGTAGAGATCGATTTCGAGCCTAATACGATCAGTTTGAGCAATCTCTAACTTCGTTTTCGCTGAAGCTACACGGCGTTTCAACTCTTTAATCTGCTCGCCGTCTTTATTTTGTGCTCTATCCATACGGGTGACTTGGTTCTTGAGCACTGGAAAACCGGTTATAGGATCCAAGACAATGTCTTCCACACGTGTAAGGCCATCTCGGATATATCTCATATCCAAGATTATCAGATCAGTTCGTTTTCGAGCATTAACGGTTTCAAATCTTATTGAAGAGATCTCCGTTTCACGACGATGCATTGCCCTTGACAGAAAGTGGACATGATTTTGAAGTGATGTGACATCTTGTCTTAGACATCCCATTTCGTACCTAGGGAAGTTTGGAAAAGTATTAGATGGTCCTCCAACTTCATAGGTAGAGGAAGGCCCCCCAATGATATAAGGCCTTCCCCCAGTAGCGGGAGTAACCGAAATAGGAACTTCAGAGTTTGCTGGAGTAAATGGTGGTGATGGTGGAGGTGGAGATCCATTGAATATGACATCCGCTTGAAGAGGTTCTTCCTCTTCTTCATCATCATCGGAAATCACTTCCATATCATCATCATCATCATCATCATCATCTAAGATCATATTTTCATCTTCTTCCGGATCTTCGTCCGGGTCATCCTCGGGTTCATTTTCATCAGCTAAATCTTCATATGGTTCCTCATCCTCGTCATCCCCATAGTCCACAATATCAAGATAATCATCATCTTGATCCGGGGGATTCTGTGCTTGGATGGGAGCCGGAAGTACCTGCTCTTGTTGAGCTGGTATAACTTGATTTGGAATAAGGAGATCGTGATCTGGGGATGGTGGTACAGACATAATGTCTGCATAAGAGTATCCATGTTCAGAGTTAGTTAAACGTTCATAGCAATTTAAACAGTGATATGTCAAATAGTAGGCATGGCACACGGAATATGAAGACTATAATAAGTGAATCGGTAGATAGTAGTTATAGTCTAGGTGTATAATGCACCCTGGTTCTCTATAACTGTAGCTCTGATGCCAATCTGTAACACCCTCAGTTTTTTAATAGAAGCGGAAGCTAATTGAGGATATTACTTATTAACACAAAGTACACATTACAGAAAACGACTCTAAATGAGACGTTTTAAAATACATTATCATTCGAATGTATTCATAATATCAGAGTAGAGGTCCCATAATGTATATAATAAGTTTAAAAGTTTTGGAATGATAATAGGCATAGTCTTCAAAATGCCTATTCCGTGTGCCTTCATTCGCGTGCAAGACATATCTTACGGACCTGAGATAAAACATGCCGAAAAGTCAACACAATGGTTGAGTGAATTCATAGTTTTGAAAACAGTAGTGGACAATAGTTTGTAGTATAATTGCAATGTGTACAATTATCTTCTTGATAGTTATTATTGCTCTAAGCTCATGGAACTCACGACTGACTGTTGTATATATATCACCGGACGATATATATAAATATATAAGTAACTTGCCCCGAGTAGGTATTTTGCCATATACCTAGGTAATTCAAATAAAGTGCGTTTGGTTACCGATCGTTTGGTTACCGATCCGCTAACACAAACGGGATTCGTCAATCCCGATAGGCCTATCCACAATATTTGCGCTCACTCCCGGTGATTAGTGGTCCATGATGTTGGGGACTTTGGCATAAACAACTTAGGCATGCAATAATACGATCAAGGCGGTCGGTTTGCAAGTAATTGTCCATAATAAAACATTTTAGCATGTATCTCCCAAGTAGTTTATAAAATAGTTAAACAAAAGTTGGGGCTATGAACTCACCGTGGTTATCAGTAGTAGTTTATAGCAACAACAGTGTATGTCGAGACTGCGATCTTTAGTGATTACCTACGAAAGTATAGTAATCATGTTTTAGTATAGTTTTCAATATAAGTGTACAAGTATATGTAATTTGTTGGCTTATGATGTTGTACATGGGTATTAAGTTAAGGTATCCCTTAAGTGTTTGTTTGGCTCATAGCCTTTTTATAAATGACTTCGTACCACCGTTCGGGCTATCAAAATCAAGAAGTCATGTAGTAATCGCACGAGGAGCCAGGACACTTTAAATCGTAAATCCACAACTCGTCGATACGATACCCCGAAGAGGCCTCTTTATGATAATGAAATTCCCTACTATTGTAGTACTTATCATTTATAAGTAATTATTTGACGAGACAAATGTTATATAAAACATATGTCGTCTTTCATCAAAGACTATTTGAGTGGTGACGTGATAGTGTTATGAGTTGTGTGTCGTGAAGCATTTATCATGTGTAAGTGTTGTGATGAAATTTTCGGCGTGTCATATTATGATATTGTGGTAAAGGTTTCAAAATATGTTTTAGACTAATATGTTCATGGTTAAATAAAACTTGTGAAAATGGTATTTATATAGTTTATGTGTCATATAATCATTTTGTCAAAATCTAGTAAAGTTTCATCTAATGACCAAGTTTTTGAAACAATTTTCGGGTTAACATACCCAAACTAGCCGTAACTTAGCCGCACGGAACAAATTTGAAACAACAATCATGGTCATATATAGTGGTTATATTTAAGTTAAAATAGCTTGAGACATAAGCCTTGGCTTAACCTTGGCTTTGTTTTGTCTCAAAGAATCAAAATATAAGTAAGTTTCCATGACTATGGTTGTTTTCTAGTCATAACAGGTCAGTTTAGTATTTGCTGTTTTTAAGACTTTTCGTTCACTTTCTGCTTATGTGCTCCTCAATGTTTGAAGAAAATTTCATTCCGAGCAACTTTCGTGTTTTACACTTTTGCTGATTCGGACCAGAAAAGGGTTTAAATCTCCTTTTAAAATCGTTTCAGAATACTTTTGACTTAAAAACCAATTTCATCTAGTCATCTTCTTTTAACCATAACTTTTTATCTATAAGTCCATTTCAAGTGATTCAAAATCTCAAATTCTAGTTTTTACTTCCTCTAACAACTTCTTAAACTTAATCAAGTCCAAATTTTATGATACTTAAGTTAAAACTCATGATAATTCACTAGTTTCTTACTAGTTGTCTTAATGAGTTTCTATACTAGTGTTTACCCATCAATTTTATATACAACATCATGCAAGCCTTATTACATGTACTACTTATATCAAATTACATCAAATAATTATAAATATCATTACAACCATATTGAATGACAAGAAATTTAAACAACTTCTTACAAGACTTAGGTTGAATGGTCACAAGAACAATCAAGCCTAAACCCCCTTCAATCTTTAATCCTTGTCTTCAACCTCTTAACCCAAGCTTTACTAACCTTCTTACCCTTGAAATAAACCCTTTTACTTCAGCCCCTTATGCCTTGAATATCTTCTAATTCACCTTTGAAATCAACAAAACAACCCTAGGATCATGTAGCAACCAACTCTAGCTCCATCTTCTTAGTAATTTTTGTAGTATGAATCAAAGTGTGTATGAGTGTTTGTGTGTTGATAGTGGACGGCAAGGAGAGGAGGGAGGAGAGAGTTGTGTGTGATTTTGCATGTAAAATGATAGGTGATGAGGTGATAGTGTTTAAGTGGGGGACAAAATGGGTGAGTAAGAGTGGAGATGTGATGTTAGAAGGCCATGTGGCCTTGTGATATGCCACCAAACGCCACCTCTCTAATGAGGTGGTAGTTTGTGTTTATTTTTGATAAACTTTAGTTTTTAGGGTATAGTTTGGTCCCGGTAATTACTAATGTTAAGCCCTTAATTCACGAAACTTAAAACCGGGTCGACGTGAAAATGTAATACTCCCAAAAATGTTAAAACTTAGCAACATACTCCAACTAGGTATATTAAAAGTATGATAAGTCTAATATGGTGTTTTATGTTGTTAAAACCTAATAACGTAGGTTCGGGCACGCGTATTACGTAAAGGTAAAATGTGTACCTAAAATTTGGCAAAGTGGCAATAATTCATATGAATTATGACTAGTGGTGAAACTAAAGTATTTTTGAATACATAGACTTTTCCTAGTCTTGCGTTGGTTGTGAGGATAATTTACACTATTTAATTTTTGAGATTACTTATATAAATAATTAAAAGTAATTTATATAACGTAAAATAGTAAAATATAGACCTGAAATATGCGAGGTGCTACATCAGATCGGTAACCAAACGCACTTTATTTCAATTACCTAGGAATATGGCAAAATACCTACCCGGGGCAAGTTATTTATATATTTATATATATCGCTCGGTGATATATATACAACAGTCAGTCGTGAGTTCCATGAGCTTAGAGCAATAATAACTATCAAGAAGATAATTGTACACATTGCAATTGTACTACAAACTATTGTCCACTACTGTTTACAAAACTATGAATTCACTCAACCATTGTGTTGACTTTTCGGCATGTTTTATCTGAGGTCCGTAAGATATGTCTGGCACGCGAATGAAGGCACACGAAATAGGCATTTTGAAGACTATGCATATTATCATTCGAAAACTTTAGACTTATTATGTACATTATGGGACCTCTACTATGATATTATGAATAAATTCGAATGATAATGTATTTTAAAACGTCTCATTTTAGAGTCGTTTTCTGTAATGTGTACTTTGTGCTAATAAGTAATATCCTCGATTAGCTTCCGCTGCTATTCAAAACTGAGGGTGTTACAATTGTTTTGACCCATACCCTGCACTGGCTGTTCATCCACATCAGCATCATAAGTTTTGGCATTTCCTTCAGCAAGGAACATTAATTCTTCCTCATTCAACACAACTCCACTATCTTGAGCTTGCACTAGTAGCATTTTGTCCCTGAAGTATTCTGCATTTTGTGGACATTTTGGAAGAGTTCAGTTCCTTGCTATGTGTCCTTCTCCACCACAGTTGTAGCACTTGATTGGCTTTCCTTGTCCCTGGGCCATGTTCCTTCCACGATTCTGATTACTCACATATCCTCCACATATACCAGTATTTCCATAACCAGCACCAACCCCAACATTTCCTTGCTCATTATGTGGAATATAAGCATTCTGCCTTCCCTGCACATTTTACACAACTACCCTTCCATCTTTAACCATAGCATGATTGTGAAGATTAGAAGCAGTTCTGAGATGATTGTTGGTAGGTGGGGTAAAGTTCAGGTTTTGCTTAACCATTAGATCCACTTGATGAGCAAATTGTTCCAAGAATGAGTCTGAAGGCTTATAGCTTGGATCTAGAATGACTTTGTGATTACCATCCCCAGTAGGTATGACTTGTGATGCTTTGGTGGTTATTCCTACATTAGTGAAGAATGCAGTTGAATCATTTGAAGAACTTGCATCACCAAGATTGGTTCCAAATTTTTCCATGACTATTCGTTCAAATGCAAGATGCTTCTCATTTTGGAGTAGATAAGCATACAATTGCTCGTGAATTGGTGTTCCTCAATCCTTTGTTCACTTGACGCGGTGACAAATTTGTGCCATTCGGATTCATGTTGTTCACAAACTTTGAATTGAGATGGATATTTGGCATTGTCATTTTGATGTTCCTCATATCATTCACAAGCTTGTGGAATCTTACATAATATTCAAGAACACTTTCCCTGGTTTCATTTGAAATTTCTCAAAGTCATCATAAAGTGAGACTCCTGCATCTTCTTTTGTCGATTCGAACCGAGTGAAGCATCTTAACATTATCCCATCGCCTTAGCTTCAGCTTTTGTAATTGATCGACTTGTAGATATCCTTAGGTAAACCTTGAAGCATAATGTTTGAAGCTCGATGTCCGCATCGTATCTCTTTTCTCCTTATCATCAAGCTCATCATACATCTTTGGTCTATCCAATCCCAATAGAATCGAACCATTAACAAGTAGTTCGAGGATATCCCTAGTAGTCTCAATTTGATATGGTCCTTCATCAATTGACTTAAGTATGTTAACCCATTTTCCTTCCCTAAGCAATACGATCGATTCTTTGAGCCCAAGAGTCATAATCGGTTCTATCCAGCATGGGAGGACGAGGGTCGGATCATGCAGCTTGAACGTCATCAGTAACGGAAGAGGTGATTGTAGACATGATTACAGATTCCACGGGATTTTACTACTCTATGATTAAACCGGGAAATAGATTCTTTCATGGGATTTTACTGAATCAAGAGTATAACATTAGATAATCCAGGATTAAACTGATAAGTAATTAAACATCAAAAACAAATGAAACATAAACAGCCCCGAGGGGCTGTTTTTACACCTATGCATAAGCTTGGAAACCAAAAGCTAAAAGCTAAAATGAGTAGGAACCTAAAGATTGTCTATCAAGGGACTGAGATACCAAGTTTTAGACCATAAATAGCTTTTAGGAGCTCGTTACAAGCTAATGAAACTAGAGGTTCAGACTGCAGTCATACTTACGAACATAAGAAATAACCTTAACTGCTACAACTTTAAACACGAATTTGGTACACAAGTGAACTTCAAATTCCAACTTAAGGAAAAATAGATTAAGGTTGATGACCCATGATCTTACAAAACCACTTATTACACTTAAAACACTTAACGAAAAGCTGCAATGAGATATGATAAAAACAGGAATCAGAAACCACTTTTGGATATTGAAAACTTTGAAAACTAATAGAAAACTACACATTTAACTACAAACCTTTGAAACAGAAAAATACTACTACACTATAAGTTATGTTTAACTATTGCATTTAGATCTAAGTGAGACTCAATCAACAACTTCTGCAATTAAAATGCACAATCTAACTTAACATTTATGCAAACACGGATAACTTTGGAAATCAAACAAATTGACTCAAAACTTGAAATAAACTGATAAAGTTAACTTTATAACACCTTTTTAGACTAAATCAACACTGAAAATGTAAAACTCTTATGACCAAAACTCATTTTAACACAAAAACTTTCTTATGCCAAACAATCCTTAATGGACTGTTTTTGCTTTTAAATGCAATTTGAGAATTGAAAACTTGAAGGATTATTACTCAAAATGACTTAATAAGACTAAAGGACATAATACAACTTATTAGGAAGGACTAATAAGCTGAAATTGAACTAAAGTTGTATTTGACTTTGGTTTTGACTTTATTTGACTTTTTGAATAATTTGAAATTAAGACAAGTTAAAACATTAATAAGCTCATATAAGCTATAATAAGCTCAATTAAACATAAAAGGAAGCTTATGAAACAGTAACTAACAGTAATTGAGAGATTGAAGTAAAATTGAGAAAAGGTAAAAATGTAAATCTGAAATTGCAATTAATAACACTGAAATTACAAAACTTAAATTGAAATTACAATTACATTAAAAAGTATTTTAAAACAGTAAATGACAATGAAATTAAATGGAAACAATTCTCTAAAAGCATGAAAATTAGAAAACTTGAAATCTATGAGGAAGTCCCTTTTTATAGCTGAAGCTGAGGATCCTTTAGGGCTTCAAAGAAGCTTCTGGGAGCTTGAATCACAACCCTCCATTACCAATTGCATCATCCCATTGATTCTCATCCGTTTGATCATTGTGGTGAGGTGTTTCAACCAATCACAGCATCTGGGATTGCCAAGGTGGTAATCTCTATTACATGTCAGACTAAAGATGTTAGTACAAAGCTTGGGATATGGGTACTGTTGGTATTTCAAGGTGGAAGGGAAAGATGAACATGGTTTTAAGCTTTGGCGGGGAAGGGTTTTAATGGGTTTTTATATATTTGTTTGACCCTAGTTTAATTGTAGGTTGACTTGGGTTTTATGGGTGAAAAACGGGTAGGGGAAACCGGGTATAGGATTATTATGTATGATGGGCTTTAGGTGTTAGTTTGGGCTAGGGTGTAGTTGGGGTATTTTTGGGTTTGGATTTGATGTTAAGGATTTGGGAAGTATTAATAAGTTTGTATCCGTATTTGGTGTATGAGTATCATAAGGGCCAATTGTGCCAAATGGTGAAACTTTAAGGACCTAAGATGTAAATTTTGCAATGTTTAGGATGTGATTTGTAATTATGGAAAATGATGAGGGTATGATGTGAAATTGGATAAGGTGAGGGTAAGATGTGTAAATATGCCAATTGTGGTCAAGAGTCCGTAAAACTGAGTCACCGGCTTCAGCTTTTGCACTCTTCTCTTTCCCCGTGCTCGTTTTTCTTCTGTTTTGCGTTATCTTTGTCCGATTTGTGATATCCGTACCTGCACATGCATAAAATCAAGAAACACACAAATATTAAGCATTAACGGCTCGTTTCCGGTTTATTTGGGTCGGTTTTTATAAAGAAAAGGTATATGTTTTCACATATACCAAAATCCCCCAAACTAATGTATTGCCGTGTCCTCACGCAATGTCATCAACCCTTAGCTCTAAAAACGCCTCGTTTACCTTTTTATTTCATATATAGATATTACATTTAAGCACTTTACATTTTGTGTGACGGTTTGTTGAACTTTCATGTCTATCAATAACTCTCGCATATTTTTGAAAGACATTTTAGGATCACAGAGTAGGAAACACAACTCATAAAGAAGTGACCATACGGATAGAATTCATCGTCCTTGATTTTTCACGAGTTCCCAAACTAAGCTTAAAATCAAAATCACACGCTATATACAAATCAGATGCAAACACTACCCATAGATGCTACTTGTGCACGCTTAGCTACTTTTCACTCCCATAATTCTAATTCCTCTAAGGATTTTATTTTGAAAATCGAGAATTTTTGTTTTTCTCTTTTCTTGTTGCGATAAATTTTATTCCGATAAAAGCATCGAGTTTAGACGCTAAGTAGTTTCCAAACCTTCCCTCGGAAAACCGTTGCTCACAAGAATGAGGTCCACATCAAGGTCCTAATTTCACACGATTTATGGGACATCCTTTTTATTTATAACTGAGACATCCCATGTTTGAGACCCGAAACGAAAACTTTTTATTAGGACATCCGGAGTCGAAGCTTGGTTTAACATTATTTCAGCACATTTTCCTTTTTTCAATTTTAGCCCTCGGTCTTTTCAACCACCAATTCAACGGGATTACCGTTTTATTAGAAGTTTTATTATGACTTTGGAATTTTTCCTCAACCTTTTTGAAGTCCATAGCAACGGGGGTACCGTCAAACATAGAAAACTTTTATGGCTTTAGATTTTTCACATTTATACATTTGAGCTTTATTTCACGTTAATTATTTGCCAAACTCCGAGTCCCACGGCCTTTATAACAATAGAAACAATAGCATATACTATCAAGAATCACTGTCTATTATACCGCTACACTGACAGTACCTTGATGTGTACCCAACTCTCATAAGCAAGGATTCTCTCAAGAATGCTTAAAAACTAAGTATCGCCAAAACCAAACACCTTTAATTATTTTGAAATTTTTGTTTTTAGGGTTTATTAAGCTGCTGAGAGTAAAAAGCCACAAGTAACCTCTACGAGCTCTAAAGAGATCCAACTACTCCTCGCTTAGCATCTAACTTCTACATAACTCTATCATTTCTCGATCTTCGCAAATTTAAAATCTTAAATAATAAGTTCCGCGAATGCTTAGCCGATAATTTAGCTCTTGCAAATTAAAGTCACTCATGAGAACTTGCAAACTCTTTGCTAGAATTCGCGTTTTATAGCTCCTTATATGAAAAACTAGTGAAATCTTTTAATTATCAAGGGTTAAAGGAATAAGCTAGGGCTTAACACGCCCGTTCAAGTCAAAATTCTATTCTTACTCTAACCAGTGGAAAGTCAACAAGGTGTCAAAACATATACATTATTTTGCCAATGCTTCATCAAATAATCTCAAGCCTCGCATTTTTAAAATCATTTATTAGAAACTAGCAAATCTTTCAAGGCTTCTTATATTTAAAATCACTTAGGGAAGCTTGCAAATTCTTGGCCTTGTGACATGAACAAAATATATAAAAAAGTTAATGCACAATTTATATATATTTGTCAAGAGTAAAGCAACAAACAACTAACACACGACATAAGATATGGGAGAAAAATAAATCAAAATCAATAGTAATTTTCAAGGATAAAGAAAGAAGTATAAAAACCATTTAAGTTAGACATGGCTACCTCCAAATTATATATATATTTTTCTCCAGTGGCCACTTAGAAAGGAGATATTTCATGTTGGTTGTTTTCTTTTTCTTTCATTATAAAAAAATCGCTAGTTGGGAGAGGCTCGTGGTATATTAAACGCTAAATTATGGGCTAAATAATGGTATCTAAATACAATCACTGATTATAATACGATGGTTGTCTCCTTTATGTGATCCCATATATGAATGATGCCTGTTTGGATCTGCCCTGCTCTCATGGACTGGTTCACAAGAGTATGTGCAGGGTCTATGTTTTGAATGGGGAATGTTATTTATATCCTGGGATATCAATAGAGTTGATGTGTTTCTTCATTGGTGAGAACTCAAAGTTATGGTGAAGCCAGTTCATTAGAAATGTAGTCGTAGCTTGGTGAGTTTGCACCGAGTGATCCTAGGCTATTTGATGATGCCTTCTTTTATCTGCTACTTGTTGCTACATTTGTGAGGAGGTTTGCTACATATGGTAGGACAGGTTTGTATGGTAATTAGAGGAAAATGTAGTCAGATAACTTGAGGTATCCTCAGATGCTATTGGTGATTTGTTTTAGCTGTCTTTCCCAGAGAGCTAGTTTGATTGTTCTTTTGATAGTATATGATAGACTGCATCATTCTAATGCAACTTAGTTGTGTTTGGGAAATGTCCAAATACAATGAGTGTTTGCAATTCTTGTATATATTTTGTTGGAGGTAATACATTTCACCTAAATCGTCTAATATTTTGATCAAAAAGATATGTAGACTGTAGGTCAGGTCAGTATTGAAGCCAATTGTGTTTCATGAGATGCTTGTATGTGTGTTTGAATGTAAGACAGAATATGCAAATCAATAAAGACAGTATATGGGACAATATAGTAAACAATGGACTTTATTGATAATTGATAGATTAATGTTTACAGACAATATGACACATATTTATACAAACCTAAACGACACATGACAGTTACTTTGAACCATTGTGTCATTTGACAAAAAACTGTCATACCTAATAACTAACTTAACTGCCATATCCTAACTGCCACATAAAGGGTGTTTGGATTAACTATTTTGACCCAAACTTCTAACCCATTGCAGCCTGCAAATTCGACCCATAAACTATATACTAACAATACATAATAGACTTTGGAATATAATGAAATTAAATGGTCTATATCTCCTCCCTAATTTATTAATGCCAACTTTCTTCTGAGTGATGGTTCTTCTGTCCTTCAAACAATGACAACAAAGTCATTGCTATCTGTTGTGCTTCCTTTATCTGCTTCCTTGTTCACATTGCCGTCCAATCTAAATCCAAACTGAGTTGTTTTGTCTTCCTTGTTCATAGTTTCTTCATGTGCTCCTCCTATTCTAGCACTTGCCTTTTCACTGCCTTGTGGATCTTTTACCCTAGCATAACCAATGCTACTCTCAACCACATTCTCCTCAGGATTCTTCTCATACCAAGGCCTCTATGCTGTCTCATAGTACACTTGCACCATCTCTATGAACCTCTTCTAGCAATTTTTTATTGCCTCTCCATCATCTTCTGTTAGACCATGTAATTGGGCAACTTTTTTCCACTTGTCACCAAAGGTAACACTCATATAACCTCCTAGGCTATCTACCATCTTGTGCAGTCCAAGTAAATCGATTTTCACCACCCCTATGATTGGTGGTGTTTCCTCTAACACATCCTCATTCAAATACACCAAATAGAACCATTTCAACATGTCCAAATATCTTTTGCTGAATATTTCCCAATTTTTGTATACCATGCTATCCTTCTTTATTAAATTTAAAAAGGATAAAAATATTGAGAATGAATTCACCTTTATGGTATATAATGTACCATTCCAACTGATATACTCCTCATCCACATAGTCATGTACATCATTCCTGTCCCATTTCAGATCTTCTAATCCTTTCACCAATGAGCATTCCTCCTTTGGATCAATTGATTCAAAGTAATCTTCAAGATATTTGTTGTGTTGTGCAATTACACTTTCCGATCCATCAAATTCCTTGGTACTCTCTTCTTGTGCATGTTCTGGTCTTGCTCAATCAAACATGTAGTGTAAACTACATCTGTTGTTGTTATACTTCATTATATACCCTTGTTCTTCTAACTGATCAATGCTAAGAACATTTAAAGTAGTTTATGCGGTATATAAAACGCAAGGTATCACCAAGTTTCTATCTCTTGTATGTACAGTGGCCTCTCCAACACCATATGAGAAGATGAACTTCTTCTCAGTCTCTTCTTTCCCTACCATTTCGAATTTATATTTCAACTTCTTGAATAGTGTCTTTGTTGGACACATGTGGTGCTTGTAGGCACTGCTAACATACCATATCTTGTCCCAACTTGCATCATCACTTCCTTCCACCATATAATTAGTGATTACATGGACCTTCTCATGGTATTTGCTCTTTTCTTTTACCTTCTTGACTGTAGGCTTCACCGGTTTCTTTTGATTTTCAATCATGGGATCTCTTTTCTTGTTTGGGCATTTCCAGAACACATGCCCACGAATTTTACATATGTAACATCTTGCTCTTTTCTCCTTTTGAGTACTAGCACTTCTTTCTCCATGATCTTTGGCCTTTGCAAACACTTTTGAAGCATTAAAATCTTCAATTTCTTTCATCTTCTTCCACAACATCTCCTTACTTTCAGGAGACAAACTCTTCTTTCTTCTATTCCATGGAAACATTCTCTGTGGTGTCTCTTTTTGCAGATACTTCCTAGTGAGTCCTATTTGATTTTGTATGTGAATTGGCTTCCTCCAGGTTTCTGAGCCTTGGCTTTGATACCAATGAGGTCAGGTCGGTATTGAAGCCAATTGTGTTTAATGAGATGCTTGTAATGCACCATTGTGTGTTTGAATGTAAGACAAAATATGCAAATCAATAAAGACAGTATATGGGACAATATAGTAAACAATGGACTTTATTGATAATTGATAGATTAATGTTTACACACAACATGACACATATTTATACAAACCTAAACGACACATGATAGTTACTTTGAACCATTGTGTCGTTTGACACATAAGTGTCATACCTAATATAACTAACTTAACTGCCATATCCTAACTGCCACATAAAGGGTGTTTGGATTAACTGTTTTGACCCAAACTTCTAACCCATTGCAGCCTGCAAATTCGACCCATAAACTATATACTAAAAGTATATAATAGACTTTGGCATATAATGAAATGTCCAAATACAATGAGTGTTTGCAATTCTTGTATATATTTTGTTGGAGGTAATACATTCCACCTAAATCGTGTAATATTTTGATCAAAAAGATATGTAGACATGGTATAATTCTCTGAGATATGTCTCACGATGCATGTCTTTTACCATTGACTAATCTTCATTTATACACGTTTATCTCATGTGGTAAATGACTTGGCGAGTTAAGTGAGTTTTAAACGAAGTGGTAAACTCAACGGGTCATAAGTGGAATGTAAGTGTGTAGACATTTTTATGCTAACTCTTACTCCTTACTCCTTAGTTATTTGCAGAGTAAATTGTAAAACCATCTTTCTGTTTTATCCAAATTGCAGACATAATCATTACAACTTTGAAAACAATACTCGTGGTAGCTCTGATGTGCAAGTATCGCTCGACTTTGTTTTGCTTGCACTTTTGAAGTTTCACATTTTCACGTGCAGACGTGCTAGAGACAATAGTTGCATGTTGTAGCTCTTCATGGAGACTGCGTCTACACTTTACACAGTTTGCCCAAACTATTAGAGAATAGAGATTCGACCCAAGACCGGGCTTATTAGAGAATAGATTCGACCCAAGCCCGGTACTGGGTCAAATCTATTCTCTAATATTCGACCCGGACCGGGTTTGGGTCGAATCTATTCTCTAATACAACAACAAAAAGATTGCAGTTTACACCTTTTTTTCATCAATTTTTTTAGTCAGGTTAGTGTTTTGTCAGGAAGAGACTCAGGGCCAACGCATTTAGAATCAAGTTCAACTCATTTATTTTCATTTTCATGTCGTATTTTTTGTAATAGTTTGTCATCCCATTTGGTTGATCCAAAAAAAAAATCAAATTTCACACTTACTTTGCCAACTAAAAAGTATTTTACACTGTTAGGTTGTTGTGTATCCATTTGGTCAATTACAGCTTGATAAATCATACGATGCAACCTACTAATCTCTATCACTTCCTACAGTTTAGTCATATTTTCAACACTTGTGGTCTAAAAAGCATAAAGTTATTATATAGGCCACCAAACATTTTGACAAATAAACGATTTAGATGCTCACTAATCAGTATTATGCATCCAGCATCCTCTTACACTTGGCATATACTATTCAAACTTGCATAGCTTGGAACCAATAAATGCTTGTTTCGACTCACCCCAATAAAGTACTATACTCTTGTTCCAAATGCAATTGTCTTCATGGACTTGAGAGTCGCCGTGTTATGTCGAGACAATTTCTGCATGTGGTTTGTTCTTTCACATGTTTTCGGTCTCTATAAAATGAAAAAAAAAAGAAAAAGGAAAAAGAAAAAAAAAAAAACAACAAAAGGATATGAATGTGAAACAAGGATGCTCCGATGCTACAAGGATGCATTTCTATTTACATTTAACAAAGTCCATCCACAAAAGTGTGTGAATCAGTGGGACACCTTAACCCCGAGTCTTTCGACATCGAAATTCAATTTCAATATCAATATCAATGTTGATGAAGATCCTCACCTATTTTGGAAAGAGGCTCCAAGATGAGATTGCATATTGAATTCTGGGTTCAATCTTAGCGACACCACGGTATTCGAATATTTGGAATGTGTAATGTACTAATGTGAAATTCAATCGTCACGACATTTCATTTATGCAAAAGTTTGATTGTTTGAGATTACTTGTTTTAGTTAATCAAGGATTGCACTAAAATAGGGAGGAATGTTGGATATTTTAGTGTAATTGGATTAACTTGTTTTGACCAATTTCATCATAATAATACATCATTTAGGATTGGTGGTGCGGAGTGCACACCTACTTGGGTATTATGATCTTAGGGGTAAAGCCCCAAGGACGAGGTCGGGGGGCGCCCTGTAGTAGGGTCCAAGGCGAGGCAAATTTTTATTTTCGAGTTGCTATTTAAAATTACTCTTTGAGTTGTATTCTATTTGAAATACAATGGTTTCTCTTGAAGTTGTATTTCTTTGAAATACAATGGATTCTTGAAGCCATTGATTCTTGAAGTGTTGTTCCTCACAGATTAATAGTATATTATGTTTTGAATTTTTCGTAATAGTAGCTTTTCGTGATAGGCCTCTCGTCACGCACCGGCCACACCAATCAATTGAACGGCACTAGGCACCCGTTATTGTCTACCCACAAGTAGCTCGAACCGTGACCTTTTATTCATAAAATCTTTCCAATAAGCTCATGAGTTTTTCAGAGGTGAGTACCAACTGAGCTAAAGCTCTTTGGTATTTAACAAAGTATTTTAACCTATTATATGTTGGTAATTTTATGTGATCAACTATTTTAAGTAATTGGGATTTACAAAAGACCAATGAGATTTCATATTAAGCTTGGATATGAGTTGAGGTAAAATTCGACATTACAAAGATGCAACACTCGTTGCTAATATAATATATTTTCGACCGACAAAGATGTGACACTTCGTTGGACAAAGATCGACGGAGAAAATGTGAGACCAAAGAGTCGGCCCCCTTGCAGGGTCAAGGGGCAACGCCCCTTGTCGGTTAAACGATTTTTTTAAATCTGTATCAAACGACTTTAACAGTTTTTTCCGTCAAAAACCAAACCGACATATATGTTGAGGGTTTGACCCTTGGTGTTTAACCGAAATTAACCGCCATAACTGTCAGACATAATACACATCTGGTCTTATTCAAACATATGAAGACACTCGATTCTCTCTGTTTTGCTTTTCTAACATACGAAGACACTCAATTCTCTCTATTTTGCTTTGTTTTCTTGTGCCTAAAAGCAATTGTTCTTCTTGAATTATACCGACAAATATTTCGTAATACCCAGACACAAATAGGGTTGAAACACTTTATACGAAAAATAATCTTACACGAGAAAGATATCCAAGATTATCATCACAACCACTATAACCAACACCCCTTCATGATTAAGGGGAGCCTTTAATTTATACATCAAAAAAAGTCTGCACAAGTTGTTTGCTCATTACAAAAGTGAGAAAACACATGAAAGGAGCAAGAAAAATAAATCACAATGTTCTAGTTCACATTACAACACTCTCCACATCATAATATGTGGTTAACGAGACCCCGGAATGCAATACTTTGAAGATAAATATGATACAAAAACAAACAGCCGTATATGTTACTTTCAGTGACTTGCATATGAACGAGAATCGAAATCAGTGGAACCTTACAACAATACAGGAAATGTCATCGGTGCTCTTCCTTACAAGTGCCTCTTCAGTCAGTTGCTTTGCAGCTGCTTTTGCATCCTTCACATTCTTGATGCAATCTACAGCCTCCTGATTCGACATAACCTAAAAAAGTATGCAAGATTAGGGGATGTATGGCATTGCTTATTTTAAAGCGCTTACCAATTACCTTTGGAAATAAACAAGTATCAACAGCTAATGGTTACTGTAATTGCTTATTCCTTGTAAAAAAAGGAGATAAGCAGTTTTCAGTAGTGTGTATTGTATTAAAACAATACAATCAGCAGATAAGCACTTAAATAAGCAATAAGAGTTATAATATTACAAAGTGAACCCGATTTTTATGATAAGTATTGTTGATAAAAAACCTTCCATACGCCATCGCTAGCCAAAATTATGAATTCAGTATCATCATCTATAGTGTCCATCGATACATCAGGTTCAGAACTCAGGTGTTCCTTCAAGCTCTTGTCACCAAATGCTCTTGCAACAGCCAACCGCCCATCAACACGTGGAACATCACCTGCCATCTAATAGCCTGTGATAACTGGTTTTGAAGGTCTAATACACAATTACACATATATGAAAAGAAAAAAAAGAAAAAAAACAGATGCCATTTCAAAACATCCTTCCATCTTCTTGATAGATATATTACTTATGTACAGCACACATGCGTGGTTCACGTCAAAGAAGGAAAGAAGCCAAACTTCAAAAGGCAATAATTTCCATATAATGACCGTGGCGAGCCCCAACCGTGGGGCCCAAAAACTTTTTTTCTAGAAACTGCGGTTACATTTTAGTTTCGTTTATTAGGTGAATTGCCTAAAATCAACACTTCCTAGTTTTCCCGCCTTGTTTCGGCAATAATTTACTGCTGTTTATAGCCTATTTTGAATTTTCATTGATAATTTAATGCTATTTATAGCATATTTTAAAGTTTTCATCTTTTCGCTGACTTACAAAAAGTAGAAACCGCCTATATAAGGCTTTCAGAAAGCATATGTAAATGAAATTTATCACTTTAAAAGTGAGTGTAAACACTAAATTTGTGGTTGTGCTATCCACAAGTGTGCGGCTGTTTGAAAAATTGTTGTATAACAATAAACTACCTGGAAATGTGGATACGAACCCTCCTCTGTCTTCGATTACTTTCCGTTCCTTGCTAGGCTCATGGTCAATCGACAACTGTTTAGCAACACCTTTCTTGCATATCACAGCTCGAGAGTCACCAACATTAGCTACCACAAGCTTTTTACAGTTTATTAAAATTGCAGTTACAGCAGTCGAACCTCCTTTACCCAAATCAACAGCTCTATCCAGAATCGTTTCATCAGTTATGCGATAAGCCGTTCTAATTGCATGCTCAGGTTCAGTCCAGAAATCAGGCTGCTTGGATCAAGACATATAATGTAAGAATAACACATGTTATGATAACAGTCCTAATAGAGTGTAAAAAGGGTCTTGCCTCATTCAAAATATTATCGAACAAATGAGAGCGGAGATAATCAGGAACTTCATGACTTAAGTGACCGTCGAATATAGCAAATAAACCAAGTTCATTATCATCAACATTTTTGAATTGCGCGAATACATAGTCTTCCATGTCATGGTATGATTTCCCCTTAACGAGATGATACCCGTGTGTAACATGTTTTGACATCTTGCTCTTTCCTTTACCTGTTTCGGCTGAAGAAAATGACAAGCCAACCTTTTCCTGTTGATAAAAAGGTCAGCATTAGTGACAGATGTAATAATTGTTCTACACTACATAACTACTCGTTGTAATTAGCAAATATGCTATTAACTTGCATCATTTATAATTCATCCAGATGCAATATCAAAAGCCCATACAAGAGGAGTTTAGGACAAGGAATAAAAGCAGAAGGAAAAATTTTGATTTAGACTTTTTTGCTGCCTTTTCTGAATAAACCGAAAGGGGTTATACAATGGCAGACAAAGCGAACACACTGGTTAAGAATCCTCCTATTATACCGAGTGTTTCGGATTGCTATATAATCAGCTCTAACAGAACGCGATGCTTTCTACTGAATCTGAACATATTTATCAATCTTTGGAATTGCTTATTAAAACTGCTTATTGCTTTTTTGATATGACATTAGAAAAGCAGACATATAAGCAGATAAGCAGTTTTGACTGAGGGTGTTTGAGACAGCTTATCCAAAATGCTTTTCTTGACAAAATCCCAATAACCAACCCCAAATAAAGCTTATTTATCAACTAAAACAGCAATAACCAATAAGTATTCCTTATAAGCAAATCCAAAGTCAAAACACCCTTGAAAATAATACTCCTGATATACAATGATCTAAAAAAACATTATAAACTATAAACCTTAACAGAACAGATCCAATCTGAGTCAACAACAAAATATAAATCTCCAAAACTACAATAACAAAGTTGCAAAGTCAAAACAATAAGCATGAAGAAAAAACCTTAAAGTATAGTCATATGAAAATGTACGAAAAATGAAATGATCATAATATAAGTAGAACTATATAAATATACCTTCATCTTGTTGAGGATTTCACGGCCTGTCATGACTTGTTATTTTCGTATTTTTGTTTGGTGATGTTTATCGTGTTAGGATATCAAAAATAGTAGTAGTAAAAGTAAGATCAAGGGAGGTGTGTATGTGACGAGTAGACTAGACGACTTCTGTATAAAGTTGACACGAAAGTAGTTAAGTCCACGTAGGTACTGCTATACATGACACATCGTATTCTCTTTTGTATCGACATATGTTTTGGCTTATTTCACTGTACCCATTTTATACAACCACTTGAAGCAAAAATAAATATACAATACAGCTTTTTAATGCACCATCCAACCAAACTTGTTTGACTTTTTGGCTGTGTCTCTTGGCAAGTTTGTCTCTTGTCTATTAAGCCAATCGATTTATTTTCAGAGGTTTTGTTAACATGTATTGTGTGTTAACGTCCAATTAATAAACAAAAGCTTTTTATTTAACTAAAACATATATTAATACAATTAAATTGATAATTATTTTATTTAAACATAATTTTCATTTTAGCTCTAGCTTAAACTTTACTTTTATCACTACTTTATAAAACAAAATATTTTTAATAAACTTTAAAAATCTTCTTTCGTCTCATATTATATATAAAACTTTTGTTTTGTTATATAAAATATCTTTTGACTTTAATCTTTGTTAACATTATATAATATTCGATGATATATGAATGGATTACGCTTTTAATTGTGTTTTCATTTGTATAATTTTTTAATAAACTTTATTTAAAAATACTAATATTTAATTCTCAAAATACCATTTTAAAACTTAAATTTTAATATTTTATTTACTTTCTCACATAAATATTTAAATAATGTTGCTTTAAAAAAATGATTTATAAATGACGAGAATTATTTTAGATATCAAATCTTACATCTAATGACTCATCTTCACCATCAATCTAAAAAAATCAATGACCGAGATTAAAACATTTTATTATTTCATCTATTTTTATAATTTAAATATCTCTTAAACCGTTAATCGTTAAGTGAAAATATTTACACCGTCACAAGAAAGATTTAATTATCTTTCATAGATGGGCGACTTTGATATACTTTGAAAAAAAAAAAAATCGTTTTTCACGTTTTCGTCTTTTACGTTACTTGAAATTTGCATGAAAAAAAATCATATATGATTAAACACTAATTTGAATATCACATATGATATTAGTGTTAAATCATATATGATATGTGATATCACATGTGATATGATATGTATATCATATGTGATATTACACTAATATCACATATGATATTACATACATATATGATATAACACTAATATCACATGTAATATTCAAATTAGTGTTTAATTATATATGATTTTTTAATGCAAATTTCGAAGAAAAAAAACAAAAACTTAAAAACGAAAAAAAAAAAAAAAATGAAAAATACGAAAAAAATGCTCGTCTATAGAAAGTATATCAAACTGCTTATCTATAGAAAGATAATTAACTGCTCTTCGCAATGATATTTTTTATTTTTCGTTTAACGATTAACGGTTTGAATGTTATTAATATTTTTAAAAAAAATGATGAAAGTGGGTTTTTTTAAATTGTTGGAATTAATTTCATCCATTAGATCAAATAAAAATGGATGGTGGAGATTAATCCCTTGATATGTAAATAATCTTTTGTCCTCAAATGATCTTAAATCTTTATAAATATGAGAAATGTTAGACTCGCAAAAATTTTACAACATTATATCCAAATAATGACTTCAACAAATTATGGGGGTAAGGAAGAAAAAAGAGAGATTATGATGCAAAATGCTTGAACCACTACATATGTCAAGTCATTTTTTTGTGGATATAATTTTGTAAGCTCTTTGTAGATATAACATTGTTTTAAAAATATTCTCACCAAAAATTCGTAAATATGCATGACAACCTTTTACAACTTTTTTCTAATATAGTTTCTTAAAAAAATAAAAAAATAATTAAAAAAAATTAGACATTTTTGTAATTAATCACAACATCAACAATTTTTAAAATTTAGACACAAATTTTACCATATAAAAAACCATATTACAAATCTTTTTTTATTATTTTATTAGTTCATAGTTGAGTAAAATGAATGACACAAAAAAATGTTAAAGTATTATTGAATAAGTTTCAAACTAAAATGAACTTTTTAACGACGAAATTTTATTAAAAGAGCTAGCAAGAAGCTAGGCTAGAAAGAAATTACATAGAAATTGCAGTTAACGAGTCATTTAGCCACGCAACCTAAGAAACATTTAACTTCCTACACCTATTCTCCACCCAAATAAAAGTTTGAGAAACAAAGTTATCGAAAATCATTCCTTTAAGAGGCTTCTTCAAAGAGAATAATGTCGCGTTCCTATACGTCCAAATATGCCACCACATTGAGAAAATAGAGGCTTCCAAAACAAGTTTTTGACGGTTGTTGAGATTGAGATCGTTGAACCACAACACCCAAGAATCGGGGTCATCAAAAATCGGAAATTGAATGCTCCACCAACGAACTAGCATCCTAAACAGATCTAAGGCCATCGAACAACCAAAGAACATGTGATTGAGGGTTTCAACGCCATTACCACAATTATGGCACAAGATTCATGGGATGTCTAAACCTCTATTGGAAAGATTAAACCTAGTAGGAAGCCTGTCAAGAAACATACGCCATAGAATAACGTTGGCCTTTATAGTAAGAAACTTGGATCATCTCGTAGGAGAGGAAGAAACTAAAATGAATTTAGTAAAATTATGATCTTATATTTATTGTGTTTTTTTATATATAATCATCTGTATTCATTTTCTTTTTCATATTTCACATATTCATTGCATTCTTGTTCTCAATTCCGCTCCTATCTTTTTCTCAACTATAATTGTTTACCACTAAAAAATCTCGTTACTATGCACGTAAAACGCCCCTTTTCAAACTCGATATTTTTTTATTTATTTTATTAAATTCATAGCCTCTACGCCCATGAGCCAACATGGCCTCTACGTCGTAGAAATGTTCTGTGACAAAAACCTAAAAACAATAAGCTATTTACCCTGTAGAGCCTACCAGGTCTCTAAGTCGTAGAAGCTGCAGTCTTTAGGACCTCCACTTTACAATTTGACCCAAAAACACACTTAAGGATAAATCGACTCTTTATACATGTACAAAAACACATATATCTCATATAAAACTGGAAATACACCAAACACATTGTTTTACATAACATCTTGACCCGTTTGACCCAAAGTGGGTAATAATGGACCTCGTCCCAAACATTCTTTTAAACAGCTTAAACACCATATGTACTCAACACTATAACATACTTTAAAATATGCAAATATACCTTTAAAACTATAACAATACTCTAACTTTCAAAGAACCATAACCATATGGCACATTAGGGGTTCAACTCGTTTCTTTAGCATGGTTAACTACCATTTCTACTTGCCTATAGAAAACGGCAAGCACGTTCATTTCGTTTTTCAAATCCTAAGGTCTTATCCAAGGCCTTAAACCGTCCGCACTACCTACACAAACATTGTAATTATAACACGTAAGCTTTACGCTTAGTAAGTAAAACGATAATAATATGACATCATACATCATTTACACATACTAACATCATATACCATCAACATTAGCCCACAAGACTATTTTAAACCAATACTTGCATGAAACACTTAACCAAATACCATCCACACTAACACTTGCATATAATACCTTAACCATTATTGTTCCATGCAAACATAATCTTTACATACCTTAACTTGGTCCACACTAGTCTAACCACATCCTTAGCTAGTTATGTCAAACTAGCCTCATACCAACCTTAAACTAAGCACATTAAGACAATGTCTTTTATACCCTTAACGTAATCATTCACATAACTCAAAATATGATAAAATCAATATAATGTCACATTATAACCAATTCACTTACCTTAGCTTCCATAGCTAATTACCAAGAAACATCATCATCATTAGAGGTGGCAAAATGTGCCCAAAAGCAAAAAAATGGGTTAAATGGGCAAATTTTTAAAAGATTTGGGCGCATTTAGCCCCCTCCTTTTTTTGAAATGGGCACATTTAGCCTCCTCCTTTTTTTGAAATGGGTACATATAGCCCATTGAAAACTTAAATGGGCACTAACGGGCACACTTTTTTTCTCAATTGTAGAACATTACGCTGCTTTTAAAGAAATATTTTTATATAATATAATTAAGTTTTTTTTAATATAAATAAGATATTACGTTTAGGAAATTTATTCATCGTTTTAGGTATTTTATTAAGCTATTTGTATAACATATACCCGTTTGGCCCGTGCCCGTTTAAGCCCATGCCCATTCTAGCCCGTGCCCGTTTAGCCCATGCCCGTGCACGCCCGTTTTGCCACCTCTAATCATCATCTTGAGTGGATTCGTAACAAGAATCATCATCATCACCTACTATTACATCAATGAAAAACAAAAGCGTTACACAACCCATGAACATACTCATTTTCATCTCTAATCATCATATGATCATATCTTGATCAAATTAGAATACCCTCAAGTTTACTCACTTTAATCATAAACCATTAAAGGAACTTAACCCAAAACACTATAACATCATTATTTTAACTTAAAACCATCTTTACCTAAAACTCCTAGTTTTCCTCAAGAACCCTAATTTTTAAATTGCCAACAAATCAAGAATTAGAAGTTACTTACTTGCACAAGATCATGGCTAGGGTTTAACTCTTGAATTTGGAACCTTAAACATCATTAAAGATCATCAAAGCCTCCATATTTTTCCCTTTATTTTTCCTTTCTCTCGTCCCACCACAAACAGACAGACACAACTAGAAGTGTTTGGAATATGGTGGAGGATTTGCTAAGTTGGGTAAACGTTTTCCACTTTAGCATGAATAGTCCTTAATCCTCTTTCATCATAATTTGGCCACATTAAACTTTATAAATCTTTAATATTTGGCCATTTATTTTAACCTTCAACTTAAACTTTTGACTAACCAGTCACATTTATCCTTTCAACACTTAAAATTCATAGCCAAACTATTACAAGTACTTTAATAATAAAATACCTAAAAATCGGTTTTTTTGTGTAACAAATTTACCCCTTTATTAAACTTTCGTTCCCGAAATCTATTCGCTTAACGTTTGCGACCATTCGTGAAACGTTTCCGCATCTTAAATTATCATTCTTACTTATCATGCCAAACACTTATTCTAACAATTGATACTTTTAACATGGACTTGTAACTATAACCATACCTTTCCGTAGGCACTTACCTTAAACCGCACTATTTCACACTTAGCTTCAACCACGTTTTAACATTTTCTAATGACACTATGTCAGTCACACCATATTTTACCATAGCCAATCTATCATTTACCAAACTTTCCACTAAAACATCATGCTTTCTTTCATTTATTGTCTAAAGTCTTCAACAATGTCGACATGTCACTTGGAAAATTCATTACATTGACTTGTCAAAGTTTGACTACCATTTCCACAAAATTTATCGATGCATTAATATGACTTAGCTTCAAAGACGGTCATTCTAGCATTTTACTCATTATCAAAGAAATTTCTTAATGCCCACTCAAAATTCTTAACACATTGACCGCTAATTTCTTTCCAACTGTACACAATAGCCTCCATTCTAAGCATCTACCTTATAGGTCTCTCACTTAATCTTAGCATCATCATGTATTTTCGTTCATACCTATCTAATTTCGTAACAAGGTCTAACTTAATTTAACTTTGTCTTTCCAACTCCTTAAATCGTACTCGAGTCACATCGAATACGCATAAGCCTGATGATTTACAATTCTTTATTTGCACAAAAAGGCGTCCCAATTCATGTAAGTAAAAGATTATAAACTTATGGTTCGGTGACTTACAATTTTTTATTTAAATAAAAATGCGTCTCAATTCATTTATATAAGAAGATTATGAATCATCCTTCTTATGTATTCCCGAAACAACTTTCATACTTATCTCAATTTCCTTCACCTTCCTATCATTTCATTTTAATCTTATCCATGCTATAACATTCCCCGTAAGGACTATAACACATGTCCAAAAGAACTAAAACACAATTCCAGAGAAATAAGCAATCCTTGCCGGTGAAGGCATTTAAAATCATCCTAGAGGATTTCTATAACACATTACGTAGAATTACTATAACACAATCTTGTAGGATTACTATAACACTCACTCGGAGCTATAACACATCCATTAGGATTTACTATAACACATCCCGGACTGATCTATAACATTTATGTTGGATCCACGCTATTACGAATTTGACATATTTACACGTTTAGCTATTATTAATTTAACATATTTACACGTTTATCATTCATGTACTTTTATGATAAAGTACTTTTCCATTTTAAATTTCTTATGACTTACTCAATCACATCCTTTAATTCTTCTTTAATCTTAGAAAAGGTCTTGTATGATACTTGTCGGTTTTATGTCTTATAATTTTATATGCATTTTCGCATTGTATTTTATCATTCACTCTTTAACCCTAAGTTGACCACATATTCAACGTTATGCCATAGCATCATAATAGTCTACTTGACTGTTTTACTCATATAAACCTCACATTTTGGTTTATTTTATAGCACTTTCCTTAATCTCATTTTTATCATTATACTTATTTTCAATATATCAACATGATTCTATTCACATTTTTCAACTCTTCTAGCGCATTATATAGAATCATGTTTTTCAATTGTTCTAACGCATTCTATATCACTTATGATTTCTAGCACAACTTTTCTTAAGCATCATTTCTATTCATGATAACTGTCCATATTTCGCTATCGCGATTCACCTATCTGTTTTCTATACAACATGATTTCATCACCCTTACACATAAGCAAGCACACTTCTCGACTTTATTCGCATATCAATATGTTTATATCAAAGTTTTTAATATTTACTAAGTCGTCATGCCTTATAGCACATTATAGTCTAATCATTCGTTACTTTGCAAATAACGTAATTTAATTCAATTATGTGTTTCAATGCTTTATACTATAACATACTTCACTATCATCACTTGTTTTAACTTCCGCATTTAGGTATTTAAACTCAAATCATCCAATCTATATTGCAACATACCTTCATCGTACATTAGACATGAATTACTATTAGACCATATATTGATCATGAATCACATCATAAACCATATTAATTTAGTTCAATCATCTAACACTTCATATCACATAAATTTCTAGTCGTGCCTTTATATGCAATAGTACTATATCACACATCCTCATTCGCTTAGACAATTAATCAATTTTCATATACTTAGCATTCATACAATCACACAATCTTATACCCGATACTATCCAACAAGTGTCATGACACTATTAATCCAATTCAATTCATATGGTCTATGGTTTATAAAATATATTTACAACAATCCAATCATGTCTAAATAATATCATTATTTCATTATCGCCGTACGCACTTAATCTAATCTTTATAACTAAGGCATATTATTTTCCGCACATCTTAATAAGTGGGCTCAAACATTTGTTTTCTCTTATTGGGGAGGTCTATAAAAATTACTCTCTCTCAATTGAGAGGTTAAAATAAATATGTCTCTAAACTAGGGGTGTTCATCGGTTCGGTTATCGGGTTATTCGGTTTATTCGATTCGGTTAGTTCGGTTAATTTTTTTTTCTGGGTATAACCGAAAACCGAACCGAACCGAAATTAAATTTGATTCAACCGAACCGAAAACCGAACCCCTATAACCGAAAACCGAACCAAATAACCCGAATTACATAATTTTAATTATTTTTTTATTTAATTATATATATTTTTAGCATAAAATATTTTTTTCAAGCTTAATCATGTTATATTTATACTAAAAAAGAGTTTTAGTAATTTTTTTCCATATATATACATAGAAAAAATATATACTACGTATTTTACATGAATTCGGTTTTCGGTTTTCGGTTTTCATTGCCAAAACCATATCCAACCCGATAACCAAATATTTAGTTCGGTTTTGACCAATTTGGTTCGGTCACAAATTCGATTCAGTTATTTTCGGTTCGGTTCGATTTTGGTTTTCGATTACTGTGGATATTACCCAATCCGTGAACACCCCTACTCCAAACCACTTAACTTAAAAATAGCCCGTCTCGCTTGATTTTGTTATAACTTTATATTGATATCATTACATTTTGTTATAACTTGATATTTCAATTATCAGATTTAATAAGCCCAGTAACAATATACTTGTGGTTTATTCGGTTTTCAAATAACATAATACAACCATCTATTTTAGCATTATGTTACGAGAAAATCATTTGACTAGCCATTTATATGTAATACGGAGTATAAAACAGTTTTAAAGTAGTACATTTTTCTCAACACGACTAAAACTGATAGATTATTAGTACATTTTCCATAAACATAATGTAAATAGTTTTTAAAACCGGATATGATGCAATTATTTTTAAATTAAAATATCATATTCAATGATTATAAAACTGAGATAGTTGAAAAAAGGTTAAATATATGGTCACTATTTGCATTTAATTGGTCTTTTAATGAGAGGCTTAGATGCAGTGAATGTTACAAATTCATTCACGTACTTTTTCTCTACACATATGGTCATACTTTGAGCAACTACATGTTATTGCAGGTGATGTTCGGCACTGACGGAGTTGCTTTTCCTGAGGCGTTTTACCCAGGTTTGTAACATCAGAACTACACATTTTTCTTCTTTCAAAATGACCTTTGTATACCGTCTTTTCTAAAATGCAAAAAAAAAAAAACGGTTCAAGGAATATGCCGTGCCTGCAGTATGGAAAAATAAACTTTTACTGTGAGAATGGAAAGGTTTAGTGATGGGTGAAACGGGTACCTTTTGGAACAAGTTAAAATTGGTCGGAATATGTCACGTACGCACGTTGAATAACTTATGAACCATATTCTTTTAAGCTATTCCCTTTTTACTTAATATGTTCATAAGTAATTCCATATAACAAGATTTTAAAACAAGGATATTTCCATTTGACCCAAAATGGTAGCTTGGATACAATTACTAGTCATTCACTCCTTGGCCTTTTGTTTAATACTTCTGATACTTGATGAAGTGACAATTTAGATATGTAGTATATGATACATGTTTTTTTATTTATTTACAGAGATTCGATGTCAAGCAGAAGGAAATGATTGCTTCATTCAACACTCGAGTTGACGTTCTCATTCTTTTTGCAATGCCTATCCCAAGGACCCTTTAGTTTGTTGTAAGTCTGTGAATTGTATACGATGGTTTTCGGTTACAAAGTTGCTTAAACTCTGTTTCTCGCTATGGTGATTGTAGCTTAAACTCTGAGCAGGTATATTCATAAATATAAAATGCTCCGCCGCAACGCGGTGGCATCGTAGCAATCCTTGTTTTGTTAATTGCAGCTAGCAAAGCATAAAAAGTAATAAAACTATTTAAGCCTTGGAGTCATTTCTCATATAATAATTGTAGTCCTTATCAGCTTTCCATTCCTCGTTTTTGTCTTCCACACTCCTAGACAACAATAGGAATGTTATTAAAGCTATTTTTGTCGAACCTTTTCATTTTTGGGCACCTTCTATAATACCCGAGAAAAACCAATCCACTTCGAACAAAGGGTCCCAAATGTTGTTCCACAAGAAACCCTTAAAACAAAGGGTGTTTGAGTTGTCCCTTTCTTTTTGGCTATTAGCACTTGCCCATTTGCCAAAAAGTTTTAGATCTACATTAAAAGTATTAGTTCTGTTGATCTAATTATTTATTACTCAAAAGCAAGCTTTGCAAGTGATGATCTCCACTAGTTGAATGATACTTTAAGTTGATTTTCAGTGTGTCATATAGTCACATCATTCCTCCAAACGACCCTATTAAAAAGATAGGATTTAAATTATGGATTATGGCGTGTTTCACGCTAGCAGCTACTTTATGTTATAAGCATTGTTTGCTTGAAAAAGCTTATGATTGCTTATAAAAATAATCTTGAATAAGCTCTTAAAACTTAGATGCTACTTCAGTTAGCTTACAAAAATAAGCTCAAGCTTTGAACTCTTGCTCTAGCTCGAGTTTTCAGCTCTTGCTCTAGCTCCACATCCAACATCAACAGAGTTAGACCGTTAGTTGCGTTAAACATACCCTTTGTTGATTGATTATATATATCTAGAATTTCTTGAGTTCAAATCTTAATGTTCTTCATTGATTGGTAAATTATTAAAGATGCTTCAGAACAAAGGCACATTAACTGATAAACCAATAATAAAAGGGCAAATCGCATAAAGTGTCTCCAACTTATACCCATTTCAATTTAAGTGTCTTCAACTTTTTTATCCCAATTTAGTGTCTCAAACTTTTTTTGATTCTGATGTAAGACCACCAGCGGGTTTCCAAGTCACTTCCGGTTACCAAATTTTCCGGCGACCTTTTCCGATGACCCACCACCACCACCTTCATTTATCACCACCACCACCATAACTCACCACCAATACCTTCATTTATCACCACAACCACCTTAATCCACCACCATCTTTGAAAAGAAACTATTTTTACAAAAGTCTAACAACCATCTCTAAGATCTGCGAATTGTTCCTACCATCATGTTGTAACAATAGAAATCTACCTCGATACTACGATATTATTTCATCTTTAGTGAAGCTATCCTCTTGTGATCCAAACTCGTGCAGATACAAGCAATCAGGATTGGTGCAAGCCAAGATCAACAAAAGTGAATTCACCTCAAAAATTAGCAAAATTCAGGTCATCCAATCGATATGTATATCAGTGAGAGTATAACAACACGGTAATTGGAAAAATTAACTCATACCATGCTTCTCAGCCACGCATGACAATACTTTGTGGTCCCAAAACAGGCCCTGCATCAAAATACAAATTGTAAGCTAAAATAAAGTCATGTTATTGGGTTATTACCTTAAAGGTCTACCCTCCAAAACGAACCCATGTACTGACTGTATACTACGAATTGCTTCATCCTCATTTGAATAAGTAATATATCTGCAAAGTATACGTATACAATTATAGAAGTTGAATAAAGTACTACCATCCACGAATCCTGGTAAAGATAACTGAACTTACACACTACAAGTATTTCTTCTCAAAGATGGTGGTGGATTATGGTGGTTGTGGTGATAAATGAAGGTATTGGTGGTGGGTTACGGTGGTGGTGGTGATAAACGGCGCATATGGTCATCGAAAGGTCGTTCAAAATTTGTGAACGGCCAAGCCGACTTGAAACCAGTTAATGGCCTTACATGCAATCAAAAAGGTTTGGTACACTAAATCGGGATAAAAATTCGCAGACTTAAATTAAAATCGTAAGATAAGCCGAGACACTTTTACGCGATTCATTTATAATAAAATCTTGTAGAATTATGTATTTGAAGACAAACTTGGAAAAGTTAAGTTGAACCCATCATTACTTGGTCTTGTTGGAGCCCAAAGGAGCCCATTAAAATGTGGTCATCCATTCAAGTTGGCATTATCCTTTTTGTAATTTGTACTATGCTTTTTGTTCCTTTTTTGCTTTATATGAAGTGTTAAGTAGTTAACTTTATGCTTATATTTTACCCATTAAGGGCAAATGATCCCTGCAGCAAAACTGCAGGGAAGTTGTCTGCTGTTGATGTTGAAATAACCCAAACAAAGGGCATCATATGTAAAATAAAAATAGTTAGAGGGCGGTAAATGTAAAATTTGGGATTCAATTTTTTCTTGCATTAGGTAAATTCACTGCTGTTAACAGCAGTGATGTTTTCCCCTTTTATTAATTAATCAATATACAATAATACTTCTTTTTCTTTAACCTTTACTTTTACTTCCAAAGGTACTTTGTGGGATTGATGATCTATATTGTATGAAATCTTATAATTAAATAGTTACTAATCCAACTTAAACCCATACTACCTTTTGAAGTTTTTCTCACTTTTCATAATGGGAAACCATGTTCTGAAGTTGAGACATTAGCTTTGTAAGTTCAACAATATTAGTAGTTTGCATCTGATATTCCTGACTGTGGATGTGCATGCTTAAATATAATGTGACATCTCATTTAGCATCACTAGTAAATTATGATTTTAAGGTTATACAATCAACTCAATGCACTCGACTTTAAGAATTACAATTAGTATCAAGAAGATGATTGTTTCAAACGTATACTGATACTCTTTGGATATTGCTTGTGATTTTGTGATCTATTTCAGCATATGCAAAGTCCTCGTGAGAACGTCAAGTATTATAGTTGGAAGATGATGTCATTTCGTCCCAAATCGCTAGTGAATCAGAATTGTGAGCTCCTTAATCTTAGATGTATCTAGATGAGTGGATGACTAGATTACTGTTAAGTTTCTCTAATTATTTAACTAGTTGTGCACTGAAGTTAGTTTGCTTTGAGATTTTTTTAAAGAGAAACCTTTTTTTTTAAGATCATCTACACCTATCACTGATTAAAATAGCCATGAAAATATCAAATCACCTTTTTTTACACATGATATAATATATCCTTAAATCTTTACAGAATCACATTTGATCACACAATCTAGCGAGTTGGCCACGTTGAACCTTATGAATGTGGCAAAACATATGTCCCCATATGGTCTTCACTTTAGGAGAAATCACAAGCTCATTTGGTCCCATCTCATCCAATTAACTAACTTTCCAATGATATAAATTTCATGTTTCACTTCCTTCAAATGCATAAATCGCCATGGAGACACATTACAGGCACAAAAGCAATAACTCCGGCGACAACTTCACATTCCAAACAATGTCACCCGACATCCAAATGGACAATGAATTAGCCGACCATTTGTTCTCAAACGGAAAATTCCTCCTTCACACTTTCCCTATTCAAACAAAAAGCTTAACAAGTTGTACTTTTTCAAGATCATATAGTGTTAGTAGTAAATATTCACTTGTGTCTTCGCGGAGCAATAGTACAAACAGTCGTAGCAGTAGTAGTAGCAGTTGCAGCAGCGCAAGAACAAGTACTAGCGATGCTTCCACCCCAAGAGTAGCCATGAAAACCAACATCTTTCCTGAAAAGGGAAGTTGGAGCCCGGTTCATTATAGTAATAATTATCAATTTCCTGCTCAAAGGTGGCAGTTTATGGCTCCAGTTCCTGTACTAAACCGACGTACTTCCCTAAAAAGGAAAGGTGAAGACGAGAGGCGAAAAGGGTCACCAAAGAATAAGATTTGTAACAAGAAAAAAGGGTTCTGCCAGAGATTTTTCCGGTGGCTTGCTTCGACGTGTAAAGAATGCCATGCTATGGAGCCTTCCAAGAATGCGTTTTAACTATGGTTTTTTTTCTCTGTTTTTCTTAACTTTTTTCCCTCAAATTTTGCTAATTTGATGGTTGGAATGTATCTTTTTGTGATAAAGTTCACTAAGTTGATCCTTCTAAGAAAGATAAACATGTAAAAGATAAAACAGCTACTAAATATTGCAGAAAACAAAGATCACTGTTTTTACTTAGCTTTTTTTCTTCTTATTTTTGCTAATTTGATGATGGAATTCTGTCTTTTTGTCCAGAACTCGACTACTCTAATCGATTAAAGAAACATAAGGATGTAAAAGATCAAAAACAACTATAAAATATTGCTGAAAACAAAGATTACTAAAAGTTTCCATCCAAGATTCATAACAAACTGATCACATAAACATTTGATCACTCCAAGAAGTTCTCCATGACATCGGTGAACATAGCTGGCTCGTGTTTCTCATGATTCAAATTCTGACCACCATCGGCCTTGCCATCGATTCCTTCTGTAAGTGCATTGAAGAAGCTCAACCCATTAGGCCATTTGATGTCATTTTCAACATGGTCATGACCCATCATGTTATTCATTTGTGGTTCGGATGAATGAGGATGTAAGAACATGTGCGTCTCATCTTTAGGCCCATACCCGAGTCTTGTAGGGTTCTGGAAATTTGGTGATTGCATTCGGTTCTGCGCAGCCCAGTTGTAGGGAGGAGGCTGGTGAATCGGGCCTGTCGGTTGCTTTAACGGGATCCCAGTTGAAGAAGGTGATGACGCAGATGCAAATAACTGAGATAAGTAGAAGCCTGATTGGTAGCCGAGTGATTCAAATGTGTGTCTCATTCTAAGCACAAAATGAAGGTCTTCAGGTACCTAGTCACTCATTAACACCTCAAAATAAGGTTTCCGTGGTCCATAAAGTAATCACTAGCCATTTTCAGCCACTTAAAGAAAAACATAGAACAATAAACGATACTCACAATCTTGCACGAACCAAGTTGCAAGAGGCCATGACCAGCTTGAATCACAGCTATAGTCTAGCGAATCAAAAAATGACATAATAAATTAAAAGGATATGATCAAATGATAAAAATGAAATGAACTTGCAAAAAATTTACTTAAAAATTTACTTTTTACCTGAATTCCTGAATCAAACTGTTCATTCCATTCTGTTGGAAGCTGCAAAATCAGCAATTAATGAGGTCCAATTATTGAACACTGATTTCTAGTTCAGTGAAGTAAGTAAACTAAATGAAATTAATGAGTTTCAATTATTGATGAAAACAGTAAAGTTTGTGTTCTTGAGAAGCATACAGCATCAAAAGAACTTTGCCAATAATTAGATATGCTTTGATCACATTCTGATGGTTCCTTAAACACCCATTTGTGACACTTATCAGAAGCAACTTTTCCCATTAATCTGCACCACAATAAATACAACCATCATCAAAAAACAAACAAGGCCGATCGTGTCAAACGGGTATGCACTTATTTTTTACACCGCCGATGGTGCTTAAAAGGTATGCACGTGTGTATCTTCTGCCTCAAGTATGCCCGCGCTCCCGGTCTAAGATCAAAATTGCCTATATGTTGATTAAAACTGCTAATTTTACACATTAGATAAATAATCACAAATTCCCTAATAACAATTTATATGTCATATCAACACCTAATAACATGATAAGCAATGCTAACTACCCCTAGAAAATCTTCTTTTGGGACTATAGTGTTCTTAACTAGAAATTAAAAACAAACACCTACCAAGTACCCACCCTTCTCCATAATTATATAGCTGAATTGACATTTTGCTGAAAGCTTTTCTAACAAGATCTTCTCCTCCATCTATTTCTTCTAAACAATCCGTCATTCGTCCTCTGCAAAATCCATCTTCCCACATCAACATCCTGCAATAAACCATCACAGATTAACAAAAGAAAACACACAGAAAAAAAGGCGTAACTTATAAGCACATAATCAGCTAACTGAAAACTGCTTATTTTAGTATAGGGGTAAACTGGTAATTTTGAAACAACTAATTGTAATATGAAATAAACACTCTATTTCTCATACATATACTCAAAAGTGGTTAGTAATAAAAGAACATGAAATTAGCATATAAATTGATTAAAAGAAAAATACACATAATCAGCAAACTTTTTTTGAACTTACATAATCAGCTAGCTGAAAACAACTTACTTTCAGTATAGGGGTAAAATAGTAATTTTGAAAAAGTTAGTTTTACTCTGAAGTAAACACAAACTCCTTTCATACTAGGTGGTTACTAATTAAAGGAAGTGTAATAATAATGTTTTTTTTTAATAACATAATGTACGAATCTGTTTAGAGGATGTTTTGGAACTGCTTATATGCTATAATCTACTAAAATAAGCTGTTCTGCAAACACTCAAAACTGCTTAACTGCAATAAGCAATCCTAAGCACCCTCTTAACATCTAATTATAGAAACATTACAAGAACTTACAAGCTACCAATATCATCACCAACTTTACATCCATTACCTCCTCTAACTCTCCTGAAAAAACACCAAAACACAAAACCAACATCAAAAAACACAATCTTTGTAACAAATATCCTTAAATTCACAAGTTTTAAAATTAGAAAGTTTACGGCCTAGGACGAATAGTCCAGAAAACAGAGTAAGTCCAGTCAGAATTAAAACAAACACTTCTTAAAGCTTCATGAAGTGCCATCATTCCAACTGCTTCTTTGTTTCTATCAACTGAACCAGACCCCACCATTTTGTTACTACTACCTTTTTTTAGCAAGATTTGCAAAGGTGATGAAAACTAAGTATACTAGTTGATCATTTAGCTCATACCAATGTTTTAAATTTTTATAAAACTTTGGTTAAAAAGAGTATAAAAAGGAGTGTAAAATGGAGTGTGTTATTATGCCAAGGGTTGATGAAAGGCGGTGAGAGTTTATTATTTGGAAGTAAAATGAGTTTGGTTGTTCACCTTTAACTTTAACTACCACACTATAATTATTTATTTATGTTGTGGGTTAATTTCATTGATTAACTCACCAAATTCATGAATATCTTTAAATGATCATGATATTTTACCTTACTCAAGTATTTAATTACATTAATTTGTTTTGTCGTTATTACTTATGAGGTGATGATTTGCACATTTCAATTTTTTATTCGCACACTCAATTATACAAGTAGTTAATGCAAAATATTAATACAGTACAAGTCTGGCATGCATGAATTGAAGTGTGTCAATCAACTTGTAATGTGTGCAAATCAATTCCCTTACTTATGAGATATGATTTGTACGCGACGAGTAATATTGTGTTGTTGGTTAATGTTGCGTACGGTTTTTTGGTGTAGTTTGTTGTTGTTATTGATGAGAGGTGATTTGTGCACGACGAGTAATGTTGTATTGTTGGTTTATGTTGCGTATAATTTTTTGGTCTATGTTAAGTTGGATGTCATTTGGTTTCGGTATTGTATTGTTTGAGCATGTTTTGGTAGTTTATTGTCGTAGAACTTGTGTTGTGTCCGATTAGTGTGTCTATTCTCTCACAATGTTTATTGTCTGATATTATTTATTGTCTTAAATCAATGTAGTAGTTACTTATATCGGTTTTTAGCCTTGAGCAATCGGAAAATAAAAGTTTCACTTCTCTTACGCTAAAAAGACAAGAATTTAGGCGTTTTAAAAAATAATTTATGCATCACAATCATCATTGTTTTGACAAGTTTAAATTCCAATAAAATACATTAATAAAATAGTATGAGTGTAGCCGTCACTCAAAAGGTGCACGGGTTAAAGGTTTTTTCGTCAATTTAAATTCGAGACAACACTGAGTGTAAAATCATTTAAATCAAGTTTGTAATAAGCAAAGTAATTAATATGGTGTACAAAATTAACTACCGTAGTTTTAAGTTATCGATTCTTGTAACCGTCTAATGAATAATACAAGAGAAGGGTAATTGCCATGTATCCGGCTCACCTAATACTACTTGAGTGTCAGTTGTATTCAGTTTTTCATATCATTTTTTTTCTTAGTCGTGTAGTTTTTTCTTCTTACTTGCCATTTATCTAACCCGTCTTAAAATCCTACGTAACCAATTTCTTTTCCCTTTTATGCAACATGAAAATTCCCACTTTTTCAACAACAAAAAGAGTGGCAAGTGAGGTCCCAAAATGGTATAATTTGGGGTTGTTTGGATAGAGTAGAAATGACTTTATCAATGTCACAATCCTTGACCAAACACACCCCTAAATGGTATGGTGGAAGGTTTGTTAAGGACATCATAGGTTAGGCAAAATAGAATCTTTACCGGTCAAAAGGCATGAGGGGATTTTGAAGGTTAGATTTGGGAGGGTTATTTTATTAGAGTATGGGTTTAATAATATAATTGTCAATTAACTAATGGGTTACTATTATACTTAGATGAATTTTATTTGTAAAAGGTAAAGGTACAAAAAATATACCTTAGGATCTCAACACTGATGCTAACTGCTTATTTTTTAGCAAATATGTGACCTATGAGATTGTATAGAAAATCTTATTAGGTTGAAGAATTTGAAGTACATTCATCTACCGCCTTATGAACAAAGGGCGTGATACTCACACCACATTTTTTGATACATGCATCACAATTTGTGCATTACAGTATTTTACGGTATAAATTGTAATGCACAAATTGTGGTACATGCATCAAAAGATGTGATGTAGGTTTCAATTCTCTATGAAAAAAGCTATACCGAAGAAAACATAAGTTCTTTGTTCATATCATCATGGTTAAGCTAACAATATACACGATGTTAAGATAACAAACATTTGGTGAACCAACATAAGTTTGATTTTTCAAATTATAATGCAAAATTTAGATGTTATAACCATCTGAATAGACACATGTACCAATATATAAGTTTGTCGCATATCTTATGCAAACATATTTTAAGGTTACAAGAGTAAAACGAGCCTTTCATTTACATGTACGTTAGTTTAATCAGCATACTCCATAAATGTTTATAACCGTTTTTATAGTCATCACTAAAATATGTAACCATTGAGTTTTGAACATTAAGAAAGGGGTGTCTAGGATCGCCTATAACAATAGATTATATGTTTTGAAAATGGATAATTAAATAATTAGCTTTTACAAAATTTGATTTTGAAATGTAGCGTTTAAATGTATTTATGTTGTTTGATAACACAATAATCAAATAAGCAATTTTTCAAGTGTTTGACTTATTAAACTATTTATAACTTAACGTGTAATATGACAAAAAAAAAGAAAAAAAAAATCATATTATTATATATGATATATAGCTTCGTAGGTAAACATATAACAATTAATCTTTTCTTTATAAAACTTGATATACGTATTATCTATAACAATTAACTAGTTATAATACCCATGCATACACGGGGTTTTGACAAAAAAAATTATTCTATATTAATACTGAATATTGTGTCTTTAAATGTAATTGCATATAATTATATAGTTATAAGTTTCGTCACGCACGAAGTTTACACATAAACCAAATTTATTTTAACATTTTAGTTCGGTATATACACATATAACAATTTGCCCATGAAAATTGTGATATAAGTGCAACTAATGCTTATGCACGAGTTTTTCATTATGCATTAATTTCCATTAGAATTTGGTAAAATATTTATAAAAATTTCTGTTAGGTAACTCAAAATCTATTTTTATTTAGCTGACAAAGATGTTGATGTTGTTATTTAAATTTCACTACTGATATTATGTTTTACACATGATGCAAGTTTAATAGCACATAATGAGCATTGATAAAGTTAAAGTATACTCCTTAAAGTTTTTTATAAATGTTTTTATAGATAGCCTTATATAAATAAATAAGAATTACATGATTCATTGTTATAAGTAAAACCGCGTATATTTATTTTTATATTAAAGCAACATGTGCTTACAATTTTATAATTATATTCTCATTTTCAGTAATTTAGCCGTGTTTAAAATGTAAACTGGTGTCCACATAAGTTAAACTATTAAAAATAAAACAAATGAGTCTTTATTGAACGTATATATAAAAAATATTGATACTTATAATCTTATGCAAATTTATATGTTGTAATTTTAAAACAACATATACATTGTATTTTTTAAGATATAAAGTATAAAGTGTATAAAGTCTAAGGGGGTATTTGTTTATAATTCAAAGTTATTAAAAATATGAAGGCTTATAATATTATACTTAACTCTATATAATTTTATAAAATTCAACCACTAAAGTTTTATTAATTACCTCATCTTTTTAAGTTTTGTTTTCACAAATTGACACCTATATTTTATGTGTTTTTTATCCACCATATTTCTCCACCAAATTTATTAAAGTTTGACCAAAATCAATTTAATTTTGACTTTTATCAACCAATCACATCACACGATTTTGCTTACGTGGTGAAATAGAGCTCTTCTATTGGCCCAATTATTTTTTCAATAAGAATAAATTGACAAAATCACTTCGAAATGATGTAATTATTTTATTATATAAAAGATTAACATGCGTCACTCTTAACATTTTTTTATAACTTTTTAAAATAAAACGTCTAACTTATCATTTTTAATCTCATCCATACACCCCAAGGTTAGGATCCTATGATTGGATTGCCATCCTTTCAAGTTGGTTTTAACATTACTTATCATGTTAAAAAAAAGTTTAGAAAGTAGAGAAAATCATTATATAGTGACAAGTGTCCTTATTTTACTTTTAATGGCTCTTTTTTACTAGTAGTTATTTTTACTCTTAATCAATGATCATTGTCATGTTCATCATATTAGAATTAAAGCTCATCATAAAAGAAAATTTGTTCATAAAAAAAAACTGATGAACATTCTGATAACAAAGAAGAGAAAAAATTCTTCAAAAAGAAAACCGATGAACAACGTGATATAACTAATTAACATTGTGATGTTATTTATCAAAAACAATGATGAACATTGTGATAACACAAAAAAAGGAAAAAGTTCCTTAAAAAAGAAAAACTGATGAACACTGTGACGTTGTTTATCAAAGAAAACGGATGAACATTGTGATAACATAAAAAGAAAGTTCTTCAAAAGAAAATGTTGACAACGTGATTTAAGCGATAAACATTATGGAATTTAAAAAAAAAAAAAAAAAAAAAAAAAAAAAACGGTGAACATTATGATAAAAAAAGTTCAAAAAATAATTGATGAACAATGTGATTTTTATTTTACTTGATTAACACTTTAAAGTCTACAACTAACAAAGTTTCATTGAGACATTTCATCAAACACCATGTAGACATTTTTGTAAACACTTTATCTGTTTGAATTTTTTTAAAGGAACAACTTGAAAGAACAATGAAAGATGAAGAATTAATGATGAGTTTATGTTTATTAATCTTAATTTGAAATAAAAACCTGAGAAATACTAAAGAAATGTATTGTTGAATCGAAGAGAAAAGAAGAGTGAATTGTGGCTTTGAGGGAAAAAGAAATGGGAAAGGATCCTCTCAAGTTATAAATAACTTGATGGATCAAGTTAAGCAATTATCAAGCATTGGATCAAATTCAATGACTCAAATCAAAAGAACATGAGATGATTTGAGCCATTAGATTTAATCCGATGATTAATACATGCAACTTGATCCATCAAGTTATTTATAACTTGAGAGAATTCTCTCTCAAAAGAAAGAGAGGACACGTGTCATAAGGTGGTGACATTTTATACTTTTTATTTTGGTGTGACTTTGCATTGAACGCTTACGAAATACCCCATATCACTTTTTATCTTTACACCTCACTTTTCACACTTTCCCAAAGGGGTTGATATTCACACCATTTTTTCTTATACATACATCACACTGTACAAGACAGTAATGCACAATTATGGTGTATGTATAAAAAAAATAATGTGAGTATCAACACCCTTTCCCAAAACTTGTAAATACAAAACTCATCGCCACCCTCGTCTTCATCCATTGCCACCAATACCATTTTTCACAATAATTCTTCACCATCGTTAACCATGCACTTCTATCATACGTTGAATATGTGAAGAACGCATATTCACATGTGAAAATATTTTTTATTTAGTCGATCAATAGTGGGTAATTGTAAGTTTAACAAAGATAACAAAATGGTGGTTATGTGCTATGTTTAAAGATAAAGGGGCAATTACATATATACCCATTAAAACTTGCATATTTGCATATATACATAAAACATGCTTAAACATCATTGTATACTGTGAATTAAAAACTTACATTATGAGAAAATATGCAAATATTCATATTTTAGTGGTTATATATGCAATTCCTACTAAGATAAATTACTTTTTACAAAAGCATGTAAATACCTGCTTTTTCAAAAGAGGATTGCTACATCCATATACATTTTACAAAAACAAATCCACACAAAGGATGTGTCAACATGTGATTGGTGTGATTAAAGAGAAGAGGAGAAAGTGTATGAAAATACACCAATCACATGTTGCCACCTCTTTATGTGGATTTATTTTTATAAAATGTAGGAAAATCACCAGAAATGTAGTTAACTTGTCATTTTTTTCCATCAGTATGTAGCATTCTTTTTTTTTCTCATTCGTCAATAAACCTCATCGTTAGTCCTTTGTGTGTACTGCTACCAAAAAACTCGCATCGTTGGTCCTTTATGCTAACGATCGTTAATAAATAACTTAAAATTTGGTTATCTTACGCTAAACTTGCGTCGTTGGTCCTTTATACTAACAATCGTTAAAAATAACTTAAAATTTGGTTTTCTTACGCTTAAGTCCCTTTTTCACGTTTTTACACGCCGCTCGCTTTAACACGCCATTCGCTTTTTCACGGCTTTATCCGTTTTACACGTTTTCATTCGTTACACGCCGCCTCGCTTTTTCACTTTTCTTCTATTTTTCCCGTTCGCTCGTTTTTCACGTTCATCTGCTTTACACGTTTTCATCCATTTTACACATTTTCGTCCATTTTGCACGTTGCTCGTTTTACACGCCATCCGCTTTAACACGGTTTCGTCCTTTTCACGTTTTCATCCGTTTTACACGTTTTCATCCGCTTTAACAATGTTTAAATGCATTTTCACGTTTTCTTCACGCTTCCGTTTTGCGTGTTTCATCTGTTTGCAGGTTTTCGTATGTTTTACATTTCATTATGTTTTAACACGCCATCCATTTTAACACGCCGTCCAATATTCACGCGCCCATCCATTTTCCACGCCATCCGTTTCTATATGTTTTCATCCATTTTGCGCCGTCCGCTTTGCACGCCGTCCGTTGTTTCACGCCATCGTTGTTTCATCGCTTCCGTTTTACACGCCATCCGTTGTTTCACGATTCGCTCGTGTTTCACATTTTGTGTAAAACGGACGAAAACGCAGATGTATGAAAACGTGTAAAAACATAGGAAAACGAGAAAAATGGACGAAAACGTGTTAAAACAGAAAAAAAATTGTGTAAAAACATACGAAATCGTGCAAAAACAGTCAAAAACGTGAAAAAACGGACGAAAACATGTTAGAACGGATGAAAACGTGAAAAGAGTGGATGAAAACGTGAATAACGGACGAAAACGTGTTAAATGGATGAAAACGTGTTAAACATACGAAATGTATAAAACATACGAAAACTCGCAAATGATGAAAACACGCAAAACGGAAGAAAACGTAAAATAGAAGAAAACGTGAAAAAACATTTAAACCGTGCTAAACGGATGAAAACGTAAAACAGATGAAAACGTGAAAAACAGACAAAACCGTGTTAAACGGACGAAACCGTGTTAAAACGGATGAAAACATGTAAAACGAACAAAACGGACGAAAATGTGTAAAACGGATGAAAACGTAAAAGCGGATGAAAACGTGAAAACGAACGAAAACTTGAAAAGCGGATGAAAGCGTAAAACGTATGAAAATGTGAAAAAGCGAAAACGTGAAAACGAACGGAAACGTAAGAAAACAAAATTTTAAGTTATTTTTAACGATCGTTAGTATAAAGGACCAACGATGCAAGTTTATCGAAGATAACCAAATTTTAAGTTATTTATTAACGGCCGTTAGCATAAAGGACTAACGATGCGTGTTTTTTGGTAACGGCACACACAAAGGACTAACGATAGAGGTTTATTGACGAATGAGGAAAAAAAGAATGCTACATACAATGGGAAGAAATGGCAAGTTACTACATTTCTGGTGATTCGCCCTAAAATGTATGTGGATGTATCAATCCTTTTTTCAAAATGGCATTTAATGGATTCCAAACACAAATAAGTGATTTTTCTTGTTCCTTACCAAACATTTACAACTAGATTATATTACGTTTTTAAAACGTAATAAGAAGATAACACTTCCAAACGCAATGTCACACACCCCCAAAACCATCTTAAGACGATATTATTAGGACTGTAAATGAACTGAACGTTTAATGAACTTTTCATGAACCGTTCGATTAAAAGTCCGTTTATGTCCATTTATTTATTAAATAAACGAACATGAACAATATTTTATATTCGTTTAGTTAAATAAACGAACTTGAACAAAAATTGCGCTCGTTCATTTATTTTCGTGAATGTCCGATTATGCGTTTATTAACGTTCGTTTATGTTCATGTATTTGTTTATGTTCGTTTAGCATATCTTTTAATTGTATACTTTTTAAACTTGTTTGTATAAATAAAAAAACACTTATAAAATAAAATATTATGCAAAATCTAATAAAGTTTATATTTGTTTTCTACATTCATTTATACTAGACGAGTACCCGCGCCTAGCGGCAACGGTTTCTAGCGTCAGATAATTAATGACTTGTGATATTGTAGTGAGTGTTTTGTGTAGCGTTTAAAATAGAACGTGAACCGATGAAAATGCAATTGCAAACGGTTGTACTATAAGATAACTAAAGTCTAGACAAAATTCTTAACATCTATCAAACAACATATAAAAACATTTAATGAAAATGAAAGTAAACATTACATCAGTTATGAGATAAAAACTAACAACACACGTTACTTATCGCGTAAAAACTAACAACAATGTGATTAATGGTGCCGTTGTTAAGAAGAACGCAAGTAACAAAATTAGCATGAATGTGATTAGCCCAAAATAAAAAAAATGGGCTAATTTTGGCTATTTTGTAAAAGATTTGGGCACATTTAGCCTATTGAAAAGTTAAATGTGCACTAACGGGCACATATTTTCTCTTAATTGTAAAACATTATAATCGTTTTTGAAGAAAAACTAAATTATATACTATTTATATAGCGACATATCATTTTGTGTCAAAAAAAGTTTATGGGCTCTAAACGAAAAAATAATAAAAGTTTGAAGATTTGGGGATTAAACATAATGTTTGGAAACCCGGTTCGACCCGGTTGAACCGTTCACATCAAAAAACGGGTTGATTTAAACTGAGTCAACCCGACAGGTAGGGTTAAAACATGTCAAATTAAACAGGGTCAACTCACCGGGTTTGAAGCGTCCCGAGTCAACCCGGTTTTCGATATATATTAATAGTTTTAAATTTTCACTTTTTACTTTTTGAGTTTTCTTTATATATAGTATAGCGAAGTACCGCGCGTTGCAATGGCGTGTCACATGACGATTAACCGAGAATAGATCTCGATGAGACTCGATTCACCGCTTTGTATTGGTTTCAACGGGTCCCGTTCGTTCGCGGATGGTCGTTATTGGTTAGCCGAACGGTGGCATACACGTTTTCGGTTGAACCTGTTGGTCCGTCCGATTTTCAAAACTATATGTACTATCAACTTGTTAGCTTGTATGAAGTTTTGTATGTTTTATTAATTTGTATAATGTGTATACTAACATGAACTTTTCATTTTAAGGTGTTTTAAAAATAACATTAATTAGTGTGTCTAATTATTTTATATTTAGAATTATATTGTAGCTTGTTTAAATTGTACATTGTGAAAATTTTATTGTACTTTTTAGGAAATGGTGTTTTAATTGGTTGTTTTCAATTTGGTAGATATGCTTTTAATAAGAGTATTAATTACACAATACATTTCTCTCACCTTTGACTTTCAACTTTTCACTTTTCAAGGTTTGACCATTTTTCTATTATATGTAGTATAGATTTGTTTAGAGTTCGTTTAATGTCTTAATGAACGATAATAAATGAACAAAGTAACTCATTTTTTTAATAAACGAATAAGGAAAAAAAATTCGTTCATTTAAGTATTTATGTCTCGTTTATCATCCGGTTAAAGTTAAACGAACAAATATGAACGAAACTTTGTTAATATTCGTTCGGTTCATTTATGGCCCTAATTATTGACTTATTGTGCACTAGACCCACTCCATGATGATTACAAACATCTTTCAATTCACTTTAGTGCTGAATTTATTTGTAGCCACAAATAATTGTATGTCTTAAAATATTATTATTGGACCAATTATAAACTAATTTTAGGATTAAGGTGGTCACGTGCACACGTGCCATGGCCGTGCGTCGGTGCATGAAAGAAAGTCCGTTGCACTTGCATAAATTGCGGGGTCACATTGCGTCTCATGTCCTTTTTACACGCGCCGTGTAACCCACCCTCCATGGCTCACGGTCAGATGATTAGAAGTTGGCTGCTTTGTGCGCGTGGGTCAAAGACCCAAAGTTTCCGGTTTGACCGCCCTAGGCCTCGGTAGTGGATCCCACAAACGTATCTTTGCGGGTCCCGTGTTTAATATTTTTTCGCCTGAAAATAATTTTCAGCTCATTTTCCCATTATAACGGTAACAGAGTCTGTGTGTGTACATCATCAACCATCACAAAAATACTATACAAACACAAAAAAGTCTAATATATGATTCAATTCTTTTAATGATATTTAAGAAAATGTTGTGCGTTTGGTATCTTTGTCGTTAATAATGATAGTAAGATGAGCTGATAGATTGGTGGATCCTCATCTACGAAAGATTCATACCATTTTATTTGATGTATATAAAGTATTGATTATATTTAAGATTCATTACCATAGTATGACCCTCTCATTTTAAACAAACAACTTTAGGGCCCGTTTGGTTAGATAAATGAGAATGAGACGTGTTTGTTTTATTTTGTTTTGTGGGTCCAGAATGAAACGAAGATATCATAGTCATGATTCATTACACACTAATTTGGTGTCTACGAAATCCATTCCAGTGGGCCTTATTTTTCACTACAAAATTCAAAAATCTATACACTTTTTCATATCATATTTTATCAACCAAACATAAACAATCGTAATGATACACTTTTTCGTACTCATTGTCATTCCATATCATTCCAAATCTGATACCCATTGTTATTCCTAGCAACAAACCAAACGGGCCCTTAATCACTTTCATAGTTATAGGTTCATTCTCATATTGGGATACCAAACGCACCGATTGCTTGTGTTTGATTTAGTTGTTCAGCTAATCAGTTTAGGATACTTGCAAGTTTTGTTTGGTAGTGTTGGTTTTTTACTAAGATAAATTAATGAAGGTCATATAAACGAGTGTTAATGGGTACTCGTATATGAGTGGATGGTTTATGGGTATATTATGGGGCAAATCACTTGAAAATGTAGTTAATTTATCACTTTTTGTGGTTGTATGTATATATCTTTTTTATTTTACATTCTATCACTAAACCTCCATCGTTAGTCCTTTCTGTGTACCCGTTAACAAAAAACCCTGCATCGTTAGTTCTTTATACTAACGACCGTTAATAAATAACTTAATATTTGGTTATCTTACCCTAAACTTGCTTCGTTGGTCTTTTATACTAACACTCGTTAAAAAATAACTTAAAATTTAGTTTCTTACGTTTTTGTCCATTTTTTTTCACGTTTTCGTCCGTTTTTACACGTTTTTGTTCGTTTTAACACGTGTTCATCCGTTTTTACACGTTTTTGTTCGTAATTGCACGCCGCCCATTTTACGTTTTCATCCGCTTTAACACGCTTTTTCACGTTTTCATCCGCTCTAACACGCTTTTATCCGTGTTTACACGCCGTCCGCTTTTACACGTTTGGCGTCGTTTCTTACGCCGTCCGCTTTTACGTTTTAAATCATTTTTACGTTTTCGCCACCTTTACACGCCGTCCGCTTTTTCACGCCATCCGTTTTACATGTTTTCATCCGCTTTTACGCTTTATCCGTATTTGCACGCCGTCCGTTTTCATCCGCTTTTAACACATTTTTATCCATGTATACATCGCCATCCATTTTTACACGCTGCTCGTTTTAACACGCCGCCTCGTTTACACGCCGTCACCTTTTAACGTTTTAAATGCTCGCTTTTCACGCCATCCGTTTTACATGTTGACATCCGCTTTTACATGTTTTTGTTCAGATTTGCACGCTTTAGTTCGTTTTACACGCCATCCGGTTTAACACGTTGCTCGTTTTTCACGTTTTCATCCTTCCTTACTCATTCTTATCCGTTTTACACGCCGTCCGTTTTGCATGTTTCGCTCATTTTACATGCTTTCATCCGTTATACACGCCGTCCATTTTGCACCTATTCATCCGCTTTTGTATGTTTCGTCTATTTTACACGCCGTCTGTTTTACAAGCCAGATGCGTTGCACGTTTTACACGTGGACGGCGATGGAACAATGGATGAAAACGTAAAACATGTAAAACGATGAAAACGTAAAAATGCAACAAAACGCAAAAACGTATGGAATCACTAAAAAACGTCGGAAACGTAAAATGAACAAAAACGCGCAAAAACGGAGGAAAATGTGTAAAACGAATGAAAACAGGTCGAAACGGATGAAAACGTGAAATTCGTTCATTTTTACATGCTTTCATCCGTTTATACACGTTTTCGTCCATTTTTGCACCTTTTCATCTGTTTTTGTATGTTTTCGTCAATTTTTACACGTTTTCGTCCGTTTTACACATTTTCGTCCGTTTTACAAGTTTTCGTACGTTTTTGCATGTTTTTATCCGTTTTTGCACGTGGACAAAAATGTGGAACAATGGATGAGAACGTGTAAAAACATGTAAAAACGTATGAAAACGTAAAATGCAACAAACGCAAAAACGTATGAAATCACTAAAAACGTCTTTAAAACGTAAAATGAACAAAACGCGCAAAACGGAGGAAAATGTAAACGAATGAAAACCGGTTTAAACGGATGAAAACGTGAAATTGCTCATTTTTACATGCTTTCATCCGTTTATACACGTTTTCGTCCATTTTTGCACCTTTTCATCTGTTTTTGTATGTTTCGTCTATTTTTACACGTTTTCGTCCGTTTTACACATTTTCGTCCGTTTTACAAGTTTTCGTACGTTTTTGCACTTTTTTATCCGTTTTTGCACGTGGACGAAAATGTGGAACAATGAACGAAAATGTGTAAAAACATGTAAAAACGTTTGAAAACGTAAAAAATGCAACAAAACGTGCAAAAACGTATGAAATCACTAAAAAACGTACGAAAACGTGTAAAAATGAACAAAAACGTGCAAAAACGGAGGAAAATGTGTAAAACGAATGAAAACCGGTCGAAACGGATGAAAACGTGAAATTCGTTCATTTTTACATGCTTTCATCCGTTTATACACGTTTTCGTCCATTTTTGCACATTTTCATCTGTTTTTGTATGTTTTCGTCTATTTTTACACGTTTTCGTCCGTTTTACACATTTTCGTCCGTTTTACAAGTTTTCGTACGTTTTTGCACATTTTTATCCGTTTTTGCACGTGGACAAAAACGTGGAACAATGGATGAAAACGTGTAAAAACATGTAAAAACGTTTGAAAACGTAAAAAATGCAACAAAACGTGCAAAAACGTATGAAGTCAATAAAAAACGTACGAAAACGTGTAAAAATGAACAAAAACGTGCAAAAACGGAGGAAAATGTGTAAAACGAATGAAAACAGGTCGAAACGAATGAAAACGTGAAAAAATTGACGAAAACGTGTTAAAACAGACGAAAACGCGTTAAAACGGAAGAAAACATGTAAATACATATGAAAACGTGCAAAAACAAATGAAAATGTGTAAAAACATGAAAAAATGGACGAAAATGTGTTAAAACGGACGAAAACGTGCAAAAACGAATGAAAACGTGTAAAAACGGATGAAAACGTGAAAAAACAGACAAAAACGTGTTTAAACGGACGAAAACATGTAGAAACGGATGAAAACGTGAAAAACGGACGAAACCTCAGAATACGCATTTAAAACGCAAAACGGACGAAAACGTAACAACGGATGAAAACGTGAAAACGGACGAAAACGCGTTTAAAAACGAATGAAAACGTGTAAAAAGGGATGAAAACGTGAAAAAAAAGACGAAAACGTGTTAAAACGAACGAAAACGTGTAAAAGCGGACGAAAACGTGAAAAAAACGGACGACAACTTAAGAAAATCAAATTTTAAGTTATTTTTTAACGATCGCTAGTATAAAGGACCAACGATGCAAGTTTAGCGTAAGATAACCAAATTTTAAGTTATTTATTAACGGTCGTTAGTATAAAAGACTAACGATGCAAGGTTTTTTGGTAACGGGTACACAGAAACGACTAACGATGGAGGTTTAGTGATAGAATGTGAAAAAAAAAGATAGATACATACAACCATAAAAATTGGCAAGTTAACTACATTTTCAAGTGATTTGCCCTATATGAATGTGTACGTTTTTAACTAGTAATGTTTGTTACAAAAGATAACATTCTAATCAAATATTATTTACATTATAACTAACATAATGTTAAAACATACATTAAACAACTTTAGTTATACAACTTTCACCATATGCGACTCTTAAACAACTTTAATTAGCGAACGTCGTATTGAGAGATCTAAGAGTCGTATAATTATAGGTGGTTAATGTATGTTTTAACACGTGTTGTGTTAAGAGAGGTCCGTCGAAGTGTGTTACGCCCATCGTGAAGGAAAATGTGCAAAATCGATAGGTATCTTGGAAAACAGCAAAAAGGCGGCCTCGTGTTTATTAATCTCATTCGAAATGGGACCCTGCAGTATATTTCACATATTTTTATTTTACTTTAGACCAATGCTAATGATCACCATAACCCCAAACCAACTACACACCCGAGGCGCGTCCCCCACCCCGTCTCCTCGCGTCTAGCACAACCATAGGCGACCGAGACCCCAACCAAATGCATATTATGGTATGCTACCTGAACACAAATTCATTTTTTTTTTCTTTTTTTTCTTTTTTATGTTTTTGGTTGTGGACCGTTAGGAATTAGAAAATTCACTCATTAAAGAGTCGGTCACCTCAAGTATATGTATTCATTAGAAAGCTCGTAGTCGTAGTCTAGTCATATTAATAATAGTTTGTTATGTAACACCGTGGAGGACTGGACGGTCTTTACCCATCAGATGCCCGATCCATGCCCCATAGGTGGCGTTTGTTTGTAAGAAATTATAAATACCCTCTACCTCCCAAGGTAGAGGGTTCGAGCTCAATACCATTTTTCTTTGTTTCACATAGTTCCCAACTCTTTTCCTTTTCTCTCTAGAACTTCTCTCTCTAAACATACTTGAACGCCCACATGTTTATGGTTTAGTGTGTTTGTGAAACCTATATTTTACAATTGGTATCAAGAGCCATGGTTTGATCACCATCTTTCATGCTCTTTGTTTTGGCGGATTTCATAAGGTTTTGGGGTATTAAGTGTTTAGAAGAGTTTGATTAATTTGGACAAATTTTAGTGTTAAAGTTTGAATTTTGCTTGTACTTTTGTGTTTAGGATCATCATATGTGTTTATGTTTTGAATTGGAAGGCTTAAATCATTGTGGTTTGGTTGTTTTTTTATTGATAAAGTGGTTATTTTTGAAAATGTAGTTAACTTGCCAATTTTTAGTCTCGGATATTTTGTTCTTCAAAGCGAGTTGATTTGTTACCGGATGCGAGTTGATATATGCGACTTGGCTATTTAGCGAGTTGCTTTTAAGCGACTTGGTGGTTAAGTCAGGTCTGCTTGCGACTTGCTATTGCGAGTTGATTCCTAAAGCGACTTGTTTCTTTAAGCGAGTTGATTGTGTTGCGTGTTGATACTAAAGCGAGTTGGCTATTTAGCGACTTGTTTCATCAAGCGAGTTGATTGTGTTGCGAGTTTATACTAATGCGACTTGGCTATTTAGCGAGTTGATTCCTTGCGACTTGTTCCTTTGAGCGAGTTGGTTGTTTAGCGAGTTGATTACTAAGCGAGTTGAGTGTTTAGCTACTTGTCTATTTAGACTTGTTACTTCTTCGTGATACATTCTTGCGGTTGTTCTTTGGTTTAGTAAAATCCCGTGAAAGAATCAATTTCTGGTTTAATCAAAGAATAGTAAAATCCGTAGAACTTGTAATCATGGCAAACATCGCTCCTACTATTTCTTCCGTAGAGCGAGGACGCTCAGCAGGTCGATACACGCCCACCAATGCTTGACAGTAATCGATTATGACTCATGGGCACAACGAATCCGATTGTCTTGTTTGGGAAAAGAAAACGGAGTCAACATTCTCAAGTCAATCGATGAAGGACCTTATCGATTGAGACTACTAGAGACTTGATTGATACATGTGCGGATGGAACAATGATCTATGGAATAGATGCACCAAAGACATATGATGAGCTCACCGATAAGGAGAAAAGAGATTCGATGCGGATATCGTGGCTTCTAACATTATACTTCAAGGTCTTCCAAAAGACATCTACAAGCTTATCAATCACAACATCAAGCAAAGGTCAGATGGGATAATGTCAAGATGTTTCTTTACGGTTCGAATTAACTATGGAAAACAGAGAATCACAACTCTATGATGAATTTGAGCACTTCAAGATGAAACCGATGAGAGTGTCTATGAGTATTACGTGAGATTCCACAAGCTTGTTAATGACATGAGGAACATCGAATGACTATGCTAAACATTCACCGAATTCAAAGTTTGTAAACAACATGAATCCCGAGTGGCACAAATTTGTCACTTCGTGAAGCTAACCAAAGGACTAAAGAACACAAACTATGAGCAATCAGATGCATTTCTTCTTCGAATGAGAGGCATGCTATGTTTGAGAAAAGGATTCGGATCGGTTCAAAACCAATCGTGGAGAATCAAGCTCACCAAATGATTCTACTGACTTTCTACTCAAACATTGGAATTACCACCAAAGCATCTCAAGTTATACCCATGGGTAATGGTAATCACAAACTCATTCCCGATCCAATGTTCAAACAAGTCGATGCCGATGCACACGCTGGAAACTTCATTAATCAACTGGCTCTCATGATTAGTCAAACATGAACTCTCTCCCACACACCAACAACAACCTCATAATAGCATCCAATCCACACAATCAAGCCACCGCCGAGATGGGAAGGTTATGGTACAACCAGTTCAAGAAAGGCGGATGAACAAGGGAGAGGTGGAGCCGGTAGAGGATATGTGGCAAATCGTATAGGGGAAGGAATGGAAATCAAGGACAAGCAAAGCCGATCAAATGCTACAACCGTGGCGGTGAGGACACATTGCAAGGAACCGCGACATCTCAAAACGCCCTCGAATCGAGTACTTGAGGATAAGATGTTGCTTGTTCAAGCTCGGGATAATGGATCTACTTTGGATGAAGAGGAGTTATTGTTTCTTCAAGGGATGCCAAGACTTATGATGTCGATGTTGATGAACACCCAATTCAGAGATAGGCCATAATCATCGAATGCCTTTCAAGTTGCATACTTGTGATGCATACGACTGACGCCAATGATGAACCCATCGCACAAACAATCTTCATGGCTAGCATTTCTCCAATGGTCTCTCCAAAGGTCCCTCACCACAAAGAAGCTAGTCCATCCAAAGAATCAATCATTTCGAGGTATTAAAACTATATGATGATGTTGATGAGCGAAAGATGCATAATGAAGTACAAACTCGAGACTTATGAATCGATATTGATTATGAGGGTAATAGCAATATTGTCCCATATGATCAATATGTGAAGCAAAATGAAAGTGAGGTTGTACCAAGTAATGCATTTTCCGAGTCAATGATGACTAACTTTTAATGAACATACCGCATGTGCCCCGATGATTCTCGTTGTCTCCGAACTTAATGCCTATAAAGAACGTGTTGCTATTTATGAACAACGTGCTAAGTTTGAGTTAACCACCCGTGAGCGTGAAATGGATGACCAAATGCGCATAACTATTAGAAAAAGTAATTTTAGAGAAGAAGTATTAAAACAAGAGTTAAACTCCTTACAAGAAAAGCTTTCTAAAGCGCTAAGCAAAAACAAGAACTTCAAGAAAATGTTAAAATGCTTAAGCAAGAATTCAAAGCTAACGAATCAAAACTTTGAATGATTTTTCTAATCTAAAACCTTGAAAACAAGCTTGAAAATAAGTTATACGCACAAGGAATACCATTCGATCGCTTCACTTGATCACTAAGTATAGAGTCTTAAGCGATAAGCATAGCATTCCCTTGTTGAGGAACCAAATCCAGAGGTCATTAAAAGGCTAGAATCGCTCATAAGGTCATTTATGATGGCAATGAAATCCTTAAGCCTAGACAGAACCTAGTTGTCTTTGAGTGCACGGAGGAAGATAAGAAATCGATGAGGTCACTAGGAGAAAATGGATAAGAAACTCAACAATTCTTCATGTAAAGAGAAAAACATAATTATCAAACCCCATGACTACAAAAAGGAAAATTGGATTTCCTTGAACATGTTTAAGCCTCAAACATTGTTAACACCCGAACAAGTATTATGGAAAAAGGATCTAGATAAACAAAAAGCAGAGAATCTTGTTGTAACAAACCCCCCTCTTAGGAAAATGCCTTCAGCTACTGTGTATCCTCCTAATACACCAATGCATCTAGTCCCTAGAACTATTGCCACTAAAAGCAAGACCTTAATCAGTCAATATGTCATCTTCCAATTATTTGTTGACTTTGAAAAAACTTGTAAGAAAAGGATCACACCCACTGGGATAATGAGAAGGGAAAGGGTTTTGAGCAAACTAAAGAATGCTATTTAAGCGAGATCATGTCTTTCTTTAAACAACTAAAAGATCAATTTGAGAGTCTTAAAAGGGATGGATTCGATATTAAAGAAATGGAAAAGGAATTTGATGCAATGATAGTTGAGGTTAGTGACTATGAGCATGAATTAAAATATAATGAGATTGAGAGGAAGAACTTGCACACATTAAATAAAATCTTATTTCGAATATATTGTTCAAGATGTGTTTTACATCGCTACGAATCACTCCATTATCGCTTCTCGATTTCATGAATTATCTATTGCATTGAAAGTTTCCCATGATCATGTCATTGAGCTTGAAAACAAAACTCATAACTTAGTGAGAAAATTGATCGAGATGATCACGATAATTTGGTAAAACATCTTTCTAAACTAGAAGTTGAACATTTTGATTTGCAACTAAAATATCAACATCTTAAAGAAAATGTTAAAACCTCAAATATCAAGACATCCTCGGATGTTCCGAGTTTGATGCGCTTTTCGGATAAATAAACGTGATGAATGATTCAAGCTCATTGTTGCACGATCGTAAAGTTGAAAGCCCAAATTTCTCAATAAAGGGTGAAAATAACAATGTGATGGCTCTCAAATGCCTCCTCCTTTAGATTCTCAAGATTCTCAAAATTTTCATCTTTAAAACTTAGTAAACGCTTTACAAAAGGAAAACGAGAGCTTTCTAGAAGAAAATGAAAAAGTTAAACGTCACTTTAAAGAGTTATATGATTCAATGAAAGTCACTCGTGACAAAAACAACGAAAAAATAACTTCTTTACAAAAGGAAATTGAGAACTGAGGGTCGGGAAAAAGGGAACCGCCACTTGTTTTAATGAGAATGTCGTTTCAAAGTCATCCTCCGACCCAAGTATCTCATGATCAATTAAATACATTCCTCCTCATCTTAGGAATAATGAACTTGTGTTTCATAACCATCGTGCTCACCTTAAGGATAGTCTAGAATGTCTCCGTGAGATTGTGGAGGAGGATTACCTAAATAAGCCTCTTGATAGAAATTAGGTTTGCGTGCATTCGTGCCAAACGATCTCGTGAACCGCTAGAATGCTTAATTGCAACATGTCCTAAATCCTTAGGTGCGAAAGGTAAAGCTGTGATGCCTTGTTCTATGCCTAGTGCCAAGCATACAAACCATTCTATACCCGGTTTAAGATAGTGAACACTAATGTGCCTTCGAATAGTTCGGATCCTTGCACATCTAGTTCAGAATGCAAAGGTAGATCAACCAACTAATGTTCCCATAATTCCCTCTACAGAGTAATCGTGACATTAAAGCAAGCGGGTCAAAGCCTCCAGCAATACAAAGCAAGATAGGACCTCGCAAGCTAAGAATGCACCGGAAGAGAGTAGAAGACTAACCTAGGAACTTTAAGTTTGAGTTGAATAAAACGAATCGTGTTGATTCTAGTATTAGCCATAGGCGCATCGTAATTAATTCGACTCGATTCTATCCGCAAACCATGTAATGATGTCCGCTTGAATTTCATTGCTAATCATGAATGTGGTGTGAATGTTTTGTCTAATGTTGTCAATTGCCTCGTGAAAATTGTTAATGCTAAAAATCATGCTAAGAAGGCTAAAAGGCAAAGACGAAGAAAGTTAGAAACAAAGGAAACCCACGGGAAGAACATTTAGTAAGATAGGTTATCGATGGATACCTTTTGGTCAAAAGGCTAATCGGCCCCGCCCTCAATTTGCTAAGACAATGCCCACTAGAAAATGGATGCCCCACCGGTAGAACTATTCCTTTAAGAAGTGAACATACTTTGAACAGTCAAATCGGACACCAAGATTGCATCTATTCCCGATGATTCCATTACTTCTATTTCGATATGAATGTTTCTATCTCGATGTGGGTGTTCCAATCATCGCATTAACCAAATGGAACCCATTCTTGCATGGGGATCCCAATTATCCGCTTATCCATTCTTGTCGTGTTCAACTGCAGATCGCTCAAATCGCTTACGGTACCGGACTCAGTCGTTCCAAGCATACGACCGAGACCGGTCGCGGCTCATGAACTTCGTGAGCAAATTTATCGACGCTTAGATTCGGGAACGATCATTTCGGTGCAATTATGGGTTATGGAGATTATGTTGTTGGTAAAAGTGTTATCTCCGTGGTATATTATGTGGAAGGTCTTGGTCATAACTCGTTCTCTCGTTGGTCAATTATGTGATTCTCGATCTAGAAGTAGCCTTGAGAAAACATACTTGTTTCGTTAGAGAACTTGATGGTAAGGAACTTTTAAGAGGAACACGTGGTTCAAATCTATACACCATCTCTATCGAAGATATGATGAAGTCTTCCAATTTGCTTGTTGTCAAAGGCTTCAAAACAAAGTCATGGTTATGGCATCGTTGTCTTAATCACTTGAACTTCGCACCATCAATGATCTCTCCGGATAGGACTTAGTTGTAGGTTTACCTAGATCAAGTATGAAAAGGATCATCTTTGTTCAAGATGCCAATTGGGAAAATGCAAGAAGTATGCCCATAAACCCAAACCTACAAACTCAATTACTGAAGTTCTTCATACCATTCACATGGATTTATGTGGACCAATGAGAGTGCGAATATCTTTGGTAAGAAATATGTGTTAGTTGTGGTTGATGATTACTCTAGATTCACCGGGTCAAGTTCTTAAGGACAAAGGATGAAACTCCGATATCATCATCAAACTCATCAAACAGTGCAGTTCGACTTAACAAACCGCCGGAATCATCCGAGCAGACAATGGAACCGAGTTTGTTAACAAACACCTTAGTGAGTTTTATGAAAGTGTTGGAATCGGTCATCAAAGAAGCGTTCCACGAACTCCTCAATGTAACGGTGTAGTTGAAAGACTAAATCGAACTCTTGTGGAAGCCGCAAGAACAATGTTGATTTACTCAAAGGTTCCAATGTTTCTCCGGGTCAAGTCATTGCCACTGCATGCTACACACAAAATCGCTCCCTCGATTCACCTTGCTCATGGAAAACTCCATATGAACTTGTCCACAATGTAAAACCTAATCTCTCATTCCTTCATGTATTTGGTGCATTATGTTATCCAACTAATGAGGCCAAGACTTAGGCAAACTTAAAGCTAAAGCGGACATTGGAGTATTTGTAGGGTATGCACCAAACAAAAGGGATACCGAATCTACAACAAAAGAACCCAAAATATCATGGAAACAATTCACGTTACGTTTGATGAGTCGACCGGTCCAATGGCTCTGGACAATCCTGCTCGACCCGCACCTCAAATCGGCCCCATTGGTTCATCCTTGTACCAAATCCTCTCCAATGACTCCATATGTACCTCCATCAAGATGATTTAAGGAAATTGTTTGATCCAATGTTCGATGAACACTATGAACCAAATGTCGATGATATGTCAAATCAATCTCTGAGGTCGCCCTACCCCGTGAATGAAGTCAATCCTTCGTTTCTATATCATTAAGTCAAGAAGCGCGCTGCGATCACTCTGCCTTATCAACAAATCATCAATCATCGAGTGTACATCATGGAAATGTTTCGTATCAATGATGGAGAAAATCCTTTGCTACTCCCTCAAGATGCTCCGCTTGAAAATATATTTGCTCTCGAATCATCATCGAACCATCTTCATCAGAGAAATCGACTCACCTACTTCAGTTCCTCAACTACAACCACATGAACACCTTAGGAAATGGACTCATGATCATTCATTGGACAACATCATTGGAAACCCTCTCGTCCAAAGATCAACACGAAAACAACTTGCAACCGATGCCTTATGGTGCTTCTTCAACTCCATACTCTAAGGTCGAACCAAAGATGTTAAACCGCCATGAATGAAGATACCGGTTCAATGCCATGCAAGAAGAAATTCATGAGTTTGATCGATGATCCAACATTGTTCACCAGAAGTCGTGCAAACATTTAATTCACGCTCAAATTTATGTTGATGATATCATCTTTGCCTCGACCGACCCCAATGAGTGTGACCGTTTTCAAATGAAATGGGTTCTAAATTTCAAATGTCAATGATGGGACAAATGTCATTTTCTTGGGATTACAAATTTCACAAAGTCCCTGAGGCATTTTTATAAATCAATCTAAATATGCAAATTAGATTTTAAAGAAATTTGGATTTGATTCTAGTGACCGCTGACACCCCATGATTGAGCGTATTAAACCGGATGAGGACCACTCGTGGATCATGGTAGACCAAACGAAATATCGTAGCATGATCGGATCCCCGATGTACCTCACATCCGAAGAGACCGATATTACATTCGTTGTATGCATGTGTACTAGATACCGTGCTGTTTCACCAAAAGCACCTTGAAGCGGTTAAACGGGTCTTTCGGTACCTCCAAGGAACCATCAATATGGGACTTTGGTACCGAAGGACACCGGTATGTCACTAACAACATATGCGTATGCGGATCATGCGGTGGTGTCAAGATACTCGTCAAGCACGCCCGAGGTGCTCGGTTTTTGGTGATAAGCTTGTGAAGTGGTCATCAAAAAGCAAATGAGTACTTGTATTTCCTCTACAGTAGGTGAATACATAGCCATGTCATCCTGTTGTGCTCAATTAACTTTAATATTCTGAGAGTAAATCTCCTATTAAAGTTTCTACTAGTCTATCATTTAGATGTACTAACCAACGATATAAGTAATTTTTAGCATGTACTTCTTCATTTAAACGCTTGTAAAACTATGGCAAAGGTTTCGTTCTATGGGCAAACATCGACACATCGTTTGTTGTGTTGTGCGCATCCCGAGACATCATGGAACTCTTTGGGTGGAGCTTGTAGACTTTATAACGATAGTTAGTCAAATGTGACATCCAGTAATCATAATCAAACAATCACTAAAAATTAAATAATAAGAAGAAATAAATGTATTAAAGCAATTTTACATTGACTTTAAAAATTAGTTACACTATATCAACACATGTCTATTGATCTACAAGACTATAACTATCATATGTCATAATTAAAATTTAGCTACACTAAAACATCATATGTCATAATCAAACATTACCATGTGATTTCCTCATGTCGTGTATTTTCATCCTCTATACCCGACATGCCCTAAACTTTGTCCCATGTCGTGTATTTACTCACCATGTCGTGTAATTCTATACACTAGATGAGCTTGGGTAAGCGTGAACAACAATAAAAAACCCATGTCGTGTATACATGGGATTTTGTACCCGACATTGCTAAAAATTTAATTGCAATGACCATTCCTAGCCATACACGTCCATGTCGTGTATATAGTGATGATAAATACACGACATGTATGGGTAGTTTTGATATTGAGAAGAAACGTGGGTCTGTGCAGACACACCGTACACCGTATTTAATATGGGTACTACAGTAATTTTCACTTTTTATTGTCTCTTTTAAAAGCATGCATGTATCCCGATAAGGTTTTAAAAGGTACCTTTTGAGGGTCATTTAAGCCCTTATTCGATCACTTTGTATCCGTTATTGCTTAATATCGTTCCTTTTCACTTTTAGGTCTCTTGAAGGCAAAATCTTTGGAATGATGCTTATTTGGACTAAAAGCGCGAATATCTGAAGAAAATGGCCAAAGTCGAATCGAGACACTCAAAGTCATTGAAACATAAGGCGACGGCGCCATCAAGATATCCGCGACGCCGTCGGAAGGCATTTTGCGACGGCTCGAGGCTAAATTGCATGTTTTCAAGGGACGACGTCAGTTCTAAAGGAATAGGCCGCCGCTACTCGTGACGGCCTAGATGCGCCAAGACGGCGTCGAGTGAAGGGGACGGCACACATCATAAGGTGACGCCGTCGCAAGGTTTACGTGGCCAAGACGAAACCCTAATAGCGGCGACACGACGGCGCCACGAAACATAAGGTGACGCGTCGCAGATGTAATCTTATATATAGAATCCGAATTTTTCGGTTTTGTGTGTAGTCTTTGGAGTAAAACCTAAAACCGAACCAAGGCTTTCTTGTGCAAGTATTTTAGGGTTCTAAACCCTATTATACATCAAGATAAGTATTTACTTCATTAATTTAATTATGTCTTTGATTATTGTGTGTATGCTTGCATGTTCTCCATGTCCCGCTAATTTATTTGTGTGTTTGCTTAGGGAATATGAAACTTAATTATTGAATATTGATTGGTTGATACTTATCTTAGTTGACTAATGATCTAGAGTGCGCTAGATTATTCGCTGTGTACTTAATGCTTGACTTTTCTTTGTGAACTTTAGAATATAATTATCTAGGTAATTGTAGGATAAAGTATTCAAGGACAACCGAGAGTAGGCGCCTATAAATCACTAGAGGATTTGTAAACAAGACCCTTTGGTAATTTCAAAGAGTTAGGAAACAAGCACGCCCTATAGCCTTAGAATCACAACGCAACTAGGAATAAGGACGTGACAAATCAACCATCAATAGGAGATAATTAAGGAGTAGTAAAACCTAAGTAAACACATCTTTAAACTATCATACGAGTACACATCAATTAGACATAGACTATCACCACCTTAGCTTAGATAATTAGATAATAGTAGAGTAATCGGTAGCAATACCAACCCCCAAATCCAATACCCGAGATTAGTACCTTTTCAATTTCTAAAAACATAAAAGATAAAAATAATCTTCCTCAACCTCAACCTTAGCGTAGTAACTTCTCACTAGCATTCCTATTCCCAGAGAACGATATCAATACCCGTGGCTTACCCTAATTACTACACTACAACGATTAGGTTCAACGCCTAGGGTGTTATAAAACTTGCTCAAGAAAAGGAAGTTTTTGACCCGAACGACGCGTGTAGCGTTATCAAGTTTTAGGCGCACGCCGGGAGTAGAATAGCTAGTTAGTAGTCCACCTCGCTTAGGTTTCTTTGCTTGATTCCTATCAAGTAAATTTTTCTCATTTTTAGATTTCTCTTAGTCTATCCCCTCTTCGTGACCTTTGTTCGTAACACCCATCACTTTTCACCATGGAAGGTGACAACCAACCACCACTCATCAACCCACCACCAAACGACCGCCAAGAGCCCGTGCTCTTGGTGAGTACTGAGACCAAACCACCTAGGTTATAGGAACACCATTGAGCTTCCCGACCAAGCCCAAACTACGGCCTGCGATCCGACACCATCCGGTTGGTGCAAACGGATGTATTCCATGGACTTCGTTCAAGATCCAAATCAAGATCCGAGGGATTTCTCCAAATTGTCGATTCCATCGACCTTGATGCTACTACTCGGGAGACCACGCGCTGCGCCTCTTCCAATTCTCTCTACGGGACCAAGCTAGTAATTGGCTTGAGCGACTTCCCCGGCTCCATCTCAAGTTGGGATGATCTTACTTCGCTTCCTTGCTCAATTTTTCCCACCGGGAGAACCACTAAGCTTAGGAATGACATCTTGATGTTCCAACAACGCCAAGGTGAATCTCTACGAAGCATGGACCCGATTCAAGGACTTACTTCATAAAGTCCTCATCACGGCATTGATCTTTGGCTCCAAGTCCAAATCTTTTATGATCATGTCGGTCTTTCTCTCCGACAAACCATTGATTACGCCACGGTGGGAGACTAAGTAATCTTAATGTCGAGGCATGTCGAAGTCATCGAGGACTTAGCTCAATACGTAAGAGGAAGGTTGGGAAATTCCAGTTGTCCAAGATAACGGGTTAAGTTCCCGAGCACAAGCAATTATGAGTATGGAGACCCAAATGAAGGCGTTAATGGATGTAACCACTTGTGCTGACAAACATGTGAATACGGTCAAGGAATTCTTGTTGCCAAGGAAGTCCCAGCAGGATGAATTCGAGGACATAATGTTGACATTTGTCCACAAGCAAGAAGAGGAAATTAAGCGCCTCGAGGATCAAATGCGGAAAACTCATGACACTTTCTTGGGACTAGCTAACAATTTCATACTGAGCATTCGTGGTGAAATTGCAAAAAACAATATACCTAAAAGTCGGAAAAGGTATATGCAATACCGTAACGCACTGTGGTGACTCCCAACCTCTCCTTTAGCAAACCTCGTCAAGAAATCGTATTCTTGCTTGGACCCCCGTTTTAACGTTCCCCGCTTGATCCCTAGAAATACATTCATTGGAATGGTGCACGTATCATTTACCGACTTTCCCAATGTAAAGAAAAGTTCTTTCGGTTTTAAACCCGGGAAAAGGAAACCTCACCTCCAAAACTTCGGAATGTATAAAATTACAATTGAACAACAAATTGACATGTGCATTACTTACCATTATATGGATTATTGGTGGATTAGCCAAATAAATTTCAAGAGGAAAACTAAATTCTTTTTCAAAGATAGTAATCAAATTTTTGATCCAGGCGGATCGACAAAACTGTTTCCTTTTGGCAAAAAAATTTTAGGCGTGACGCCGTCACGTACAAAGTGTGACGCCGTCACTACCACGGATCAGACGAATAAATACATCACCCATCTCTTTCATTCTTTACCCTACAAAATTTTTATCCGCCCCACACCCAACACTCACGTTTTTCCCACCTCTAATTCATCATTTTGCCAAAACAATTTCCACAAGGTAAGTAATACACATTGATCTTTGTCTATTCAATTGTCCTAATTCATGCTCAATTTCGTTTTTCCCTCTATTTTTTTTTTCAAACCAACAACCCCAACTAATTTGATCTATGCTATATACCGCCTATGAATCCTATTAATTAGGCTAATGATTAGGCAAATGATAGTGTTATCATATGGGGTTGACTTTATGGGAGCCTTAACGGCTTAGGGATCGAACCCACTGGCCATTATACCATTAACATGGGTGTTTGGGCTAAGGGTTGTGGTTAAAACCCAGGTTTTTCCTCGCAGGTCGGATTTGAATTTCGCCGGTGACGGCGCCATAAGCGTATGTGACGCCGTCGTGATTATTCTCGACGCCGTCCTCACCGTGTTTGATTTTCTTTCGGATGAGCGTAAGAACAAAGAGAACAAGAGGATGATCCTCTAATGCCTGTGCAAATATCACGACACAATTTCGAATGGGGAGTGTTTTTGAGGAAGATTGCCAAGTTCGTTATAATGATTCGCTTCATCAAACTATTGACTGGGGTCGTTGTGGACCTGGGAGTTTCTTGAGGTCATGACCGCTAGGGAGTTTGCGAATAGTTTTAGGAAGGACAAGTTTATCGATCCCTGGGAAAGGATGTTTAGGATCGCGAACCCGATATGGAGAGTTGGTGCGAATTCCACGCATCTTACACGTTGGATGTTAATTCGTGTCGTGATAACATTGAGTTTCAGGGGGTCCGATTTAGGTTGGGAGGAGATTGGAGGGCTATGTCAGTCCTTGAGTTTGGATGGAGATTGGGGTTATATAGCGCCGAGAATGCTGGGAGCGATGTTTTCAGGGCTAGTTTGGCAACCGGACTTACCCATAAGGATGAAATGTTGTGTCTTCAGTGCTGGAACACGATAGCTAATGGGGAGTACATCACTGGGGTACTCTCGCATCTCAAATCCGGGATCCACGGATTAGGCTAGTGCACCGCTGCCTCACATTTTCTATCACGGGCCGAACACTAATCATCGTGTCACTTTACCGGATCCGTTCTACCTCACCGCATGTTGGCCGGGGTGTGCATCGAACATCCCATTCTCGTTAGCCGACTACTTGAGGACCGCCAATGGAATGAGGATTGAGGATAAAGTTTATGGGGTATGTTCATCACCGGTTAGCTCGGTCCTTTGGCATTTTGGCGGGAGGCACCCGTGATACCTTAATGAGGTATCACTATGGTCGCCAAGGCCAAGTCCTTGAAAGCTATGGAGGTTATAATGGATTATGGTAGGGGCTTTGCTTGGTTCAATGCTCAACCCGTCATTCAATAGTGATGACGATGATGATGAAGAGCCACACATGCCAGCACACCAGCAGGGGGGTGAAGCAGGGAGCTCCACTGACGCCTAACACATGTCTAGTGGAGATTGGCAGGCCTACCAAGGAGCATGGATGGGACGCATGGATACGTGGATGGCACATCAGGATCAGAGGGCTAATTGGACCTATGACCACACTGTTAGGCCGATGCAGCATTTGTCCGTACGTGACCAGCTTGATCCACACCTCCGCATTGATCCTTTCCCGGGAGAAGAGGATTACCCACCTTATGGGTATTCGCCATCTTCCCCGGTTATGACTATCGTTATGGACCCTCTCCCCGCTGACTCATGTTTTAGTTTATGTATTGTCTATGATTGTGTTGGTCGTTGAGACAATTTATGTTTGGGCATGTAATAATCTTTGACAACTTAACTTTATGATGAACTATTTGATGTGTGTGGATACTACATGGTTTATCTAGCCTATGTGATGGATTGGTTGCTTGTTAGTGTCATATATCTTTATTAATTGTTTGTCCTCATGTTTAAATTTATAAAATGCTTTATTTTGTTTTTAACCTCGCCTTAATTACATATAAAGGTATTTTACATAAAGGATAAGTGTAGGAGGATTACACACGCTTTCATAAGAAACGTGAACATGAGAATAACAATTAATTAAAAGATATATATGTTTGATTGTTCGAGTCAAATGCTTGTATCGAGTCATAATGGATGTTTTTGCGTAAATTTTTCCAGATTCTAAAGATGTAAATTTTCCGTAATTGTTTCCGTAAAATCGCACCGCTTTTGTCAGATAACCGACGGCGTCAGATTGCAACCGACGCGTCAGATTGCAACCGACGCGCCAGAAGGAATAAAACATCACCATTTTTCTCGTTTTTCGAGCTACTTGTAAAATTCGAATTTTCCAGATCTTAACTTTCAAAACAAATTTCGTAAACATCCATTCCACAAGCATTATATCCTAGTTTAAATCGAGTCTTATGTATATTATTACCACGATTTTACGCCAAGGTTTCGTTTGTTTTCTTCTAGTGTGCAGTTTAGTTTGTCAAGAAGAAGTTACACAAGTTTGGAAGGAGCCTTCACGAAAAAAAAAAAAAAACTCTTCTTGGAAAAGATTTAACCACCACTTTTCACGGATCCTACCGAGCTAATCGGGGAGTATTAGTTTTTTCGCTTTTAATTACCTTCTATTATCATAACTTTGATATTTTCGGGGAACATTGGGGACAATGTTCGGTTTAAGTGTAGGGAGGAAAATAAACGGAACTTTGAAACTATGCTTATCCTTGACTGCTTGCTTTGTCCAAGTGTATTTGTGTAATAAACCATGAGAAAATGTAGGTTAGGGTAATTTTAGCCAAATTTAAAATTTTTCATGACGATAGGAGTGGGCCATTAGTCTTAACAAAAGCGCCTCATGGATAGGAAGTTGCATGACTAGCACAAAACCCTTTACCACCTAAATTCCACCCAAAATGCGAGGATCGCCTTAGATTAGTAGGAATTAAAGCATTCATCTTTAATGCTTAGAGTGTGAACCGGTAGTATATTAGATTCTAGAACTTGTTTTGTGATGCATTCCGAGATCGCTAGTGAGACTACACTTGTGTAGTTAGGAATAACTAAATGATAAGAGGCATTAGGATGACCCTTGTTTAATATCTGTAATATAATTACTTCTTCCACCTCGGTTGAGTAATTCCCCCACACCCTTTGCGTTGTACTCATCTTTAGTACACGATACCCCTAGTTAACCCCTCGAGCCTATCCTTTTCGCGGTTCTCGTGATGTTTGTTTTTCCGAATATCAATGAAGAGCATTGTTTACACCCCACCCCAAATATACACCCAAATCGCCTTAGCCTACCCTTTATTGCACTCACTTTTAGTGCAAATTTATGTTATCACCTAAAACCCTTAGTTCAATCATCCGATTGCTTGCATGAGTTGCTAAGTCGAGTCATATCCTTTGTATACTGATTTTGGGATGATTGGGATTCATGGGAAAAGTTAAAGTTTATGAAATATAGGGAAGAGAACGTTAAACTCAAATTCCTTTGTTTGCATAATAATGTACTCCAAGTGTTTTGATCTTTTCAATTGGGTCAAATTAGTGTTAGAGTAATAAAACTCAAGTGTAGGGATGTGTCTATAAACCCTATCATTTTGATGTACCGTAGAGGATGGTAGAGTAAAAGTGTAAAAAAAAAAAAAAAAAAAAAAAAAAACCATACGGACTACCATCCCACATCTATCTTTTAAATTATGTTTGTTTATTTTCGTTGCCTAGAGTTTTAGAGTGTCGAGTCTTGGCTTAGCAACGCCATTCTTCGTATACTTGCAACATAGAGATTTTGACTATCCACCACTAAATAGCCTATCCCACCAAACCCTTCATTTCCTTACCAGAAGCCTAACGTTACAACCCTTTAAAAGACCTCTTTGATAGTCTTTCCTAGGTGCTTACGCCAAAGCGACGGAGGTTTGATCTATTCTCAAGCCTATGGTAATCTATGTACTAGGACCGGTTAATGAGTGTTTATCTTCCATTTCCGATTTGTTATATTTCATATATACACCCGAGAGAGATGCGAGTATCCAAACACCCCATGTGAGGTGCTAGTATGTAATTCCGTGCTTGTTATGACTTTTATGGGCTTATATGTGTTGTGGACCGCTTTTGAATGGATGCTTCATGACCCCTAACTTATAAATTAATTGGCTAAAGCACATTTGTTGAGGACAAGCAAATACCAAGTGTAGGGATATTTGATAAGGTTTTAAAAGGTACCTTTTGAGGGGTCATTTAAGCCCTTATTCGATCACTTTGTATCCGTTATTGCTTAATATCGCCTTTTCACTTTTAGGTCTCTTGAAGGCAAAATGTTGGAATGATGCTTATTTGGACTAAAAGGCGCGAATATACGAAGAAAATGGCCAAAGTCGAATCGAGACACTCAAAGTCATGAAACATAAGGCGACGGCGCCATCAAGATATCTGCGACGCCGCCGGAAGGCATTTTTGACGGCTCGAGGCGAAATTGCATGTTTTCGCGGACGACGCCAGTTCTAAAGGAATAGGCCGTCGCTACTCAGACGGCCTAGATGCGCCAAGACGGCGTCGAGTGAAGGGGACGGCGTCACGGTCATAAGGTGACGCGTCGCAAGGTTTACGTGGCCAAGACGAAACCCTAATGATGGCGACACGGCGGCCATTTAAACATAAGGTGACGCCGTCGCAGATGTAATCTTATATATAGAATCCGAAATTTTCGGTTTTGTGTGTAGTCTTTTGGAGTAAAAACCTAAAACCGAACCAAGGCTTTCTTGTGCAAGATTTTAGGTTCTAAACCCTATTATACATCAAGATAAGTATTTACTTCATTAATTTAATTATGTCTTTGATTATTTGTGTGTATGCTTGCATGTTCTCCATGTCCCGCTAATTTATTTGTGTGTTTGCTAGGAATATGAAACTTAATTATTGAATATTGATTGGTTGATACTTATCTTAGTTGACTAATGATCTAGAGTGCGCTAGATTATTCGCTGTGTACTTAATGCTTGACTTTTCTTTGTGAACTTTAGAATATAATTATCTAGGTAATTGTAGGATAAAGTATTCAAGGACAACCGTAGAGTAGGCGCCTATAAATCACTAGAGGATTTGTAAACAAGACCCTTTGGTAATTTCAAAGAGTTAGGAAACAAGCACGCCCTATAGCCTTAGAATCACAATGCAACTAGGAATAAGGACGTGACAAATCAACCATCAATAGGAGATAATTAAGGAGTAGTAAAACCTAAGTAAACACATCTTTAAACTATCATACGAGTACACATCAATTAGACATAGACTATCACAACCTTAGCTTAGATAATTAGATAATAGTAGAGTAATCGGTAGCAATACCAACCCCCAAATCCAATACCCGAGATTAGTACCTTTTCAATTTCTAAAAACATAAAAAGATAAAAATAATCTTCCTCAACCTCAACCTTAGCGTAGTAACTTCTCACTAGCATTCCTATTCCCAGAGAACGATATCAATACCCGTGGCTTACCCTAATTACTACACTACAACGATTAGGTTCACTGTCTAGGGTGTTATAAAACTTGCTCGAAGAAAAGGAAGTTTCCTTGACCCCGAACGATGCGTGTAGCGTTATCATATCCGTGCTGGTGGCAAAAGTAGAAGCTGCTGAAATATTAAATGATACATTAGTAAAGCAAGCTTAATTTTGGTTTGTGGGCTTGGGACGACCTGGGTCATCCAGCCACGCCGCCTTTCTCTCAAATGACCGACATGACCCAGATGCCCCACCGATGACCCAAGTTTTTTTTTTTTTTTTTTTTTTTACTTTGATGACCAATCTTTGTAAAAATACGTATCTACTTTCCATGCATGTATACTACACGTGTTAATTATATAAAGTTTGTTGGTCATTTCATGCAAATACATGCACAGATCACTTCATGCACATATTTTCTTTTATACTTTGATGACCAATCTTTCATTTCATGCAAACACACAAACCATGTATCCAACTTTCAAGTCATGCATGCACATCTCATGGTAAGTGGTTTGTTTGTTTGTGTTTTGTGAGTACTTAAACTCGGTTCCAAAAAAGAGAGAAAAAAAAAAAGAAAGAAACAAGCAATAAACATCGGTCGAAAATGCACCCGATGTTGTGTTTTTCCCTCCTCCAACCGATTTGGCAACCTTGTACCACATCCGTGATAACCGATCTACACATCGGTTGAGGAGGAAACTTTTTGGTGCCCAACCGATTTACACCTCTCGAATGCGTCCAACCTTATGGTTTTAAGTCATTTGCATTATCTACTATTGTATTAAGCGAGTTTGATCTCCATACCTGGTTGGACGCTGTCAACGGCTGTACTAATGCCACCTCATCAAATCTTTCGATCTACCACCTCTAAACCCTACTAGTATCCTTTAGGAAGAAAAAAAAATTGCAAATTTCGGTCAAAACCTTAACCGCATACTGTTTTGTCTAACATTTATCAACCAGTACGAAGTTAACCGACGCCGTCAGCGCCAATTTCTTCATTTTCTAATTATGCACTAAACCCAACCAAAATCACAATCGTCAGCCATCCGACGCGTCGTCACATGCCATTGAAACTTGCTGCGAAGGAAAATTTTGCTTATTTGCTTTTACGGGTGTTCACCGATTCAATTATCAGGTTGTTTGGTTTATTCGGTGTGGTTAATCCGGTTAAATTTCTTTTTTGGGTTAAACTGAAAAAGGAACAAAAACCGAATTCAAATTGAATTTAACTGAACTTGATTCGATTTTTAGGTAGACCCGGATAACTCGAATTAATAATTTATATATGTTTTTAAAATTAATTATATGGATTTTTTTTGTAAAAATAAAGCTTATACTATGAAACTATTTTAATTGTTCTATTATGTATATAAATATAAAAAAATATATATGTATTTATATATATTCGATTCAGTTCGAATTACATTTTTTCAAAATCATATCTAAACCGAACATCTAATTCGTTTCGATTCGATTTTCACAAATTCAGTTCAGTTACAAAATCGATTATGTATTTTCGGTGCGATTCAGTTTCGGTTCCTGTGGGTATTACCTGATTTGTGAACACCCTTATTTTCTTTCGCTTTGCTTGTTTTGTTTCATCTTGCCTTCAGTATCAATCATGAAAAACTTTTTCTCTTCCAACCTTGTTATTGTTTCATCTTTTTCTTGTTGGGCCGTTCGCCGCTTGGGCGGTTTCACGCTTGATACGATACTGCTTGCCATAGTTTCGGTGAAATAACTTGACGAGCCTGTTCCTCCGTTCTCGCCCCCAAGACTTGTCGTGCTCTCGGATCTTGCTTTCTTGGTAGCACGTTTCTTTCCCATGAGGCGTGGTTGTTCATCATGACCAAACAAAGCCTCGTTAGTTTGGCTTGGGGCATCGCCGGTTAAATCAACCGGTTCCGGCGTGTCCCATTTCTTAGAATGACGCAAAACCTCCCAAGTGTTTCAGTTTGTGAATGTTGTGAGAATTGTAGATTTTGAAAGTTGGAGTTTAAGGTGCTTTGTTGGCTTTGTTGTTGCCAATACATATATTGTTGATGTTGTTGCCACATTTCTTGGCTCGACAAGCCTAGTGGGTTGGGAAAAGTCAAGTTGGGGTTTGAAGATGAACCCGCGTTCGGGTTAGATGATGAACCTGGGTTTGAGGTATTCCACCACCGAGAAGATTCAAGAATGTATCATCGTTGTCTCCCGACATTTTTTTTCGGTGAATGATCGAAAGATTGAAGATTGAGAGGATTGAGTAGTGGAAGTGTGAAAAAATTGTGTTTTAGTTGAGTATTTATAGTGGTAAAAAAATGTTTTTGAAGTTTTTTTTTTTTTTTTTTTTATTATTATTTTTTTAATTAAAACCACCGTTAGGGTCGCTTTGCTTTTTTTTTTTTTTTTTTAAAATTCAAACGGTCACTAGCCGTTATAAGGGGGTCTTTTGTATTTTTTTTATTTTTTTTTTTAATTTTAAAGTGTCCTTAACGCCCGTTGGGCAAATAACGTTGGTCACTTAACGCGCATTTAACGCCTGAGGTCCAAGGGCTTAATGCCCGTTAACGCCGTTATTTGCACATTAACGCTCGTTACGGCGTTATTGATGTGCTTGTTCTAATACATCATTCCTCACAAGTAAATATTCTGAAAGTATTTTATTTATTTATTATGATTATTATTTTGCATAAATAGCCATTCTTATAAAAAAAACATGAGTAATGAGATTTTCGAACAAAAAACTTAACATAAACCACTTGCGCTAAATACATATTTTTCAGTTAAAATACTAAAAAGCCTTTCGAAGATATTTTTTGCATTTGAGATATATTTGGTGCAGCTCTTTTACGGTACAAATTTATAGCTTCAGAAATGCTCTAATAGGCAGTCCCATACGCCCTCTTTCTGCGATGGTCGTTCTTTCCAAACACCTTCTTAATAGCATAGTTCTGTAGTACAAGGTGACAAATGTATAACTAGGCATATAAAAAGTTGTTCCATTTGGATGAACTTTGAATGTAATAGCAAAATCATTGGTTATTACATGTCGCAAAAATGGTCGGAGGTCCTCTTGGAAGAAGTCTTTCTGTTGTCAGGTTTATTCTGCAGTGGTAGGGTAGGATCCATCTCACATTTCACTTACTTACCCTGTTCCGGCGGGATTGGGTTTGTCGTTGTTATTGCAGATCACATTTGATTATGTGTTTTTGTTGTTTCCATTTAAACATCACATGCATATTATTTTGATTAATTTTTTTACATCAAAACTGGCCTTTTTATCAACAGGAATAGGTAGGCTGCTCATCATCTATAGCCCAAACCAGTAAAAGAAATAGCAAGATATGTCACACATGGTATCATATAATTAAAGGAACATGATTATGTTTTTGCACATTTGAAAAATGTTGATGACAATGAACTAGGGTTATTAGTCAAAGGTTACAATTATTGAAAAACATATTAAAGGAGGCAAGAGCGTGAGACCTTTTTTTCACTATGTTAAACTGCTATCACAATGTAAGCAACCTGATTTCTGGACGGTAACCAAGCAAGCAATCAAGCATATAACATAACTGACTTAATGATTCTGGACAAAGCAGTTTACATAATAAAAGGATGTTTGACTGCTGTTACTGCAATTTTAGTTCACCATACCCAACTATAAATAAATTTTAAAGCAAATGTGTCGCCTGTAACGGCAATAATACATATTTGTGTTGCGAAAAAAATTCGATCAAGATTTACGTAATCTGGCAATCAATGATCCTCGAAAAACGTAAGACAAAAGTAAAACGGGTAAACAGACGAGGTTTTCCCTGTTCAGGTTACCCGGGAAGGGACTCTTTGACTCAGATGTATGCGACCTAACCGAGGTATCCCTATGACCATTCTCGGCCACCTCCAAATATGTACCTAATGAGGTTTGTACCCTTGACCTCTTGTGAGAAGGTTAAGTGTTTTATCACCAAGTCATTTGGTGGCGGTTAAAGTAACACAAAGGTCATATCAATTAATATATCTGTTTTCTTGAAAAATAACGTTAAAAGATCTGCCTTCTTTAAACTTCCCCTTCCATGCCATAATTTTAACATTCAGCCAACCCTATCCAAGAATGTAAAATGCAAATAATCATAATTTAATACCATATGTTAAAAAAGAAGACAATATTGGAAAATTAGCGTGATAAGGTATTTCCCTATCAAATTTCCACATAAATTCGAATTTGCAATACATATTTTTATGCGCTTAATAATGTAGTCGACCATTTCTCCGAAACAAGTTCATTTCTTATTCACTTGCTTATCGTTATTATTATAGCCGTTGTTACTTGAGAGGTTCCTTTAAAACTTTCTAAGACGTGGCGGCATTTGAAACTAGTGACACTTCAAACCTTACTCACATGCAATAGGAATGATTAACAAGTTATGACAACTAAATATGAAAATTAATTAAACATAAGAAAAAAATGGCAAGTTTTACACAAGTATACAAAAATATAAAGAATTACCGGCATCGTACAAAAGCAAGAGGTTTTCGTACACTTGACACCGTAAGGCTCATCGTTGCCTTAACATAAGCCGGAAAGTTCAAAATAAGCCTGAACTTATAAAACATAAGCCGAAAAACACGTAAGACGTAAGCCTGCTATAAAAGCTTAAACAAAGACACGAAAAAAGAAGAGAAAAGAAAGAATGTGAAAGTAATGGAGGGAAAAAGTAGAGGGGGTATTGGTGTAAAGAAAAGGGGGTCGATTTAGTTTAAATATAAATATAAAATATATAAATAAAAACTTGTTTTAGAATCCCATTTTGTATGTTTTGCTGGTTTTGGTTAGTAATTTTTTTTAATCGATCATCTGCAATGCAATTTAAATAAGTCATATGTTATAACTATTTATTATGTTCATATTCCCATTAGCACTAGTCTAATACAGCAGCTTGGTATGTTTTTTTTGTATTGAGTTGTTTAAGTTTACTCTCATTGCTTTAATTTGAATGAATTTCACTACAGCTTAGTATCGTGTTTTTTTTCCTCTTAAAATAAATTGCTGCTGCTGCAATTTTGGAATTGATGATTTTGCTTATATGGTTAATCTCAGCAGGACATGGATAACTTTCCCGACGACATCACTCTTCAAAACTTAAATATCACTGCACAGCAACTCAGGTTTAAGGTATTTCATTTTGTTAATCATAACAACACACATTGTCAATGAATTGGGCAACCACCATGTTGGCAGCCCTTCACAGGTCTTATATCAAGCCATCTACGATGCATGATTGCTTTATACTTTACCATGGTGCGTGTTGGTGTGCGTATGAGATTTGAGACAAAGTATATAAAGTATACGAATTGAATTGAAACAAAGATATGAACTATGCAAATAAATAAAAGACTTAAAACAGAATTGTTGTGTTACAATCCAAGTTAGACTCTATCCTATTTAACCATGTGAAACGACACAAGGATTGTTTGTGAAACGTTGTGTCGATTCACCATGATAACCGTTTTTGTAACTGCCCTTTTAACGGGCCTAACTAACTAAATTACCAACTTAACGGGGTGTTTGGATCAAGGCTTGATCCAACCCATGTCCTTCCCCATTTTGACCCATAAGCATAAAACTTAAATAAAACATTGTATCTTTAACATACAAACATTAACGAGAGGTTTACACACCATGTGCTTGGATTTGGACTAATTGTTTAGCAACGGAATTGCATTCTTCTTAGCAGGGTGAGTACAGCTGTCCAATACCTCAAGGGGCCATTACCTCCCCCGTGGCTTGTGACGTGGTTAAAGTTCTCTTGCATCAAGGAATGAAGGTCGAAGAAGGGCAACATGTGTTCGTTATTTATGTAACTAAACCTAAAACACCCTTTCCACCCTCTAAACCCAAAAAAATATTAAGTATAAGAATTTTCTGGAGCACTCGGGTGTTGGTATTTATTCTATGAAAGACGTGTTAGCGGAACTCGATGATACCAAACATGACCCCGTGACAGGCCTTGATAATGAAGAAAGTTTTTTAAAACTTCAAGAGGTTTGATACTGTTATGGACCATTCGGATCACCTTTTTTCAGCACCTTCTTGTTGGCCAGTCAAGCAGGTAGGTAAATGTCTGTTTTCATTTTATGATATCATACTCATAATAAATACTAATATTAATATTATTGTCTCATTCGCATATACATGTGATATATGTTTCAGCTGCCAAATGATTGGGCTAACAAGATACACGAAGAATGGAATATTCTTAAGGAACACTTACCTGGTGTGCCAATAGTAATAACACTCCTACGTTTTTTATCTATTAATTTCTATTCTTCTTATTCCAAGTGTATTTAGTTGGTTACAACAGAGACGATATTCGTGAGGGCTTATGAAGATAGGAAGGATCTCTTAAGAGCTGTGATGATCAGACCAAAGGGGACTCCGTATCATGACGGTCTCTTCTTTTTTGACCTGTGTTTTCCAAGCAACTATCCTCATAGCCCCTGTAAGTCATTACTCATCCTCTTCTTGTTGATCCTAATATGCATGTTAATTTAAGTTTCACATAAATAAGGAATGATTGGTTTTTCAGCGCGTGTGCTCTCTCTCTTTTTATCTTGGTGTCTATCCAAATCTGAACGATTGTGACGAGGTTCGCCTGATCCATATGTATACAACTGCTATACTGGAAAAAACGTGGGTGCCTGGCACTTCTAATATGCTCAAATATCTTGTCTCCATACAAGGTCTCGTTTTTAATACAAAGACTTTGTTTAACGTACTTTCGATGATGGGAGATATGGTGGCTGGAGGATCACCTTCCTTACTATACAACGAGAATATCCTTATCAAATCACTGAAAACAATGGTTTGTACCATGACCAAACCACCCAAGGTGATGACGTATAGTCTATATCCGGGTCACGGACCCGACTAAAGTCCAATACTAACTTGGCCCGGTACGAACTGGGCTAAGCCGGCTAGACGTTTGGGCTCATGAAGGCCCAAACCCAATCTATTGATGGAATAGATATCCGATATCTTCTAAATAGGAAGATAATCATCCCCAACCGATTAAGGCGGGATACGCGATTGAGGAACACGGAACCAACAAGGATTCCGTGCGTATATAAAGGAATCACATCCCTCGCTTGATGGACGATCTCGTAACCCTAATTCTCCTTAAACCCTAAACCGATTACTTACTCTCACGCCGAGGATAATCGTGGAAACAATCCCACGGTAAGCCTAACGGTGTCTTTTGTCTCTTAGCGCGTGAGTCTCAAGCAACAATTCTCAATTGGTACGAGAGCCGAGCCCCAAACAAGGAACGCCCAACTTTGTATCAACAAGTGGCGCCATCCGTGGGACCCTACACTAAGAACCAAAGACTAGAATGACGAAGCATGGAAATCGCCGATCGCAGTCGGACCTTATGGGAAAGAAGTCGCAGCGGACTAACTCCTAAGCGGACTGGGACAACAACCGCTAAAATAAAGGATCGTGCCAAGACTTGATCTTCCTCGGTGGAACCGCCGGAACAACCCAAGCCACTACAACCACCACGAGTAGAGTAGACCCATCACAAGACCGCCCCATTACTCCCTTTCAATCGGTGCTAGAAACCGACCGACAAAGGTACCGGATGCACCGACCGAAATAAGGGTGTAGTAATAGAACAAACACACTCGCTCTTGAGGGGTCGCACAGTCGGCACGGAAGATTTCGATCCCAAACTACGAAACATTAACCGCCTCATGCAAGAGGAAGAGAAGAGATCGGTCGGAACTTGAAAGCCCGACTCAATTTCGATTCTGAATACGAGACTTCCCATCGCTACCGCCGAAAAGAAGCGCGGGAGAGGCAACACACGACCCCAAAGATTCAATGTAATCGGGAGGAGAATCAGGATGATGAGACATCTCACCGCATCATCCGAGCGAGAGTGATGAAGATGAAAAGCGCACAATGTCCACACCCGATCGGGTAGCCGCAGAATCCAAGCAGACCGACGACGCTATTCCCAGTGAAAGTCCCGAGTACAAACTCGGAGGGCGGTCGGCGAAGCGCCGAAAGAGGGAAAATTGATCCTCGAAAATTCCTCGAACAACGAGGATGGCGAACCGACACCGAAGTCCAAAACAGATATAATGACCGGGAGGATGAAGATATATCCTCCCTGGCGCCGCATAAGGTGGATGCGCTTACTCGGCGATCGCTGACTTCTCGAAAGCAAAAGAGGCGCATGCCCGCCAACGTAAAGACCTATGATGGAACAGTGACCGATGATCACCTCAAATTTTTGAATCGGCGACAATTGAAAATTGGCCACACCGTGGTGCCACATGTTCAACTCCACACTAGTGAAACGCGGAATCGGTTCAAGAAGCTTCACGCGTGAAGCATCAATGGCTTTGAGGAATTGAGAAAGCGCGCCGCCTAAACTTTACTCGAGAGGAAGAAGTGCGCTAAAAATCCTGTCGAGCTCGCCAGGTAAAGCGGCAAGGAGAATCCATGTTTATTCATGGAACGCTTCAGATGAATGCATGCAAGTTAAAGCATGCCCGGTGTTGAAGATCTCGGTTTCATGAACGGATTAATAATCCGTAACTCATCAAGAGGTTGAACGACAAGATTCCACGAAACCTTTGATGAACTCATGAAACGCCTCGGTCCTTCGTCCAGGAGAAGGCGTGCGCATGATAGCAAAGGAACCACTCGAACTACCGGTCACGGAACAACTCGGGAGACAATCCAATGACCGAGTAGTAACTGTAATAGAGCTATCGCAATGGGGCGGGAGGGATAATGATAGATACACCTCACGATCAAGACCCCAAAGGAAATACTGCAATGAAGGTGCGAATTTTCCAAGATCGCCGCATGCGCACCCCTGCAGGATCGGCGTCATCGGGAATGGATCTCGTGATTACCACGCACGTAAGGGCCATACCACTAACGAATGTGTCCAATCTGCGCCACTCATCGACAAGATGGTTAAAGAGGGTAGATTGGACCACTTGGTCAAAACATTAAAGAGGAAAGGACAAATGTAAGAGTGGCAATAAGAAAGAGACACCTAAAGACAAGGCCGACACCATTTACATGATACAATCATGGCGGCGGATCACAAGGCGTAAGGTCACCAGATTTTCACGAGGAAAGGAGATCTCTTTCCCACCTTAATCGCGGACAACGCAGTGGTGGAACCACTCACTATAGAGATAAGCGCGGGTCACGACATCCACCGCATGTATGTTGATGGTGGCGCTGCGGACATCATGTATGAGCACTTGTTTCAAACGATCGCGCCCGAATACGCATCGGCTAATCCCGGCCGAACGGCCTTGACCGGTTTTGGTGAGAAGATATGGCGATGGGGCAAACACGACACTGTCAAGATTGGAAACGAAGAACACTCAACGGCCTGGATGGAATTCATGGTGATTAAATCTCCTCGCCATACAATGGCATTATTGGGAGACCGGAATATCACGCGCGAAGAAGCCATCATCAAAGCACGGGATGCTTAAATTCAATGGAAAGTGGTATTGTTACTTTACAACGCCACTGTACCACATAGAGAATGCAACACGATCGCATGCGAGACGGCACCAACCCCAAAGACAAGCAGACAACCGTAATTCCAACTGAAGTAGTAATTCACCCCGAATACCCCGAACAGAAATATCCATCTGAGGTTCATTTTCGGACAACGGCAAGCAATCAGATGTGCACTCCTGCGTAAGAATTTGATATTTTTGCACGGGAGCCTAAACACATGACAGGATGCCACGCCAATCACGAGCATGAACCGAGAATCCGGCTGCGGTACTCACCAATACGCTGTAAGAAGCGGCCAAGCCCCAGGCCGCAAGCAATTCGCAGAGGTACAAAACCGTGGATGCGGAATTATGCGTGAGTATACTACCATGACCGGCTTTCTAACCCAAGAATGGTCAAAAGAGCGATGGGTACCGCGATGTGCGAGACTTCACCGACCTTAATAAAGCATGTCCACAAGATCGCTATCCATTACCGTAGATAGACTGAAAATAGAGTCCTTGCGGATATCCATTAAAGTGTTTCCTCGACGATACAAGGATATCACCAAATACTGAGATGGCTAAGGAAGACGAGGAAAAATGCCTTTCACACAAGCCAAGGCGTTTCATCGTTATACAAAATGTCCTTTGACTTGAAGAATCGGGCGCTACCTATCGCCGATTAGTAGATAATGCTTTCAAAAACAGGTGGGCCGCAACACGGAAGTCTATGTGGATGACTTGGTCATAAAGAGCGACATCAAGATGAGCTTGTGCGTGACATAGAGGAACGTTTAAGACTCTACGAGATTAACATGAAGCTAAATCCAAGAAGTGCACCTTCGCGCCATCAAGGCATGTTCCTAGGATACCTAATCGAGCTCGACGGTATAAAACCTTGTCTAGAAAAGACAAAGGCGGTCATCGAACTTCCTTCACCGCGCGTCAAGGAAGTCCAATCTCTCAACGGAAAGGCCGGCCTAAACAGTTCCTATCCAAGTCGCCAGAAAATCCTTACATCTTTTCAAAAACTCAAGAAGTGTATAAAAGGGTGATTTTCGGTGGACCACGAGGCGGAAGAAGCCTTCACTCGGCTCAAACAAAGATCTAGCAACGCCCCAACACTTGTCGCACCCGACTGTGGGAAGAAGCGATCATGTATTTATCAAGAACTCATGGGCGGTCAAGAAGTTACTAATGACAGGATTCAAGACAAACCCCTATCTACTTTGTAAGCAAAGCACTTAAGAAGACGGAAATGAACTACAAAGCCATGGAAAAATTAGTTCGGCATTGGTGTTTTCGCCAAGCGACACGCAGTACTTCCAAGCGCAACCAACAGCAGAATCACGCATCAACCAATCAGCGGATCATCTCTAAACCCGATGCGTCAGCCGACTACGTATGGAGTGTATTACTAGGAGAACACAACATCTTTTACGCACCACGCATCGCAATCAAAGGATAGATTATGGGAGACTTCATCATCGAGAAACCGACACCGACGCGGTACCGCACCAAGTAAAGAGTACTACAAGATCCATGGATCTTGTTTACGAATGGATCCTCGCGCGATTCGGGGTCGAGGCTGGCCTCATTCTCACAAATCCGGAGGAATGGAATTCACTTACGCTGCGCTTTGAATTTATAGCGACAAATAATGAGGCGTAATATGAAGCTCTAATCACGGACCACGATCGCAAAGACGAATGGGTGTACGTAACCTAGAAGCAAATATGGACTCCGGCTAGTAGCTAACCACGTGTTGGGCGAATACGTGGCTAAAGAAGAGAATATGATTCAGTATCTCGACAAGACCAAGACACTGATTAAAGGCTTTGATAGATTTACCATCAAGCAAGTTCCTAGAGGAGAAAACCGCAAGGCAGATGCACTAAGCAAGATCGCCTCGACAAGCTTCGCACACCTGTCAAAGCAAGTGCTAGTAGAAACACTCAAAAGTAAATCCATATCAGAAATGAAAGTCTCCACAGTCATAGAGGAGGAAGGTCCTACTTGGATGACGCCGATAACTGAGTTCCTAAACAAAGGAATGTTACCCAAGAAAGCGTAAGGAAGCTCGCAGGATACGGCGCGATTGCACAAAGATTCGAACTCGAGACAACATATTGTACCGACGCTCCTTCCTTCAACCATGGCTCACCGTAGGACCACTACAAGCAAATTACGTGTCGAGAAATCCATGAAGGTTCATGCAAGATGCACTCGTGACCACGGTCCGCTGTGAGCGCGCCATGAGATCGTGGTACCATCGCCAACCATGCACCGCGATGCGCTGGACTTAATAAGGAAGTGCAACGATTGCCAAGTTCATCGACCGTCCGCCGCCAACCACAAAGACGAGCTAACACCAATCACATCCCCATGGCCATTCTATACGCTGGGTATCGACATTGTGAGGCGATCGCAATGGAGGATTAAAATTCCTCATAGTCGCCATAGACTACTTCACTAAGTGGATGAAGCAAAGCGTGGTAACAATCATCGGCAACCAAGTGAAACGCTTCGTCTGGAAAACATTGTATGCCGCCGGTTTACTCGGCGAAATCATCTCGACAACGAGAAACAATTTTGCGAAAATCCTTTCAAGGATTGGTGCGAAGTTGAACATCACACAAAGACTCGCATCGCTTAAACACCTACAAACCAATGGCTTAGTAGAGCGCAAATCGTAGCCTGGGTGAAGGAATTAAAGCACGCCGGATAGACACAAAGGAAGATGGGTGGAAGAGCTCTCGATGTTTTGTGGGCGATCGCACCTCAATAAAACCAAGACGGAGATACCCCTTTCACTAGTCTACGGGACGAAGTCGCCATACCGCCGAATTGAATGCCAACTATTCGCACCACCGAAATTAACGTGGCAACTAATGACGACGAACGACGTATTGATTTGGACTCGCTGGAAGAAAGGCGCGAACGCCGCATTCATAAGGAGGAAAAATCAAAGTCAAAGATGAAAGGATACTATGACGCCAAAGTACGCGGTGTCTCCTTCGCACTGTGCGATTTCGTCTACCGCGCTAACGATGCGAGCCACGCGAAGACACCGCAAACCGGACCAAAGTGGGAAGGACCCTATGAGGTTGAAGCCTCGTGAATGGGCTCGTACAAGTTACTAAGCTTGATGGAAAAGAGTCACAAGACATGGAACATCTGCAACCTCAAGAGGTGCTACCTATAGGAGTGGCCACGCCCGGCAAGACCAACGCCGTGCACTTTACCGTAGTACCTATCAAACATCTATGTATTTACTTTTGTTTCCTTAGTCTAATATCTTATCTGCTTTCTCACAAACACTTGCAAGTATTAATAAAACATTGCGGTTTCTAGCTAACTCCGCGACACACTTAAATTTGTTATTTCCATATACCGTATGTCTTAACAATTTTCTATTTTCCGCCTACATGGCGCGCATGCAATAAATACACCTACGAAGGTAAAAGGATAAGTTAACCTACTAAACAACTTGTTGAAAAGAGGTTGCAAACCCATCAACACCGGATCACGTATCCTTGTTAAACACCTTGTTCACAAGACGTTGAATAAGTTTTGTGCGCATCCCACGACGGTTGCGCAACGGCGCACATGGTGCACGTTAACAACTTAGGCTTCAAGACACTTGATTCCTTAAATGTGATATTTACAAGACGCATATCATAACATACACGACTATGATAAAATACGTAGAAATTACTTCTTAATTATATTATAATCTTCATACATGATTATGGATTATTTGCGCTGACGAACATATTTGATTTCCCAGCAACGATTTTTTTTTATGCAAAGATAAGTATGAACGTTACAAGTTGCAATACTATTTAGCAAAAGAAGATTTTTTATAACTACAAGTTCTTACACAAGGATGGTTACTTCAAAAAGTACAACTATGAAAACGTGTAATCGATGAGCTACCCACACGGGTTACAGTATCTTTTGCCTCGCCAAGCCTCTTCAACAAGTCTGAGTCCCGACGCGACACGGTGGTAACGCTCACGGGCACGCCATCAGATCTTGGAAGGTGAGCTGCACCAACCCCGCACATAACAACCTTGCCCTTGATACCTTTCTTCTGAGCAAGCCTCGTCGCATGCGCTTCCAAAACTTGCTTCAAAGGGACCTCCCTCTCCAGGACAAACGGATTCAAGATATCCCAGGGCGGCGCGAATATAGGAACGTGCGGTTGGGATGCATCAGTTTAAGATAATAGTTCGGTTGTGCAACGGCTTCCACCGCGATGACGTGCAGAGTCGACTGCAAAATAACATCTATCGGATAGTCCCGATCACGCCCAGCTCGGCAATCATGGGAGTTCCAAGTCCTCATCTTCTTCATGGCAACACTGTGATTATCATAAGCCTTGGCGTCATAATTAGGTACCGCTCAACGGGTACCTTTGAAGCTTAGCCTCATGCGACTTCTCAATGGCTTCGCTTTCCACGCCCTCACAAGACCTAACTACATCCCCGAAGGAGTCAACGACCTCTTGCGACTCTAGGGTACTTAACGCAGAAGACGAGCCCACGGCTTATGAGCCATCTGCACAAAGAATGGTCGATAGAAGTTGAGGATATAACTCCTCGTCATACTCCGCACTTAACTCACGCAACTTCATCTCCTAAGTTTCAAGGCGCTTTCCACAAGAGCGCCAAAATTTTCGCCGGGAGGTCGTGGCGTCTTTACCATTCTCCAAATATTTCATGGCCCAATGACGGAAGACTTATATCCGCGCTCTCTGACGCTCTTGATTTATTTGGCACATCGCCATTTTCTCGTCGCGAGCTTTTTAGCGTCGACCCCATAGTCTCTGCTTCACCCCTAGCACTAGCCAATTGCGCCTCAGCGCATGCATTGCTGGTCTTTTCAAGACCTTGGCTAGTCTCTCCGAATACTTTACCTTTAGCCGCTGAAGCAAGTAAGACCAGATCATCGACCGCCGCCCCACGGGCGCATCCCCGAGGTCCCGTGCTCGCCGCTTTGGCTCTTGACCCGGATGATTCAAAGACGAATGGACTTGATTGGGGGTGACTCATGGATTGTTCAAACCTACAAACATGACGAGAAATTCACGGTTATTCAAGAATATCACGAGGCATTTGGTACATAATCTTGTCGATACTTACGCAGAATAGATGTGTCGGTGATGGTGGCGCGACGCAACATCACTGAGGATGACTCCACACTAAACACAACCGGGCGCTTCTTCCAAGGTGGCGGCGCCATCGCCATCTGCGCTTCCTTTTGCGCCCAATCCTTGACTTTCTTCTTCCACTTCCACTTCCTCCACATGCTCCGCCGCCACGGGCGCAGTTGCACGGAGATGAAGGAGGCAGAGAACCGGGCACACTCAGAAAGGTGTTGCTTGTAGCGCATGATGAATTTTCCCCGCTCACCTAGGTCCAACACTAGGGTACGCCCTGCCGCCGCAACAAGCACGGGCTCTTCTCCCTCTTTCAGTGGCCGTGTTCCCACCTCTACCCGATAAGCCGTCGGTTACAACAACGAACAGTCCATCTCTTCGCAACAACAAAGAAATACAAACAGTTCACGACAAGTACGAAGAACAAACAGTGAAAAACTTACAGTAATGTAACTCAACGGGGTACGAAAGCATGAGCACCCACCCTGACCATCGACGCCTAAGAAGATAGAAACTTCTTCCGAACTGCCAAAATAGTTGCGGCTCAGGCCAATATGCACCAAGAACTCCTCGGGGTAGGAGCTAATAGGGATGCGGTTCGCATTTATTGTTTCCGCATCCTCCACATTATATGATCCGTGAGGGCGCCATCCTTTGGCGGTGTCCCTTAGAGTAAAAATCAAAATGAGACGGAAGCATGCGTCGTCAACCCGTAAAAAGGTTTCTCCATTTCGAGCGCCTAACTTTTCCGTATAACATTGGAGCGACCTGTGGCGCATGCGAAGAAACCCACCCGCTTGACCACGAGTGTGGTAAAACGCGCGAACAGTGGATTGTGGGGTTAATGGCTAATAAGTGGCGTTTACCTCGAAATTAATTAGTTTTGCCGCACCTATACAAAGGTACCGACAAGTGTATGCGGTAATAATTCAATACATCACTTAAGAATAACGATAGGGTATGCCGATTTGCGAATTCAAAGAATCGCGTATACCCCAATCTTCCCATCGGGAAATCCGCTTATCGACGCATTCGCACCGGAACTTCCGGATGTCTCGCTACTGGGAATATAATAACCGACGCAAACCGTCAAGCTCCTCCTCCGTTATGTGTCGACGTAAAATCCGATAATTCCCAACCATGGTATTGTTTATAATAAAACAACGGCGCAGCGCAGTTACCTAGGGGATATTTCGGTATGAAGGCTTGAAAGTATTTGAAGCTATGATAATGGCGGATAGCGTTTTTTCGTGTGTAGAAACGGTGAAAATGAAGTGAAGCGGATTATATAACCTTCCTCCTCCACGCGATGATCGACACGTGGATCCCACCAACCCTAAATATGTGGTTGGGATTGTTTGATGGGACACGGTGCAGAACCTTTCCCCGATTTACGAGGTGCCGTTTTCTTTATTACGGCCGGATACAATGTATCCAGAGGATATTCTTTAGCTTCTTTGCTACGCTTTGTTTATTTTTCATGGACTACGATAATTAGTCTAGCATTCGAAGTTACGCATCGCGCATACTAGACTGGGGACATGATGACGTATAGTTCATATCCGGGTCACGTAACCGACTAAAGTCCAATACTAACTTGGCTTGGCGACGAACCGGGCTAAGCGGCTAGACGTTTGGGCTCATGAAGGCCCAAACCCGAATCTATTGATGGAATAGATATCCGATATCTTCTAAATAGAAGATAATCATCCCCAACCGATTAAGGCGGGATCGCTGGGTTGAGGAACACGGAACCAACAAGGATTCCGTGCGTATATAAAGGGAATCACATCCTCGCTTAAGGGACGATCTCGTAACCCTAATTCTCCTTAAACCCTAAACCGATTACTTACTCTCACGCGGAGGATAATCGGGAAACAATCCCACGGTAAGCCTAACGGTGTCTTTTGTCTCTTAGTGCGAGGTCTCAAGCAACAATTCTCAATTGGTACGAGAGCCGAGCCCCAAACAAGGAACGCCCAACTTTTGTATCAACACAAGGTAACTAAAAACTTTTCAATTTTCTTTGTCTTCCTACAGTTGCTTAATTTATATGCTTTTATCTAACTATATCTAAATATATTTTGCTACATGATGCGTCCAGCACTTTGAGCCTTTTGTGACTGGGCATTTTCGCAACCGTGCACAAGATATTCTAATGGCATGTAACTCTTATAAGGAAGGTATGCAAGTTGGGTTTCATGTCAGTAGTAACATTCATACCTGCTCAACTAAGTTCAAGAGAGATTCTGCCTCATGCATCAAGTTACTTGTAAAGGCATTTAACAAAATCGGAGCTAAGGAAGTTGAAGGTTTTCTTCATCGAATTGAAACGAGTACTCCTCCACCTGCATCTGCAGCAACTCCTGTGAGTCTTCACTGTCATTTGCTGATATAGTATATTGTATGCAAGATTTATGTAAATGTGTTTTTCTGTCGATTATCAAATTCCTTCAAAATTTTCAGGTTGTTGATGAAGACCTGTATGCTTCGGTTGTGAGAAAGAGGAAGGTATAACTTTGTTTCTATGTATTAAAGTTACAAAGCTGGATATTGGATCATCATATATCGAGTTCTATGGTCCTCAGGTGTAGTTTTTCTATTGATTCTTGTACCTTATTTTTGAATTTTTCTCGGGTGGTTTTTACGAAGGCTTTAAGAAGAAAAGGATGAAGGCATTAGTTTCTTTCATTGTCTCAGTTTTTGAAAACATGGGTGGCTTGCAAATTGATGACATTATCTGTTGAAAAATGCTTTTCAACCTCTTATTTACAAGCCCACCATCTTTGTATCAGTGTGGCAGATTTGTGATAGAGTTGGATGTTATTTACAAGCATGTTAACTTAGTCTCTTTGTTCTTGTTACATGTTGCAGAGCGTTGATCATTGTTATTCCTGGACTGTCAAAGCACCCTCTTCTTTTACGGTGGCCAAGGTTCTGGTAGAGGAGGGATCACAAGTCGAAAAAGGGCAACCTTTGTATATCATGGACCCAAGGGAACTTGAGGTTTGGAATCAAACAACACAACTAGAATCAACTGTTGAGAAGATGGTGGAGAGGAAGCGGAGGTTGCATTTTGGTATTTGTTCTATGGAAGATGTGTTAATGGACTAGAATAATAGCCGCCAAATGGATGGGCGTGGTAATGAAGATGTTCAGAAAATGTATGAAAACTTCAACAAGTTTGATACTGCCGAAAGTAGTTCTGTAACGATCCAGGTAAAGTGTGTTTTTTTTATTGGATTATTGGATCAAGCACGAATTATAATTGTATTTTGTGACGCGTGAATGTGATTGACACGTTACAGCCATCAAAAGAGTGGGCCGACAAGCTAGGTGCTGAGAATTTTGCTGGTATGCGGATCCAAGAACGATTTGGATGTATGCTTTAAGGATCTTGTAGCTGCATTGATCAAAGTTGGAGCAAAGGGAAATCAAGAATTTCTTCCTTTTAGTTGTAGTGAGTTTGGTTAATTATCTTGTTTGTAACAAACGGGTTGTATCGTGCAATGATACTAACTAGCATGATGTTTATTGTCGTAATTTATGTGTTTGAAGCTTGAGGGTTGTATCTTACAATGGAAGTAACTAGCCTGATGTTTGTAGTCGTAGCACCTTTTTGACAAGTGGTCTTATAAAATGAAAAGGCCAAAATCAACAATATGTATGTAAACAATAAGCAAAGTGATCTTTGACAATTACTTTAAGCAACTTGTAACGAGTCTCGTTAATGATTGCATTTGTGTAGCTCTTGGATTTCATAATTATTTTAGATCAGTAAATATATAAGTTTTACATCATGAATTCAAAATCTGTAATATAGTTAACAAGGTAACATCTGTAATAGAAACCCAGATCAAAACAATAAAAACCAAAGATCTTTGAACAGAGAAATAACTCAAATCAAACAATCTAAAAACAAAGTAACCGAATCAGTCAAACCAAGATTCCTATTTCCTTTTCTGATTTGGGAGACCCAGGTCTTAAACTAAACAATAGTCATACAAATAAGTACGACAAACACAACATAAAACTTGCAGGCTTGCAGCTGCATATGCAAACATATATACCTGCTAATCAATGATAATAGTATTCAAATATTGAACATTTTTTAAAGACAAAAACTGTATGTCAACACCAAATTTCCCTTGCTAATACAACATCTGAGTGGAAACCAGAAACATATTTATGGAAAAATATGATCAACAGATTCGGTAACATCTAAAATATAAAACTTGAGGATCAAAATCATATGTAACACCGCCTCCTTACTTGTAAAATAAAACACCAACCATTCTAAACAACAAATCAAGATCCCAAGGTACTTTCTACAAGCTTAGAAAAGAACAAGTTCATCACTTACAAAAATTCCTCTGTCAAAAACGACAAACCATATTAATCCAACATATCGATAGCAATTACACTTTTCACTCCCATGTAGCCTCAACATTCTGTCCAACAATGTAAAATGCAAAGAGTTATAAAATGTTTATTCATATATCAATAAGTAAGAAAGGTGTGACTCAACTTTTATCAATTGACCATGAGCTAGTAAAGAATCTCAACGACACATATGTTAAATCACAGTAAACTGTCTACTAACATTATATTAATGGTTTTTCACTTTTAGAGTAAGAATCTCATTTAGACGTGCTTTACAAGGGCCTATATAGGCGGTTTCTATATTTATGATCTAAAAGGACAGCCTAAAATGGGCTTATTTAGTTAAGAAGTCAGAGCCAATTCCCAACGACACAGATCATTTACTTCAAGTTTTCTATTGTAACAGGATTATATATCATTTGTGGCGACGCATTTAGCTAGATCACAAAGAAAGAAACCAAATTAATCTTTCCTAAGGTTCTAGCTGTAGTTGTGGATCTTTTGATGCGATGATGTGCTCATGATCATGTGCTTATCTGCTTATTTAGAGTGAAAGAAAATGTTCTAAGTTTCCTGATATTTATTGCAAAAAAGTTGGGCATCACTTTAATCAATACCAAACAGCCGAGAAATAAGCGATAATCTTGATTCAAAGTTAAAAAATCCTTAAATGAGCAGGATAGGATCAGAAATCTCAAACATGCTAAAAAAAACAGCTAATATCATGCTCATATGTAATATTAAAAAACGCAATAAGTAGACATGCATATTCTTATGAGTGATAATCTGCCTCTCTTATACAGTAAAAAAAAGTCGAGGATAAGGCTAATTGTTTTTTTTTTACCTCTAGCCATGAGCATCGGAGGCTTCATCGTCACTGAAACCTCCTTGAGTGGCGGCATTGGTTGCTTCCCAAATTTCCAAGTCTTCCTCCAGGGTGCTGATGTAGTAACGGGCGTATACCATCCACTGTGAGTATAATGGAAGCGAGGAGTGAGAACGGCGAGCTGCTTGTCAAGTAGCTCCTCCTCGTCAAGGGCATCACAGAGGAGATCCATGGTGTATTAGAGCTTATCCTTGATCTCATTATAAAAATCCCTCTGTCAAAAATGACAAACTCTATTAATCCAACATCTCAGATTGCAATTCCACTCCACACTCCCATGTAGCCTCAACATTCTGTCCAACAACGTAAAATGCAAATGGTTATAAAATGTTTATTCATATATCAGTAGGTAAGAAAGGTGTGACTCAACTTTTATCAATTGACCATGAGCCTAGTAAAGAATACTCAGAACATAGACGGTTTGTACCTTTCCATTTTTTCAAATAATATGTTAAATCACAGTAAACTGTCTACTAGCCCTATATTAATGGTTTTTCACTTTTAGAATAAGAATCTCATTTAGACATGCTTTACGAGGGCCTATATAGGCGATTTCTATGTCTATGATCTGAAAGGACAGCCTAAAATGAGCTTATTTAGTTAAGAAATCAGAGCAAATTCCCAACGACACATATTATTTACTTAAGTTATCCATTGTAATAGGATTATATATCATTTGTGGCGACGCATTTAGCTAAATCACAAAGAAAGAAACCAAATAAATCTTTGCTAAGGTTCTAGTTTCCTGATATTTGTTACATAAAAGATGGGCATCAGATTAATCAATACCAAACAGCTGAGAATAAATGATATATCTGATTCAAAGTTAAAAAATCCTTAAATGAGCAGGATAGGAACAGAAATCTCAAACACGCTGAAAAAACAGCTTATGAGTGATTATCTGCTTCTCTTATACATACTAAGTGAAATCCGTAAAAAGAGTCAAGGATAAAGGTAATTGCTTTTTTTACCTCTAGCTATGAGCATCGGAGGCTTCATCGTTATTGAAACCTCCTTCAGTGGCAGCATTGGCTGCTTCGCAAATTTCCAAGTCTTCCTCCAGGGTGCTGATGTAGTAACGGGCGTTTACCATCCACTGTCGAGTATAATGGAAGCGAGGAGTGATGAAGGTGAGCTGCTTGTCAAGTAGCTCCTCCTCAACAAAGGCATCACATAGCAGATCCATGAAGAAGCGGAGCTTATCCTTGATCTCGTCAAGTTGTCGGCATTTGTCTTCAAAGATCGAGTGATTCCATCTATAACATAAGGGGCATGAATTGAAGATAACTAGTACAATTTAACAAGATATATAGACAGAACAAACACTTAACATCAACACTCGATTATAAGATAAAACTAAATGAGAATAAAAAAGAAAAAGAAAAGCAGAGTTAGAAGGCGAAATCATCAAATATTTCAAAAAGGAACATTATAATAATTATGAGCAAAGCATTGTTACTTAAAATAACACCCCCATTGAAGAAACTCAAACGTACAAAACTTATTAAACTCCACTGTAACAGGATTGTATATCATTTGTGGCGATGCATTTAGCTATATCATAAGAAAGAAACCAAATCAATCTTTCCTAAAGTTCTAGTTGTAGTTGTGGATCTTAGAAAAGATGGGCATCACTCTAATCAGTACCAAACAGCCGAGAAATAAATGATACATCTGATTCAAAGTAATTATACTTGCAACATGAATCACTAGAAAGTAATGAGAATTTACCTTATGTAAATACAATTCCAAGATCACCTATTTTAATAATGAAGACATGGCAACGTAATCGCCATGGTACATGCCACACCCATCTTTCTTGATGAAATTCATGTGTTGAAATACTGATTCAAACACTCCAAAACTATGAAGAAGAAGATGAAGAAGTGGGTTTGCTTTTGTACTGAGGCTTGTGAAGTTTATAAAGTCATACCGAGCACCGAGGTTGTTGTGCAATTTATTGCACAGGTAATGTTTAGGGTGTGTTTGGTTAAGAGAATTGAATAGGGAGAAATGGAAATGGTTTTAATTCTCGTGTTTTGTAAGTCAGAACGGAAAAGAGGAGAAATTGGAGAAATTAGTAGGAAATGGAGAGAGTTGAGTAGTGTAATTTAAGTAGCCCCATTTTCATTAATTTTGTGGAGAAATTGAAGAAATGGATTAATTTTTTGAAAAAATGTTTTGTTTTTGTTTTTTTTTTTTTTTTTAATTAAAAAGATTTTTAAAATTATTTTAAAAGAAAAATAAGTTTAAAATTATTTAAAAAATAAGTTTAAAATTATTTTTTTTAAATAAGTTTTTTTAAATAAATACATTTAAAAATATTTTTTTAAAAACAAGTTTTTTAAGTAAATATATTTTAAAAAATAAGTTTTTTTAATAATTTTTTAAAGAAAGTACATAAATTTTAAAATAAAAATTTTAAAAAAAGATATATTTTTTAAAATAATTTTTTTAAATATTTTTAAGAATTTTATTTAGACAAAATATTATTTAAATAAAAAAATTTCATTTCTAGGTCAAATCTCATTGTTACTAAATATTATAATTGAACAAAATTCTCTCGATTTCTATTCTGCGAGATTCTATTCTACTTCATTTCTTTTCTGCAATTTCTCTACCAAACGCACTCTTAGTGTAGTTTGGTAGGTGTGCAGGCCAAATTGGTCAGGCTGGTATGTTGACCGAATTCAATGCGCATTTGAGTTGATGAAATGCAAGTTAAAGCGAGTTATCATAAGCCGATTTGGGTTTATTTTTTATGAGCTTCGATTTTGTGGCTTATTTTGAGACTGGCGAACATATAAGTTTATTATGATATGTTAGAAGATGCTTCACATGAATGCGACCATGCATCTGGGTGCATAATTATAATGAGCAAATATTTTTATTTGACGCGTTTTTTAACAATAACTCTACGAATGAACGACAATTTTAATTAAAATAACTATAAAGAATAAAGAATGCAAATTATTTCATATCCAAATAAAAGTTGTCATTCTATTGCTATAATCCGAGAAGCAAAGCTTTTTAATTTCTATAGGTAACCGAACACCAAGGTGAGAGTAGATTTATCTAATTTTGTGTGTTTTTTTATCGGTGCTCGGAAAAAGAAGAGAGTGTGTTTCGTATTGATGTTTGAGTTTTTAGGTTGGCTTATATACCATTCAGGTTTGAGCTGTTACAAGTCGACATTTAATAGACTGCATAAATATTTGACTGTATTAATGAACTCTAAAAATATTTGAAGGCTGCATAAATATGTAGAGATGTTACTTTTTATTTATGAAAATTGTCATTAAAGCTATATGTTGAATAACATTAACTAATGGCTTATTTAGTTTCCTATTAAAGAAATGTTTTTGGTCTTAAAATTTTTAAGACTTCTTTATTTAGAAAGTCCTAAACACTTTATAAAGTAGTATAGATAAACTTATAAAATCCGACAAGTCTCAAAATAAGCCGCAAAATTGAGGCTTATCCAATTTTACGGTTTATTTTGAGACTTGTCGGCTTTTATAAGTTTATCATATCATAATAAACTTATATAAGCCGACAAGTCTGAAAATAAGCCACAAAATCGAAGCTTATAAAAAATAAGCCCAAATCAGCTTAACATGCCAGAAGTTTAAAAACTCAATTAATGTTCGATTTATTAGCTTATCAAGTAAGAGAACAAAATTCTCTATGCAAGCTTTTTACTTTTTTTCTTTTTTTAATTTCATAAAAACAACTTTTGCTCCAATGCAAAAAGGATGAAGCCTGAATATACATAACAAACTTTCTCAAATTAACCAATATACGTAACATACTTATTTTATTCTCAAATACGTAATATGCTTTCAAATACTTAGAGCACAATGTATGGATGCAATTCACACGCCAAATGCACCTTAAAGTTACCAATGGCTAGCCAAATTTCATACCGTCACTTGTGCCATTCGTGAGCCAAAGTTATTTGAGCTAGTGAAATATCTAAAGCAATTTTTTTTTTTTGCATTGTGAGTGAGTGATTATTTTTAGTGGGGTATTTTGTGAGACTCAATAATATGTTAGTGGTGTGTTATGAGAGAGGGTGTATTAGTTATTGGTGTGTTATTATGAGGTGTATGATATGGCGGTGATGTGGCATACCAATAACGTGTCAACGGTTCCTCCCATACCTTGTGCTCTTACTAATATACGTAATATTGACAAGTTACCACTTTAAAAGGTTACAATAATGGTCCCTGTGTCGTTTGCATTGACTTTCATCGTTAGCCTTTTGACATTTTTTCACTTAAGAAAGTTACAGTAATGGTCCATGTGGTTTGCTTTGACTTTCACGGTTAGTCTTATTACTTTCATCTTTTTTTATACGTTTATTACATGTTTTTACACATTTTATACACGCTTTTACACACGTTTTTATATATGTTTTTATACACATTTTTTACACACGTTTTTATACACGTTTTTATACACATTTTATATACGTTTTTACACAATTTTATATATGTTTTTTACACGTTTTTACACACATATTTATATACGTTTTTAACATGTTTTTATACACGTTTCTTTACACGTTTTTATATACGTTTTTTACAGACGTTTTTACATACGTTTTTATAAACGTTTTTTACATTTTTTATATACGTTTTTATACACGGTTTTATATACGTTTTTTACACATATTATACATGTTTTTACACGTTTTTATATACGTTTTTTCCACGTTTTTATACACATTTATATATACGTTTTTACATGTTTTTATACACGTTTTATATGCGTTTTTTACACGATTTTATGTGCAGTTTTATATACGTTTTTTACACATTTTTTAACACGGTTTTATACACGTTTTTTAAAATGTTTTTTAAACGTGTATAAAAACATGTATAAAAATGTGTAAAAAATGTATATAAAACCATGTATAAAAACGTGCATAAAATCGTGTAAAAAGTGTATATAAAAACGTGTGTAAAAAACGTGTAAAAAAAATGTATAAAACTGTGTATAAAAACATGCATAAAAAAGTGTATAGAAATGTGTAATAAAATGCATATAAAACCGTGTATAAAAACGTGCATAAAACCGTGTAAAAATGCATATAAAAACGTGTATAAAAATGTGTAAAAACGTGTATAAAAACATGTAGAAAACTTATATAAAAATGTGTGTAAAACGTATATAAAAACGTATACAAAAAAGTGTGTAAAAAACATGTATAAAATCTTGTGTATAAAAACGTGTATAAAAAGCGTGTAAGACGTGTATAAAAACGTGTGTAAAACGTGCATAAAACGTATATAAAAATGTGTATAAAACCATATACAAAAATGTATATAAAAAAGATGAAAGTCAAAAGACTAACGGTGAAAGTCAAAGCAAACCACGTGGACCATTATTATAAAAAATTTAAGTGAAAAATGTCAAAGGACTAACGGAGAAAGTTAACGCAAACGACAGGGACTATTACTGTAACTTTAAAAACTGGTAACCTGTCAATATTATGTATATTGGTAAGTATTTGAAAGTATATTACGTATGTTGAAAATAAAATAGGTATGTTACGTATATTGGTTAATTTGAGAAAGTTTGTTACATATATTCAGCCTTCACCCATGCAAAAAAGTGACTAAAAGTACAAAGTGAATTAAAATGAAGATGAAAGAGATGGTTAAATTAGCCAGAAGCTTGAAAAGATCCTTAAATCATTGGCTAAAACGTCTTCGTTTCAAATGGCAAAAAGTTTTTCCAATAATTTTTTTTGAAGTCCTTAGAAAAAAAATATTGTAAAAAACTTACATCGTGGATACTTTTATCTAAGGCATCAACCTCTACTTGATCATAATCACAAGCAAAAAAGTAAATGTTTATAAAAAAAAATTACAAATTTATATAAGGTTGCAAGCCCATTATATAAACTTACCCAAACATTTTCATAAAGTTTTTTTAAAAACTAGCCGAAACAAAGAGGTGTGATCTATTTTAACAAAATAATAAATGTTTAGCGACTTTGCATCACAATCAAGTCGATAGTACATGGGCTAATTAAGTCGATAGTACCTTCTATCGATTAATGACTTCGTTATTACCCATTAAAATCGTAATGTAGGAGCTCTACAATCAAGTCGGGTTTCCATCACCAACCGATTCATATTTGGTTTCAAACCCATGCCTCTAGTACTCCTTAATAAGTATTTCGTGATAAACTTATTAGGATATAACTGAGAAGTCACTTCACTATTATCGGTCTCATCACAAATAATCACTAAATCTCTCGTCAAAGGTTTAGTAGTATCAAGTTCAAGTTTCCAGATAACTTGACAACTTTTCTATAGTGGCACCATCTCATTATTCACTATGTATATTCCAACACTATGGAATTTTAAGGTGTTTGATTGCTAATATAATAGCCTCTCTAAATTGTCACAACTTGACAATATAGAGAGTTTAGTTCACATTCTTCAATGCTAACTTGCTTCATGCTCATTCAAAAAGCAACTCAACTCAATATTTGTGAGTATAAATTAATTCACCAGCATGTGAATGTTAAACAATTTAGAGCACTGTCTTTTATTTCAATGAAAATCTTATGCGCTTGATATGATAGCAATTTATTCCTTCACGAATAAATCCGATAGCTTAACATAAGTGGCAACTATTAGTATACTCTTTATGCGTGTACTATACTTCCATGAAATTCTAGACCAAAGTCGTGATCAAGGTGAAGCCATGACTACGTTTGAAGGTCCATAATTCGGAATCATAGGTTAACAGTTTCAACTTAAGTTGCATACCGAGTCGGCAAAATATACTCGGTTATCAATTTCATATCAATGTTACACGCATACACTAATCTACTCTTCATGGACAATAAACCAACTACTACAATCCTTATACAAATGATTGCTAACTTAACATTTTGTACAACTTATTGTTGGATTATGAGAGTTGGATACGTATAAAAATGACTAGAAGTGTGTGAGCCTATTGGGTGCACACACGTTAAACACATAGAATACGTTAATGTATGTTTAATACTTGACCCGTCTATTTGACCCGTTAACTATAGGTCCGATTACTCCATTATCCAAACCCATGACCGGTTATTCATGAGGGGTGTTTGGATTATGCTTTGGGCTAGTAGGACTTGTAATCAAATAAAGAAAGAGTTTGGCTTGGAGCTCAAGTTTAGAGCCCAAGAAAAGCTAGGGTTTGTGGGTTATATATACCCATTCTCTACCTCTCAAAACTTACGATACATACTCTTATTCACAGATAATTACAATCGATCCATCAGAAGTTATGTTGACTCAATCCGATTAGAATTATTGTCTGATTAGTGTTCATGCATACGAAACCCTAATTGCATCTTTTGATCCAATTTGATCGAGGGTTTGTAGTGTTTGTTTGTGGCATTTTCTTGGTTGAATAGAAGCTTCAAGATGGTGTTTTGTTTTGATGCTAACGCGGGCATAAAAGAATCACATCGGGTAACTTTACGCGATATCGGACAACATAGCAGATTGGTTCTCGGATTGTTGGCAGATCTCAGACAGCAAAGGATCGTGTGATTCTAGGGTTTATTTAGTTCTCGGACGACAAAAGGTTGTTTGTTTTTGTTTTGGTTCGAGGGTTTCAAGTATGACAATAACGTACACGACTAGCTTTATCGGGCGTATTCGTGTTAAAGTGTTTGTGTAAGCACTCGTAGAGGTGATCGTTTTGATCACTTAGTTTCGTTGTTTGATATAACTTGCGGGTGACTACGAGGGTTGGTTTTCTTGTTTCCTTTTATATTCTAATGTTTATTAATTACGTGTTAACTTGATTACTTTAACTAAATCCATATTCCACTGCATACTCGTAGTGTTAATTGGTTAACATGTTTCTAAAATCCCAACACTTATTTTGTGATCTTATCATATAACTCAACTTATTAGTGTCACATAATAAATTATTTGTACTCTAATAATTTACTGCTTTTAAGATTTTGTGAGTCAAAATCTCAACTTTTGATCACACAACAATTTGAGAATGATTTCTCATGTCATCAAGATACATCAACCCAACATGTGATTAGTTTATCAATAATTTAATAGGTCAAATGGTTTCTAGCACAGTTTGTCTTTGTTCCACAAAGAGTATTTCTTACACTCTGTTTTAACAATGGTTCATCGTTATTTATTTCTTAAATCTCGAAATTTAGTATAGTCAAAGCACATAAAAGATAAATATTCAACATATGTTTAGTAACATATAACTTTGATAAACAAAGAATCATACTCAAATAAAAAAGAGTACACTGGAAATAAAGACGATCACGCTAGAATTGGAAAAACGAGAACAAAGACAACAAATTATTCAAAGGTGCTAGCCGCCATGCCCTCAATCATAAAACTAGCTAGAAAACCTGAAACTATTAAAACTATCATGCCGCGAAGTAATCTTCATCGAGATGAACATGAGCCACACGATCAACAATTTCACCATCCACCACATTAACATCATCATTTCCGGACTTCCTCAACTTGCACTCACGTGCGTAATGGCCAGTCTCTCCACAAACATGACATTTTCTGGTTCTCTTTGACGATTCGGTCTTCTTGAATTTGTCATGCTTCACCCCAAGTTGACTTTCGTTGGACCATTACGCAAGCTCTCTTCGAAAAGTTTTCGACTTGCACATGATGAACAGTGGACCTATGATTCACTTGTTTATCTCTATTCCTAGCTTCTTCCTCAATGCGAAATGCTTCAAGAGATCATCCAACGAGTAATCATATTTCTTATTTATCAACTTCTTTGAAATGTCATTCCAAGAATATGGTAACTTTGACACAATAGCACCAACTTGTAGCATTTCAGGAATAGGAATAGAAAGCACATTCAACTTGTTAATGAGAAATTGGAGTTGTAAATTAATGTGTTTTAGCAACCAAAGAAGAATGAAAAAGAAAAACATTTTTTGAAAACCAAAAGAAAAGAGACAAGCCTTATTATTGAAGTTGAGAAAAGAATAACATGGCTAGTTATTAGACATGATTCAACTTTTGCTTCTACATAGTAAGTCAAGTATAGCATGTGTAAAATGTTTTACGGCAAGATATTGCATATCTTGGACCAAGTTTGTTTGTTTTCATGTTATAACAGTACACTACATGTTGCCTATATAAGCTACTAGAAATGTAATGAATTTGTACCAGTGAGCCCATTAAAAATAATTCAAGTGTTTCTAGTTTTTGAATAAAGGATATTTTGAGTGCATTGTTTTTTCATATACCAAAGCGTTTTGTTTATACTTTGTCGAAACATATTTTGTGAGCAAATTTTTATGAGAGTAACATCTCATATATATCCAACATAAATTGGTATCAGAGCCAATGTCACATAGATCGCGGTACGCTCCGGTACGGGAACGAGGATTGGGAACGCATATCGCCACTATCCAAAATTCGATACGCTAGGGGGTAGGCTCATTCCGAATCGCTTCGGTACGATGTACCATTTAACATGGTACGGTGTACCCAATATGTAATAATATTAGCTTCCCATATAAATATGAATGACTTTAAAAATTATGGTTAACACTTAAAAACAGTAACAAGTTCGAGCAGTAACAAAGATTAAAAACAATAACAAGTTCTTCAAGATTAAAAACATATATTTGCGTTTGTGTATAGCCCATTATTAATTATCATATTGTTGGGTTTTTTTGGCCCATTATTAAAACATTTTAAGTGGCCCAAAAAATTTAAAAGAATAAAAGGCCTTTTTAGGGTATCAATTTTAGGGTAAAGATACAACCGCTTTTATTCCTCTTTCTACCTTTCTTCCACCTTTTCTATCCTTCAACACATATCCACCGGAAAACACCATCACCACAAAATCATAACAACGAAAATGGATTCAAGATAAAAAAGCATAGCACCAAAACGGAACGTCGAATTTAACGATCCCGATCGCGATCCCGAGTGATTCGTGACGCGATTGTACCGCGACATGGAACGGAGTTGACTACTATTTAAAACGCGAATTGATGGGCGAATTGAACGCGATCCAATGGCCGTTTGGCACGTGTTTCGAACCCATTTGGGAACGGGCGATCCAGATCGCAAAATGTGGGCCTTTGAGCGATTTATGTGACTATGATCAGAGCTTGTTCGAATCCATTTGGGTTAAACGAGTTCTTACAATTTTTTTTAATAGAGCGGTCATGGCAAGACGACAAGGTTTTGATTTAAGTCATGTTGTCATCCCAATTTTCGATGGTGATAAAATTATGATTATTGGTGTGTCAAAATGGAGACATTGTTTGATTCTTTATATGTGTTTGACGATGTCAAAAACACATTTGAAGAACCCGTGGATACGGAAAAATTAACCGAAGAACATATGAAAGATTTGAAGCAAAAGAGAAGCCGAAATGCAGCAGTTTTAAGTGTGATTCAACGGGGAGTCACATCGTCAATCTTCTCAAAAATCATGCGTCTAAAAAAAGCAAAAGAAGCTTGGGACGTGCTCAAGCAAGAATTTCAAGGATATGTGAAAGTGAGAGCTATAAAACTACAAACTCTCAGACGAGATTACGAGAACATGAAGATGAAGGAAAATGAGTCACTAAATGACTATTCATCTAGATTAACCGATTTGATTAATCAGATGAAAAGTTATGGTGATGAAATTGAAGACCAACGAGTTGTTGAGAAAATTCTCATCAGTATTCCCCAAAAATGTGATCTAATTATAGCAGTTATTCGAAACACCAAAGATCTCAAAACTTTGATTATTCAAGATTTTCTAAGTTCTCTCAAGTCATATGAGCAACGTATGACTCGCCACTCCCACAAAGCGATCATAAGTGCATTCCAATCCAAATTGCAAGGTGACAAGAAGCTACCACAAAATTATAGAAGAGGGAGTTCATCCCGAGGTGGTCGAGGAGGCAGAAATTTTAAAGGCCGTGGACGTGGACAAAGCTACGGAATTTTTAGAGGTCAAGGAAGCTTCAACAAAAGATCATTCGGCGATGGAAACTCTCACAAGTGTTCCATTTGCAAGAAAGAAAATCATGAGGAGAAAGACTGTTGGTATAAAGAAAGGTACAAATGTACTCACTATGATCAATTTAGTCATCTAGAAAAATTTTGTCGAAAGAAAAGCCAACAACAAGAAAATTTTTTAGAAGAAAAACAAGAAGATGGAAATGTTTTCTTTTGTCACTCAGCTAACATTGAAAGAAGTGACACATGATTTCTTGACAGAGGTTGTAGTAACCATATGACCGGTGATGAAAGTATTTTGGTTGATATTGACACTGCAGGAAATTTTCAAGTAAAAATGGGAAATGGAGCAGTAGTACAAGTGAAGGGAAAAGGCAAGATTCGGTCAAGCCAAAAACATCTATCAAATATATTAATGATGTTTTACTAGTTCCAGACCTTACGCAAAATTTGCTTAGTGTCGGACAACTTGTAGAGCATGGATACTCTGTTACTTTTGAAGGTAAAGGTTGTAGTATTTATAACAAATGAAGAAATATTGAGTTGATGCAGAAGATTATAATGGGTCGGAATAGAAGTTTTCCGATCACGTTCACATATGAAGAACACACTGCATTGAAGGCCACAATTGAAGATGAAGCTTTGTTATGGCACATGAGACTTGGACATCTTAATTTCCAAGTCTTAATTTGCTCCACCAGAAAAATATTGTTGGAGGTTTGCCGTAAATTCATGAGATTGAAGGAGTTTGTGAAGGGTGTGCGCTTGGAAAGCATCATCGGAAACCATTTCCGAAAGAAGTCACTTGGAGAGCCAAGAAAATTCTCGAGCTAGTACACACCGATCTTTGTGGTCTGATGAGGAATCCATCTCATGGTAATAATCTCTATTTCATTCTATTTATTGATGATTTTAGTAGAATGACATGGGTTTATTTCATGAAAGAAAAATCTCAAGTTTTTGGAATGTTCAAAAAGTCTAAATATTTTGTCGAAAAACAAACGGGGAGTTTTATCAAAATTTTGAGAAGTGATCAAGGAAAGGAATACAACTCAAAAGAGTTTGAGAAGTTTTGTGAGGATAAAGGCTTGCACAGACAACTCACAACTCGATACACACCTAAACAAAATGGTGTAGTCGAGAGAAAGAATCAGACCGTTGTAGAAATGGCGAAGTCAATGATGCACTACAAAGGTTTACCAAAAAGTTTTTGGACAGAAGCAGTTTACACAGCAATATATTTGTTGAATAGAAGTCCAACAAAAGCCCTCCATAACAAGACTCCACTTGAAGCGTGGAATGGACGAAAACCTTTGGTAAGACATCTTAAAGTTTTTGGGTTTTTTTGTTATTCTCAAATACCAAAGAAAAAAGGTATAAGTTAGAGGAGACAAGTGAAAAGTGTATTTTTGTAGGTTGTAGTAGCAAGTCAAAAGCTTATAGATTATATAGCTTAAAAATAAAAAATGTAATAGTTAGTCGAGATGTAATTTTTGATGAAAATTCTTCCTGGAATTGGGAAGAATAAAAAAAAGGAAGGACCAAGTTTTCCCATTAACAATATGCAGGATGAAGCACATATGGAAAGTGATGAAAATCAACCATCATATGACGAAGTACCCACCGAAGAACCTGATGAAGAATCTCAAAGTCCACCACCAAGAAAATTCCGTTCGTTGACAGAAATATACAATCCTAAATTTTGTCATGTAGAACCAGAAAGTTTTGAAGAAGCGATTAGAGAGGAATCATGGAAGAAAGCGATGGAGGACGAAATTCAAGTTATCGAAAAGAACAACACATGGGAGCTTACAGAGAGACCTTTAGACAAAGATGTTATTGGTGTCAAATGGGTCTACAAAGTCAAGTACAATTCAGATGGTTCCGTTCAAAGAAACAAGACGAGACTAGTCGCAAAAGGTTACTCACAACAACCCGGAATTGACTATGACGAGACATTTGCTCCAGTTGCTCGAATGGACACAATCCGAGCAATCATCTCACTAGCAGGCCAGAAAGGTTGGTTACTATACCAACTTGACGTCAAGTCGGCATTTCTCAATGGAGAACTTAAAGAAGAAGTTTATGTGAATCAGACTCAAGGATTCGAGGTTGAAGGAAAAAAGACAAAGTTTACAAGTTGAAGAAAGAGCTTTACGGACTCAAGCAAGCACCGCGAGCGTGGTATAGCCAGATCGATGGTTATTTTAAAGAAAAAGGTTTTGATCAAAGCAAGAGCAAGCCGACCTTGTATGTTAAAAATCAAGGTACAAATGATATTTTAATTGTAGCGCTCTATGTCGATGATCTTGTGTTCACAGGGAATAACAAGAAAATGATCAAAGATTTCAAGAATGAAATGATGCAAAAATACGATATGAGTGATTTAGGTCTTCTAAATCATTTTCTCCGAATGGAAATATATCAAGACGATGGTGGCATTTTTATTTGTCAAGAAAAGTATGTTGAGAAGATTTTAGAGAATTTTGACATGTTGGAATGCAAACCAAAGGACACTCCTTTGGTAGTCAATGAAAAGCTCATGAAGGAAGACGGTTCAAGTAAAGTGGACACTACACTTTATCGAAGTTTGGTGGGGAAGTTGTTATACCTCACAACAACAAGGCCCCGACTTCATGTTTGCAGCAAGGTTACTTTTAAGGTTCATGCACAATCCTAGTCAGATTCACATGGGAGTTTGTAAAAGAATTTCAAGATATTTGTAGGGCACGAAAGATTTTGGAATCAAGTTCGACAAAAATGCAGATATAAATTTGCATGGTTTTTGTGACAGTAATTGGGGAGGATGTACAGATGACATGAAAAGTACATATGGATATATTTTTTTCACTTGGTTAAAGTATGCATATTTGGTGCTCCAAGAAGAACAAACAGTCGCACAATCATCGGAGGTAGAGTACGTAGCAGCAGCTCTAGCCACATCACAAGCAATTTGGAAAAGAAGAATTTTAGAAGATATTGGAGAAAAGCAATTGAAGTCTACAACAATATTCTGTGATAGCATGTCAACAATAGCAATCACAAAGAACCCGGTTCATCATAGCCGCACAAAGCATATCGCTTTGAAACATCATTTTATCAGAGAAGCAATTGAAGACGGAGAGGTGTAACTCGAATTTTGTCGAACGAATGATCAGCTAGCAAATATTTTCACAAAAGCACTTCCACGAGATAATTTTCAAGAGCTCAGACCAAAACACATTATGGGGAGAATGTAAATTAATGTGTTTTAGCAACCAAAGAAGAATGAAAAAGAAAAACATTTTTTTGAAAACCGAAAGAAAAAAGACAAGCCTTACTATTGAAGTTGAGAAAAGAATATTATGGCTAGTTATTAGACATGATTCAACTTTTTGATTCCACATAGTAAGTCAAGTATAGCATGTGGAAAATGCTTTACGGCAAGATATTGCATATCTTGGACCACGTTTGTTTGTCTTCATATTATAACAGTACACTACATGTTGCCTATATAAGCTACTAGAAATGTAATGAATTTGTACCAGTGAGCCCATTAAAAATAATTCAAGTGTTTCAAGTTTTTGAATAAAGGATATTTTGAGTGCATTGTTTTTTCATATACCAAAGCGTTTTGTTTATACTTTGTCGAAACATATTTTGTGAGCAAATTTTTGTGAGAGTAACATCTCATATATATCCAACAGGAGTTCATGCACTTGCTCAAAAATAGATTTCTCATTAACCATTTGGAAATTGAATAATTTGGAAATAAGATATCTATCAGTACCTTCCTCCTGTTGCTTGTACTTAAACTTCAAGGCACTCCATAACTTTCGTGGATCAGTGATTGGAGCATAGACATCATATAGCCTGTCTGAAAGTGAATTCTGGATGTGACCACAACATAAGGTCTCATCTTCCTTACGAATCATCCTTTACTTCTCGAGTTCGAGGATTTGATTCTTATCAACCTCTTGTCCTTCGGCGGGAATCGAATCACCAAGAATCGGGGCCAAAAATAGATCAAGAACATAAAAGATCTTGAGAATGATCAACAAGAATTTCATCTTGTCAGCCCATCGAGTGTAGTTACACCCATCAAATTTGTCCAAATTGACAAACTCCTGGTTCATGATGCCAAGATTTGATGATGATGCTCCAACGTCTATTGCTAGCTAGAAACCTTAAAATATTGTTGTAATTAGTTACCAACACCAATAACCTCTAACAGATTACCCAAACATCCCTGAAATGACCTGTATGAAAAAGTAAATAAAACCAAAAAAAGGACAACAAATAAAAAATGCACAAGAAGAACTTCTTTATCCTTTTAAGGTTTCTACGGAGCCCCTTTGATCGCTTTGAGCCTATGTACCAGACACCCCAGGATTGATGCAACCTCTAACGGTTTATTGTAAGAAAAACAATATCCCGTAATGCACAATCGCTTTATAGAGGAAGAAAAAATTCTGAAGAGTATGTGAAATAACTAAGATATAAGAGATGATAGTTTATGGTGCATTCATTATAGGGTGCATGATCTGTTTATAGATGTAGACACACTGATTTGAATGCATTATCAAGTCAGTTTTTTCCATGATCTCACATCCCATGAATCACTCTACATCCCTTATTCTTCGAGCTACCCCAACTGTTCACAAGCATGCTCAACCCATGTCTTTTGAACTAGCCAATCTAAGCAAGATAGACTTGTACCTAAGTGTTAGAGAATGCATGTAAACATATATCACCCCCACCATACTCTTTATTCTAAAGTAATTCAAATTAATTCAAATTTGTTTAGTCAAACTCAAACAAAGTTATAATTAATTTGTCTATCAACTTAATTCCTTTAAAATGTTCAACCTTTTATATGAAATTAACATCACTGTATATCAATTGCCAACAACTAGTACTAAAGTTAATTTAATATGTATCAATATTATAAAGATCGGATTATTTAAAAAATTAAAATCAATATCTAGTGTATTTATTTGCATGTCTAAATAACCTATGCTCCAGCTTAATATTTATGACTCGTATATAACATAATAATAATAATAATAATAATAATAATAATAAAGTTTAAAATACGTGAGTGTTTGTTAAAATATATAAATTTATTAAAAAATAATAAAAAATGAGAATTTTACATAAGAGTCCATGAAATTCAATCAAAGGTTAGCTAACTTTTAAAGTTTTGGGTTTTATTATAATTATATTAACCAACTAGAATATAACATTTTTACACATTAGTCTAAAAGCGAATAAAACAACCACCAAGGTCACGTATTTGTTTTCTTTTGTTATTTTTATACAAATTGAATTGATTTAGTTTTTTTTTTTTTTTTTTTTTTTTTTTTTTCCTCCAAAATGTGTTTTATTTTTATTTTTATTCGCCAATCAGAATCTTAATATTTCCACGTGACGAAATTGAACTATCCTATTTTCCAATTTGGTTTCTCACACATATTTTTTTTGCCAAAGAAAAATATTTTCTCTTGTTGAATAAATGGTTTGTTACTTTTTTTTTTTTTTAGAATGACAATTGTGGATACATGGCTCCTAAAGATGTAGGCGTAGTGGCCCCACAATCGAGTTGGTCCACCTGAAGGCAATGTCACCCTTCCCTTTACGCACGCTAGAGAAACCCCTATCGCCAAGACAAGACTCGAACTTGAGACCTTCCCTAGACAAGACTCGAACTTGTTACTTATCAGGTATTCATCTTGTTATTTGGTCTCTAACAAAATATATCATTTATTATATATAGCTGACTAAATTTTTTTCAAAAAGTACATATAACATTTTGGAGCGTTGGATGTAATAACAACAAAGTTGTTAAAAAACTGCTGTCACACCCTTAATCACACTTGACCCTTATTCGCAATAGTAGCATCGAATATTAAAAATGCAATAATACACATTTACAACATTTTGTTGAACTAAATAATTTCTCGTAACTGACTAGTCATAGCCTACTAACAATCTTCCTTAGTTGGAGTGGAAAAAGATGAGCGCTCAAACTGACCCGAAACTCGTTAAATAAAAAGTAAGACAAGACTTTGGTGAAGATACTGTTATAATATCACATCAGCCAAGTATGAGATTGTTGATGTTTTATAAAGTTTAGGTGTCCCTTCTTCTTACAAGTAGCTTTTTGAGTGAGTTTTACACTTGAACTTATGAACATCGATACAAACCTAGAATGAGATAGGTTCATATTAGATACATGCATACTTGTAATGGTTTTAAAAGCATAAAGTAAGACTTTGTTTTTTTGTTATATGTGAGTAGTCCAAAATTAAAAAAGGTACGAGTTCAATAGTCGTTATAAAAAAATTACTTCATCCGTCTCAAAATTATTGTTAGGAGACAAAAATCTCAAAGTTCAATAAAAGTGAGACAACTTTAATTTTCAATCACTCAAATAGAATATTCCTTCACTAAATTCTCTAGTTTTTACTTTAAAAAGTGGACAATTATTTTAAGACATAAAAAAAAAGATATCTATACTACCTAAAGATTGAAGTGCTTAATTTAATGTGCAAGAGTTGTTGTGCACAAAATTAAGTACGGTACAACATAGCTAAAGCTACACAAAATTACATCAATATATCAATATGGCGAATTGAATGCATACGCTTGAAAGGTCTCCTTCAATGGAGGCACACAAAAGGGCTATGGTTTTATTGGGAGGTATACAAAGAAACATGGAGTTATTAGAACTTTTGGATGACTCTTAATAATGATCTCACTTATTGTCAATTGTAAAACTTCATGTATAAATACCATAAATGTGGATATTGTTGGTGTTTTGAGCCCAGTAGCAGGGTTAGATAATCAATTCAAAGAAACAAATACCACTAGGTGGTTATCGGATATCACTTGGAATCGTGTGATCACTTTCCAAAGTAAACTATTCGACCCTAATGCCTGGGTTACACGAATATCTACTTGGGATAAGACCAAATGTAGTTATGGAATTAGGCACAATTCTATAACCCTTGCGCTTATAAGTGTTTATTGTTTTCTGTGTGTTCTTCATGCATAATCAGATCTCCTATTTATAGGAGTTTACTCTAAGCTAATCAAATGGAATTATGAGTATTAATCGGCCCATTAATAGCCTCATAATTATCCCCATTATAGTCGTTAGTAGTTACATGACCAATTAAACGTGGTCATTAAGCGGTTGAAACCGCCACTTGAATAGGTCAAACCGTTACAAGCGATACTTTCATCAAGACTTTCATAGTGCTATCGGTGGATACACCGCTTGCTGGAATCCACAAATTTCGATGGAAACATAAGCTTCAGTGGAAACATCGCTATCGCTGGAAACATCGCCATCGATGGAAACCACAAGCAATACTTTCCACAAGCAAGATTTTCCACAAGCGACTTTCCACTAGCACTACCAATACAAACCACTACAAGAGTCGGGTGTTCATGGACCTTATGGGTGTACACTCCGCACCTCCCAACCCATTACAAGGTGTGAACTAATCCTACAAGTGCACTAAATTTTCCAACAATCCTCCCAAATTTAGTTCACTTCTTTGCATGAAAAATAAACATCAAGCAAAACATGTGCATAAACGAAAATGTCCCGAGGATTGAATTTCCATCTTAGTAAATTACACGCTCAAATATTCGAGAATCGGGGTGTTCTAAGAATTGAACCCTTCAACCCATTTGAATACACGAAGATAAAATACACACAAGTTTTCAAACACTTAAAAGCTCCCGACACTATACAAGCCATGTGTCCATATCCAAATTCATAAATGTTGTAAAAGCTAAAAGTCCAAAGCTTCACAAGCGGCAAAACTTCAACATTTACATAGGTGGTTCCTCTTTAGTCATGCTCCGCCAAGCACTTTTTCAAAGAAAATTAACCATTGAGAAGTAAAGACTTCATCCTCCGCTCAAAGGAGTTACGAGCACAACCTTGGGATGTAAATAAAACATGTGCTCCAAGACATCGAATGTTCGACTTTCCACATTGAACTCGGCTCCTAAGTTTCCTCGGGAGGAGTGGGTGTCCTAGCATTCGAGCCACTAAGTTGGACTTAAACCCATCCCTTTAGCAGACTTTATAACCAAGTCTCTAGCCAAACCCTTCGTCAAGTGATCGCCTAAGTTACATTGAGATCTCACAAACTCTATAGATACCACCCCATTCATGATAAGCTCACGAATCATGCTATGTCCGACACCTAAGTGTCTAGACTTACCATTGTACATCGGCTATAAGCCTTAGCCAATGTAGATGCACTATCACACCGGATAGAAATAGGTGCTATAGGTTTAGGCCATAATGGAATCTCAAGAAGCAAGTTTTTCAACCATTCGACTTCTTTACCAAAGAAATGCTAAAGCCACAAATTCATATTCCATTGTTGAACTGGTGATACAAGTTTGCTTCTTGGATGCCCAAGAAATTGCACCTCCACCAAGTAGGAATACCCATCCACCGGTAGACTAATTGTCTTCATTGTTCTCGATCCAACTTGCATCGGTGTAACCTTCCAACACCGATGGGTAACCAAGATATGAGAGACTATAATCCATAGTTCTCTTCAAATACTTGATTCTCTCGAACTACTTGCCGATGATGAGCACTAGGATTACTAGTATACCGCTCAATTTTCCCACCGCAAAACCAATATCGTGTCTTGTACAGTCATGGCATACATCGGTGACCAATTACCCTAGAATACTCAAGTTGAGATACTGACCTTGCCATGATTAGGCATCGCTTCTCACAAGTATCCATAGGAGTACTCATCGAGTACAATCAAAGTAATTGAATTTCCTCAAGACATTCTCAATATAATGTGACCGAGAGATAGAAATTCTATTACTTTCATGTTTAATCCTTATACCAAGGATAACATCACCTCCCCATGTCCTTCATGGAGAACCTTGATGACAAAAATTCCTTTGTCAAGTCAACGATTTTGGTCGGTGCCAAAGATCAACATGTCATCAACATATAGACAAATGATGACTCCTTTACGAGATTCATCAAATTTGCTATATACACATTTGTCGACTTGGTTAAGAACATAACCACTAGACAAAACCACTTCATCAAACTTTTGATGCCATTGCTTAGGTGCGCTTTAGTCCATAAAGAGACTTAATTAGTTTACACACCTTGTTTTCATTGCGGGCATGATGAAGCCCCGAGGTTGGTTCATATAAACCTCCTCTTCCAATTCACCATTCAAGAAAGTCGTCTTCACATCCATCCGATGAATAACCCGATTGTGAATTGATGCCAATGCAATCGGCGATCTTATGGTAATCGTACGAGCCACAAGGGCATAAGTATCAAAATAGTCTATTCCCGACTTTTGTTTAAAGCCCTGAATGACTAGTCTAGCCTTGAACTTTTCAATAGTTCCATCTACCTTCATTTTCCTTTTGAAAATCCATTTGCACCCCAGAGGTTTGCAACACGGTGGTAGATCAACCAACACCCAGTGTTGTTGCCCATGATGGAATCCATCTCATCATTAATTGCTTCTTTCCGTAAAACAATATCTCGAGACTTCATTGCTTCTTCAAATGTCTTGGGATCATCCTCAACAATGAAGCAATAGGAGTATTGGTCTAAGACCTCATCCTCGGTGCCTTCAACTAAGTATAGTTGAAACTCGTGTCCAAATGACTTTGAGAGTCGACCCTTTTGCTCTTCCCGAGCACGTGTTCGTGTTCTCGAACCACAACCTCATCGGGGACCACCGATGGTTCATCATCGTGGACCTCGATACACTAGTGTCATGAGTTCCATTAGGAATCCTCGACTTGGTCAGGGACCGATGAGAATCTATTCTCATCAAAATTTGCATCCCTTGATTCAATTATTGAGTTAATTGAAACATATTCATTAGGTTCAATAACATAGAACCTAAAAGCCTTGGAATGCTTAGCATATCCAACAAAGATGCGATCAATGCCTCTTTCACCCAAAGTCTTTAGCTTTGGATCGTGGAGTCTTACAATGACCCTACAACCCTGCACACGAGATAGTTCAGTTGGGTTTCCTTTTAGTCCGAGTTCATAAGGGTAACCTTGTTCCTTTTGTTGGGAACCCTATTTAATAAATAGCAAGTCGTTAACATAGCTTCACCCCGTAACCCTTGACTCATCCCGAATAGGACAACATGGAATTAACCATCTCCTTCAAAGACCATATTTTCCTTTCGTAAATACCATTTTGCCGAGGAGTATAAGGGCGATCGTTTCATGGATTATTCCAATGAATGAAAGTCCGAGTATCCATGTACTCACCTCCCTATCGATCCTTAATCTTTTGATCAAAGACCCAAGTTGTAATTCAACTTGATTTTAAACACTTTGAATTTATCTAATGCTTCATCCTTGGTATGTAAAGATATACATAACAAAATCTAGAAGCATCATCAATAAATGTCACAAAGTACTTCTTATTCCCCAAAGAAGGAGTGGCATGCAAATCACAGATCATCGTGAATAAGCTCCAAGAGATTAGTCTCATGACTAACACCACGAAGGGTTTCTTGGTAATCTTGGTCAACATGCAAGTTTTACACTTTTCGGTGTCCATGTCAAAGTGGATTAAACCATCCCTAGACATATCTTGCATCCTTTTATAGTGAACATGGCCAAGTCTAGCATGCCAAAGGGTAGAGTCGGTCCCATATGTGGTCACAAAAGTCAAATAACACTATCGGTGGTAACATTAAGCCCGAACATTTGATTACATAAATAACCAAAACCAATAAAACACCATGCCTAGAAAGTACAAATTTATCGGACTCAATAACTTGTTTATAACCATGATTATTCAAAATGCTACTTGAAACCAAGTTCTTCCTTATATCGTGAACATGAATAACATTAAACAAAGTTACAATCTTTCCTGAACTAAACCTAAGATCTACACAACTACGACCATGCACCAAGGTGTTGACTCATTTCCCATGTGAAGAATAGAACCATCATTCGGTGACTCATAAGTCTTGAACCGCCTTCTATCTTTGCACACATGAATCTGTTGCACCGTAGTCACCCACCACGCAACATTATCATCCCGCACATAAAAGATTCAGATACATATGTAACATAATAAATCAAAAGACTTATTAAACATATTTCGACCTTTCAGTGAGTTGGTGAACCACCACCCCCGAACCATTAGTGCACGATCCATTGGCTTTACCACCAATTTTAACACCTTTGCGGTCCCTTTTAATGTGACCGGTCTTGCCACATTTCCAACAAGTAGGAGTTGCCTTCTTGTTAAGATTTGCCTTTGTGTTATCATGATATTTGCGTTTGCCTTTGTTATCATTGTACCGTGGAGTTGTTATGCTCCACCATATTGACAACAGATGCACCAAGAGCATTGCTACTCTTTGGCTTGTCATTATCCCGCACCTTGAGAGATTCCTCAATGTGCGATGACCGCCCAACTCAACAAGAGTTTACTCCTCCTTCATATGTTTCAAGGTATGCTTGAAATCTTTCCATGAAGGAGGAAGTTTATCAATAACACAAGAGACTTGAATAGCCTCATCCATGTGCATATTGTGTTGTGTAAACCTTCCAAGTATTCCAAGAAGTTCATTGTATTATTCCATAACCGGTCTTGAATCACCATTTTGTAATTTGTGAAATTACTAACAAGGAACTTTACTTGATGCATCCTCACCATATATTTGGCATCCAAGGAATCCTACAGTTCTTTGAAGATTCAAAGTTCGATAAATATCAAATAAAGAATCATATATACCATTCGAATAAGACCTCTGCATATGTAGTCATCATTCTCCCACTTGCTCCTCCTCCCGATCCGCTCAACCGTAGCATCATCCCCATCATCGTGAATTGAGTAGTCAAGACATAAACCACACTCATGCTTGACAAGAAGAAGTGCATCTTCTTCGCCACCTCCTAAAGTCCACCCTTCAAACTTATCCAAATTTTAGCAAAGTTTGAAGCCATGTGTTTCATTGTAGTTGCCATTGATTATCACAAAATAGTTTACTTTGATTGTTGGTGTTTTGAGCCTAGTAGCAGGGTTAGATAATCAATTCAGCAGAAACAAATACCACTAGGTGGTTACCGGATATCACTTGGAATCGTGTGATCACTTTCCAAAGTAAACTATTCGACCCTAATGCCTGGGTTACACGAATATCTATTTGGGATAAGACCAAATGTAGTTATGGAATTAGGCACAATTCTATAACCCTTGAGCTTATAAGTGTTTATTGTTTTCTGTGTGTTCTTCATGCATAATCAGATCTCCTATTTATAGGAGTTTACTCTAAGCTAATCAAATGGAATTATGAGTATTAATCGGCCCATTAATAGCCTCATAATTATCCCCATTATAGCCGTTAGTGGTTACATGACCAATTAAACGTGGTCATTAAGCGATTGAAACCGCCACTGAATAGGTCAAACCGTTACAAGCAAGTACTTTCATCAAGATTTCATAGTGCTATCGGTGGATACATCGCTTGGTGGAATCCACAAGCTTGATGGAATCCACAAGTTTGAGTGGAAACATAAGCTTCGGTGGAAACATCGCTTATCGCTGGAAACATCGCCATCGATGGAAACCACAAGCAAGACTTTCCACTAGCACTACCAATACAAACCACTACAAGAGTCAGGGTGTTCATGGACCTTATGGGTGTACGCTCCGTACCTCCTAACCCATTACAAGGTATGAACTAATCCTACAAGTGCACTAAATTTTCCAACAGATATGCCATATAATTGGTGGTGTTAAAGGAAGAGGTGGTGTGGCTCAGCTAAAAGTGGAGGTGGCAATGGAGGGGAAGGATCGAGTTCCATGAAATGCGATCTCGAAGCTTGCTAATGTTTTGCACACCATCTATTGTTTATTGGCTTAATTGTGTTGATAGTAAGTAGGTTACTTGCTAAAGTTTTTGCAGACGTCTTAATTCCAACGACCATCATCAGCCTCAAAGGCTGTAAAGAATTTATCCCACCTTATTAGTGTGTTTGTACTTTGTATCTATTCACGAGATTTCATCACCATTTTCTACTAATCTCATTATGGTACATATTTAAGTTGGTTATTATTACGTTTTGCTATTGACGTGTTTATTCCAATTTGACGTGTTTTAGTTTTGGGCATTTTTTAGCTGTTTTGACAAAGTGCCATGAAGATATGAAAAGAAACACGAGTACACCTCATTGGACTTTCATAGGCCCTATCTTAGAGGATCACGAGTCACGGAACTTACGTAATATATAGCAAAACTGTCTCCAGATGCAGTTATAACGGTTCAACAGATAGTCTCAAACACGTATTCTCCATTTGAAGCATGGCCATATTTCGTTTATGTTTTTTTATAGTTTTGAACTTAAGTGTTGTTTCACTCAATACTAAATTGTGGGTTTCTTCAAACTCAGGTCCATGCAGTTTTTCTTCAAATTCAAGTAATAAAAAGAAAAATGAAGGGGAGTTCTTTAGACAAGTTTTACATACAAGTGTAAGAATACTGAAATAGGCGTTGTGGTAGTTGTAGTGGGTTAGTCATTCAGTAGGCAATTCCAAAGTTATCTTTTATTGTAACTTGCCACTGAAAGTTTTGCTAGCAGTGGTTTTAAGCCGAGTCGTCAAATCATATAGCTTGATGAAAATCGTTTCAGAAGGTTTGTTACTGTTATGTTCTGGAATTCATGGGTTGTATTATAGTTTTTATACATAGTTAACAATCTTTTTTAAAATAGGCCTTTAATTTTAAGAATGACATTCATGTCTATATGAATTAGAGAAAAACAATGCCTTTTATTAAGAATAAGTAGAATTTTGAGGCTTTGATGAATAATGAAAATGATGTTATTCTAAAACATGTTTTTGACGACACTGATATTGATACAGGTTTTACTGACCATGTTTTAATATTTATAAGTGTCTCGTTATACCTATGATCTACACTAATGCACTAACTCGCAGTGTACCCGATCGTGTGTAGTGTAGTATTCGGTAAAACCGAGGTCGTCCCAAGAGCTATGTGAGCGGATTCTAATTAAGTCTATGTGTCACAGATTTTAATTGGTTTTTAAGATTTAAATAATTAATTAACTACTAAAGCAAGAAATGGGAAAGCAAATAAAGGCGAGGGTTGTGATCAATAGAGGAGAAGTGTGCTGGCCTAGTTACTCATCCTATCAAAATAAGTTCATGTTTAATTACTTCCAATTGCTTCAAGTGGGGGTTTAAGTCGCTAGGACAACATTTGGTCAGTTCGTCATAACATATCAGTAAAGGTTTCCACCGAAGATCAAGCTACTACCCTTGAAATTCCAGTAGTTTTTAGTCCCCTAAGCCAAGTCATTAAGTTCCGCCACATGCAAGATGCATAACAATGAGTGCCCGGGAGCTAGCATCTTAAACACTCATCACTAACTTCTTAAGTTCATCCAAACGGTAGGTGATCAGTTGTTCAACCATGGGTTCCAAATTTTTCAGCGATTCGTCATGGCTAGAAAGGCTTTTGTTTGTATTATCTTGGAAGTTTTTCAGCCATTCTTCTTGCTCCTTCTATCTCTTAGTTGAATCTTTGAGGTACTTTCTGATTGTTTCCTCCAGGTTAGTTCTTCTTTCACCAAAATTTCCACGATCATAATATGGGGGAGGTCCTCCATGATAGCTATTACCGTTTCTATTATTCCTTTGAAACGGTCGATTTTCACCATATTTAACTTCTTCAACCTTGCTTTCTTCGTCAATGTGAGGACAATTTTTGGTGAGATGTCCTCCTCCACAGCTTTCGCAACCTACTTGGATGACATGAACACATTCTCTGAGCTTGAGCATATCCCGACCAAGATTTTTAATTTTGCTAGTGATGGCAGCAATTCCATCAAGACTTCCGCCTAGGTTTCTCTTGCTTCCTCCGTCGTGCCACTTTTGGGAGTGATCGACCATTTTTTGGATGGCTTCAATGGAAAGAGTAGGAGTCATGCTCAGAATCGGTCCTTGGTAGTCCAGCATTTGTCTTGAAGATACGTTGATACCTTTGTAAAAGATGTTGACCTTTTGCTGGCTGTTCTAGTCATGAGTCGGACACTTGTAGAGGAGATCGTTGTATCTATCCCAAACTTGATACAACGTTTCATCGTCATCTTGCTTGAAATTATGGATCTCCATGATCTGATTATATATCTTCGAAGGAGGACAATATCATTGGATAAAATGCTTTTTTAGTAGAGCCCGTGTATCAACTGCCCCAGCGGGCAATCTTTCAATCCATCTTTTAGCTCCCCCAGTAAGAGTCATGGGGAACACTTGTAGCATAACAACGTCATAAGAAACACCAGGAATGTTGAAAAGGCTTGCAATGTACAAGACATTCTCAACGTGTTCATACGCATCTTCGTCCCTGTTTCCTGAGAAAGGGTTAGCACGAAGCTTAAAAAACTTTTCAGGCAACATTTGTAGCGATGCGGAGATATTCCTTTGTCTCGATCTTCCGAATTTTAAAAAACTTTTCGTCCGGCCCCAAGTGGTATCTAGTAAACTCATACTTTTCAGCTACAATTGGTGGCGGCCTCTTATATGGAATGCCAAGAAGATTGCACCTTCTTTGCTCATATGCTTCATCGTCAGCGTTAGTGAACCCATCTTCACCTTGCAGTTCAAGGTAATCCAAAATCCCCTCTATATCATCATTGTCGGACTCGGTACCTTTAAACCATTTATCATCGAGTAAATCTTCCACAAGCACCCGTTTGCATTCTTCATCATCATTTCCCGTCGAATCTTTGATATCTTCATCCGTTACTTTACTTATTTCGTTTGGAACTTCTTCGCTCGGGTCTTCTTTACTCATATATCCTTTCCAGATCTTTTCCTTAGTCAACGAATCTACCTTCCCATATTTGATTTTGACTCAATTGTCAAATCCCATATTGTCTAGCCAAGGTAATTCTGTTCTTTCCGCATCATTGGTTGAGGTCCATAAGAATTCATCTTCCCCAACTCTCTCTATACTGCTTCCCCCATTACATTCATCATCAAAAGGGTTGCAAGATGCCCAAAAAACTTCGCCATATGTTTTTATCTTCTCACACCAATGACTACGAGCTACTTTGTCATGGGTGTTGCTTGAAGGAATACCTTTGCGGGAAGTCTCATTGTTGATTGGCTTTTCATTTACCGACTTTCCTCGAAGAATATGTTCTTCATACTTGAGCTTTAATTTTGTTAATAAACTAGTATTAATGATCGCATCCCGAACCTCACCGAATACTAATCATTGAAGGATAGATCTCCAAAATCAACGTCGTGCCTTTCTAACTCATGAGGGCATATCCATACTTCGTCCTTCATATTGCTACCCCCGTTGCAATACCCACGAAAGGGATTACATGTTGACCAAGCTCGTGTGGACTCGTCTTCCGTGATCATTAAGGGATCGCAACAGTGCTTGATAGGTGGTTCCGCCTCTTCATCGATTGAGAATTTAACTAATCTTTCTTCATCAAAAGTACAGTCCACAAGTATCTTTTATCATTAACCCTTTCCTTATCGACCCCTCCATCGCATATTTCGTTCCGAGGGTCGCATGAAGCCCATAGATCATACCACTTTCTATTATCAATTGCCATAGCCTTACACAAATGATTCTTCCTTTTAGATTCGTCTAACTCGGGAAACTTGTCAGACCTCGTATCCAAGTTACGCCGTAACTCTGATGTTTGGTTACGGCGTAACTCTCTTCTGTCATTAACATCATTATCTTCATTTATGTTAGACTCATTGGCGGATTTGTCATTTTCAGAAAACACGGCCTTACAAGCTGTTGATTTGTTCTTTTGTTCCTCATTTCTTTTTTGTAACTCGTCGCTAAGCTTCCCAATCATGGGTTCCAAATTTTTCAGAGATTCGTCATGGCTAGAAAGGCTTTTGTTTGTATTATCTTGGAAGTTTTTCAGCCATTCTTCTTGCTCCTTTTGTCTCTTAGTTGAATCTTCGAGGTACTTGTTGATTGTTTCCTCCAAGTTAGCTCTTATTTCACCAAAATTTCCACGATCATAATATGGGGGAGGTCATCCATGATAGCTATTACCGTTTCTATTATTCCCTTGAAACGGTCGATTTTCACCATATTTAACTTCTTCAACCTTGCTTTCTTCGTCAATGTGAGGACAATTTTTGGTGAGATGTCCTCCTCCACAGCTTTCGCAACCTACTTGGATGACATGAACACATTCTCTGAGCTTGAGCATATCCCGACCAAGATTTTTAATTTTGCTAGTGATGGGAGCAATTCCATCAAGACTTCCGCCTAGGTTTCTCTTGCTTCCTCTGTCGTGCCACTTTTGGGAGTGATCGACCATTTTTTGGATGGCTTCAATGGAAAGAGTAGGAGTCATGCTCAGAATTGGTCCTTGGTAGTCCAACATCTGTCTTGAAGATACGTTGATACCTTTGTAAAAGATGTTGACCTTTTGCTGGCTGTTCAAGTCATGAGTCGGACACTTGTAGAGGAGATCGTTGTATCTATCCCAAACTTGATACAACGTTTCATCGTCATCTTGCTTGAAATTATGGATCTCCATGAGCTGATTATATATCTTCGAAGGAGGACAATATCTTTGGATAAAATGCTTTTTTAGTAGAGCCCGTGTATCAACTGCCCCGACGGGCAATCTTTCAATCCATCTTTTTGCTCCCCTAGTAAGAGTCATGGGGAACACTTGTAGCATAACAACATCATAAGAAACACCAGGAATGTTGAAAAGGCTTGCAATGTACAAGACATTCTCAACGTGTTCATACGCATCTTCGTCCCTGTTTCCTGAGAAAGGGTTAGCACGAAACTCCCTCATAAACTGATCTTTAATCTCAAAACGAACATTAGCTCCAATCGTCGGTCTTACGAGACCCGAACCTTGTTCTTCCTTTGTCAACACCAAATACTCCTCAAGAGTGAGGTCATCGATGTTAACAACTTCCATAGTACCTTAAACTTGAAAAGAGATCGTGAGAAATTGAGAAAATTTAAAATAAAACAAAAAATGAAAGACTTAATGAAAATCCTAATATAACTCCCCGGCAGCGGTGCCAAAAACTTAATGGAGGTTTTACTGACCATGTTTTAATATTTATAAGTGTCTCGTTATACCTATGGTCTACCCTAATGCACTAACTGGCAGTGTACCCGATCGTGTGTAGTGTAGTATTCGGTAAAACCGAGGTCGTCCCAAGAGCTATGTGAGCGGATTCTAATTAAGGCCCTGTTTATTTTTTCTTCTACATTCAGAGGGATATAAGTATATGTGGGTCCATGTGGGTCCAAGTCCACTAATGCCTCTATATGGGGAGATGTTAGCATGTATATGACCTTAATATACAGAGGATCTAACACAATTGTGTGGACCCCAACAAAAAAAAAGCATTAATATATTTGGGGGACCCACCCATGTTACCCACACAGATCTTCCAAAGGAAAAAGAAACGGGACCTAAGTCTAAGTGTCACAGATTTTAATTGGTTTTTAAGATTTAAATAATTATTTAACTACTGAAGCAAGAAATGCAGGAAAGCAAATAAAGGCGAGGGTTGTGATCAATAGAGGAGAAGTGTGCTAGCCTAGTTACTGATCCTATCAAAATAAGTTCACGTTTAATTACTTCCAATTGCTCTAAGTGGGGGTTTAAGTCGCTAGGACAGCATTTGGTCAGTTCGTCCTAACCTATCAGCAAAGGTTTCCATCAAAGATCAAGCTACTACCCTTGAAATTCCAGTTGTTTTTAGTCCCCTAAGCCAAGTCATTAAGTTTCGCTACATGCAAGATTCATAACAATGAGTGCCCGGACGCTAGCATCTTAAACACTCATCCCTAACTTCTTAAGTTCATCCAAACGGTAGGTGATCAGTTGGTCAAATCGCACAAGCCAAGAAAGGTCGTCAGTTGGTCAATTTTTACCCTTCCCACTCAGTCTACCTACTTAGGGTCAGTTGGTCATATCTCCTAAGTAACTAGACACTACCGCCATTCAAAATTACCGAAACAAGGGTAGCTACCAACAAACAATGCATGCATACACTAGAAACAATTATACGGAAGCAATGTAAACATAAACAAAATAATTAAGGAATCATAACTAGGCTAGTACCAGAGGTGCTTAGCCGATCATATTAACTAAAACAATCGATTCAATGGTTAACATAATGAAATACATGAATTGAAAGTAAAAGAAATGATAAATCGCTAATGCTTATCGTTAGGGAGTGATTTCTCCCTTGGAGATGGCTCCGTATGCTCCTTGAGATATGCCTTCAGCCTCCTACCCACGTTCTCTGCTTTTGTGTGTGGAGTGAATGATGAGAAATGCATAATTTTGGGCGGTATTTATAGGCCAGATCTGGTTACGGCGTAACTTAAGTTGAGAGTTACGCCGTAACATCCATTTCTTCATATTTTTCTCTAGAAAAGCTGGTTATGGCGTAACATCTGGAATGAGTTATGCCGTATCTTCAATAAGTCATGGTTACGCCGTATTTTTGGAAAGAGTTACGGCGTAGCTTGCAGCGGCGTGGAACATCATTTGACCTAATTAGTTACGGCGTAATCCTAAGATGGAGTTACGCCGTAATCTTGATTGAGTTGGTTTTACGAGTCACGCCACATTACGCGTAATGTGAGAGAAGAGTTACGCCGTAATTGCTTCAAAATAGGCATACTATCATATATCTTCAATAAACTCTCAAAATCCGTGTCTCATTAGCTTCAATGCTCGTCATTTACCTGAAAGTGAAATATAGAGGAAAACAAGCGTAAATCCATATAAATGATATAAAATACTAGCATTATCGGGGGAAATTGACACTTAATATTCAAGACTATTTGATGTTATCAGATATCCTCATTTAAAAGTTATATGTCATTTTTGATTGAGTATGAAGAAAGTTTCCATATGACACCAAGTTCTTGAAACCAATCCCTATGCCAAAATTGGATTTAAGACATCATTTTGTTGTATTGCCTCAAGTGAAATATGTCTAAAATGTCTTAGTAACCATTGTAGTCATGAAAGTTGTCCAACCAAAAACTTCTTGAAGGTTTTTATCTAAGGTCTGTCAAATTCATTCAAGTTAAAATTTATTATCTAGATTATTGTTAGGTGCTTGGGGTTATCCATCTTTTGTGTCTATTATACTTAAATTTCATGTAATTTGCTTAAGTACATCGTTTTGCATAGGTTTGCCATTTTGTAAAAGGCCATGTTCATGCAGTGATATAAAGAACAAGTCTAAATGTGTTGTCTATTTTATAAGGGAGTGAAAGTGCATGATGCTACTAATGATTATCATGTTACATTTATTGAGAGACCAGGATGAATCCTAAAGCTCTCTAAGAAAGTAGAATTAGGTGTTTAATGGTTGAACATGAACTTGAACTGTTAATGAATTGATTGAATGAAAATTCAAGTCTAATTGTGTTTGCCACAAGAGTCTCTTTATTGCATCGTTGTTTGATATATAACAACTTCGTTTGCCATAATAGAATATAAGAAAAATACTAGATACTCTCATCAGCTTGCTTTCAATTTGATATATAACAACTTCGTTTGCGACTTTGGTTCATATTGCATCGTTGTTTGCAGGTGTGGTATGCAAATTTCATATAGCAAATATTATGGTTTGCATCTTGGTTGGTTAGTGTAGAATGAATGCATGAAAAATATGTATAGAATACGAATTATCAATTGCCAATCAGATATCTCAATTTTGCCACGTGGCATAATAAGTTTTCCTATTAGTCCAATTTAGTTTTGATCGACTTGAATTCATAAAATGACTTTAAAATGTTTTTCTCCTTTATATACTCTATAAAATATAATAAAATTTGAAAGCTAACTTATCAAAATTAACAATAAAAATTAATTAAAGTATACATAAAAGTTTGATGTATGTCTTTTTCTCAAAAAGTGGAAAGAAATAATCGATAAAAACAAATTACTATTAGGTTTACTAAACCCTATATCAACAACATGGTACACACACTGAATGTGAGTTTTGGCTTGATTGAAACATCCCTCCTCCATATAAAGGAGGGTTTGTTTGAATCAGATCTAGCCCAAAATTCTATAAAAATGCCACGTGGCATTCTTTTCCCCCAAAACTCCAAGAACCGTCCGATCCTTTTATTATCCCGCCCAAAACAATAACCTCTTCCATCATTGATTATCAATCAATCAATTCCACCAATTACCGGATCTCATATCACCTAAATTCTTTTCCATCTAATCAATCATCATATAACTCTCAATCAATTGAAAACACACAACATCAATGTTATAGCCAAAAAAATACACACAAATCCAGTTACATCATCTACCATTTGGAGGTGTTCCGATGGAATAAGTGGGTTGATTATTGCCGGAAAATTATTCCAACGGCCTAATTGACACCTGATTCATGGTACTATCAATTACAAGTTATTAATTTTATTTTGATGATTTTTTGTCTGAATTAAATGTTTTTATTTTAACATGGATGGTGATAATGAATCATGTCTGAATATATAAGGAGCACCTTGATGCAGGGGATAAAAAACTTTTATCTTATATAAATTGATGTGGATAAAAAATCAATCTATTGATTTGTGTGAATTTGCAATGATTGGTTGAAGCATGCATATGTTTGTCAGTTGCCACATATTCACAACATAAACGTTTGCTATCACATTCATATGTTTGTAGCGCTTTGTAGAATTGTGGTAAAGGTAAAACAGAAAAATGTCTTTTTTGCTGAAGCCATAAGGCTTTTTTTGCCCTTAGCCAAACACTGTCGTAGTTAATGAGTTGTGAGATGTAGAGTTTATATGTTTAACTTGATATTATTACTTGATTATGTGATTTAATTCATATGTAAATACTTTTGTTTTATGTTTCTTATTAGCAGCCCCTAATTCTATTTATCATAATAAGACCCAAAAATTAACTTGAAAAAAATTTAAATGAAAGTGTGCTGATTTTTATAACACAAAAGTGTGTTTGGTATTGCTTATTAAAACCGTTGATGTTACAGTATCTTTTTTGAAATGAGGAGCGTAGATAGATTTTGTGAAGTAGCCTCTTATCTTAATAGCAATACAATAATTTAATGCTTATAATGGTTTAGTTAGTTTCACTTAGGGTATGATAACAAGATAGTAGGGGTGGATTGTTTCAGGGGAGGTATGGTAATTAGTTTTACTTGAGTGTTTCTTTACCAACTTAGTCATTAAACTCTAATGCTATTGAATTAACTTAATGATGTAAAATATGTATTTAATATTGTTATGTTATAGGACTTAGATAGTAAGTTTTACAGAGCTATGTTTAGTGATCAGCTATTTCTTTTACGTTTGATGTGTTTATGCATTGCAAATTATGTCAGTATAGACTCGAAAAGCATGTAATAGCTTTTAGATTCTTAATAAAAAAAGTTAAAACCTTGACGTGTTTCGGAATTCTCACACTTTTGCAGGGGTAAAATGCAATTAGTTTTATGCTTTATGGGTGTAGAAGATTGGATGGAAATACCTGCTCCACCTCCGTTTTCGGATCCAAGGACTACTGGAAACCGGATTTTGGGTTGCAATTATGGTTCATCAATGGCGATCATCGAAGCTTCATCATCAAATTGCAGGGTAATGTACATGACATACGTGCTGTTATGAACTTATAGTCACTCTCAACTTGTCGTCAAATTACTGAAGTTGAATTATGGTGCTCGGACAGGTACACCAATACTTATTCCAGTATGATGTCGTGTGCCACCATGAAGGTAAGAAATCTTAGAGTTACGAATTATTGGTTCATTAAATAGGTGTCATTTCATTGCAGTTTGGGGGGACACTGCAGTTGTTTGGTTATGTCTGGTGCCGCAACATGGGTTGTTTGGTACTGATAAAGCGTTTCACTCACACGAAAAATGCCCTGCTGTTGGAATCACTCCTAAACATTAATTCAAGTGTTAGTGATTCATATGTAATAGTTAGCTTAATATGGCTTTTATGTTAGTAATCATGCCAAGGCTTATGTAGAAAGCCCATGAGCTTTGGCCCAAGTCCAATAAGGAAAGGAAGAGACTAGGAGTGTTTATAACACCACAAGCGGTGAACCTAATCGTTGTAGTGTAGTAATTAGGGTAAGCCACGGTATTGATATCGTTCTCTGGGGAATAGGAATGCTAGTAGGGAGTTACTACGCTAAGGTTAAGGTTGAGGAAGATTATTTTTATCTTTTATATTTTATGAAATGGAAAGGTACGAATCTCGGGTATTGGATTTGGGGTTGGTATTTCACCGATTACTCTACTATTATCTAATTATCTAAACTAAGGTTGTGGGAGTCTATGTCTAATTAATGTGTGCTCGTATGATAGTTTAAAGATGTGTTTACTTAGTTTGTATTACTCCTTAATTATCTCCTATCGATGGTTGAGTGTCACGCCTTATTCTAGTTAGCGTTGTGTGTCTAAAGTTGTAGGGTATCGTTTCTCCTAACTCTTGAACTTACCAAAGGGTCTTGTCTACAAACCCACTAGAGATTATAGACTACCCTACTCTAAGGCGCTCTTGGATGGTTTAGCCTACAATTACTCGTAATTATACTAAGGTTCACAAAGATGAATCAAGCATTACACAAACTAATGACCTATCGCATTACTAGATCATTAATCAACTAAGATAAGAAACAACCAATCAATATTCAATAATTAAGTTTCATACTTCCTAAGCAAACACACAAATAAATTAGCTTGGACATGGAGAACATGCAAGCATACACACAAATAATCAAAGACATAATTGAATTAATGAAGTAAAGACTTATCTTGATGTAAGATAGGTTTAAAACCCTAAAATACGTACAAGACACCTTAGGTTCGGTTTTAGGTTTTACTCCCAAGACTCTCCACACAAAGACCGAAAATTCGGATTCTATATATAAGATTACAATTGCGACGCGGCCACCTTATGTTTAGTGACGCCGTGTCGCCGCTTATTGTGGTTTCGTCTTGGCCACGTTAACCTTGGCGACGGCGCCACCTTATGTCCGTGACGCCGTCTCTTCAGCTTTCGACGCCGTCTCGATTGCATCTAGGCCGCCCGAGTAGCGACGCCTACTCTTCCACAACCGGACGCCGTCACTTGAAAATACGAGTTTGAGACATGTATCGTCACATATCCGCCGCTTCTACTTTCAAAGAACTCGTGAGTGTCTCGATTTCGACTTTGGCCATTTTCTTCATATATTCGCGCCTTTTCGTCCAAATAAGTGCCATTCCGAGATTTTGCCTTCACGAGACCTAAAAAGTGAAAAGGAACGATATTAAGCAATAACGGATACAAAAGTGATCAAATAAGGACTTAAACGACCCTCAAAATGGTACCTTTAAAACCTTATCAAATATCCCTACACTTGTTATTTGCTTGTCCTCAAGCAAATGTGCTTTAGCCAATTAATTTATAAGTTGGGGTCATGAAACATTAATTCAAAACGGTCCACAACACATATAAGCCCATAAAAGTCATAAAAAGAACGGAATTACATACTAGCACCTCACATGGGGTGTTTGGATACTCACATCTCTCTCGGTGTATAAATGAAATATAACAATACAGAAATGGAAGATAAACACTCATTAACCGGTCCTAGTACATAGATTACCATAGGCTTGAGAATAGATCAAACCTCCATCGCTTTGGCGTAAGCACCTAGGAAAGACTATCAAAGAGGTCTTTAAAGGGTTGTAACGTTAGGCTTACGGTAGGAAATAAGGGTTTGGTGGGATAGGCTATTTAGTGGTGGTAAGTCAAAATCTCTATGTTACAAGCATATGAAGAATGGCGTTGCTAAGCCAAGACTCGACACTCTAAACTCTAGATAATGAAATAAACAAACATAAATTTAAAGGATAGATGTAGGATGGTAGCCCAGTTTTTTTTTTTCACTTATTTTTTTCTTTTCTCCTTTTCTATTTTTTTCGATTTTTTTTTTTTTTTTTTTTTTAATCATACACTTTCTCTACCATCCTCTAAGATAACATCAAAATACTAGGATTTATAAGCATATCCACACTTGAGTTTTATTACTCTAATACTAATTTGACCCGATTTGAAAAGATCAAAACACTTGGGGTACATTATTACGCAAACAAAGAGAATTTGAATTTAACGTTCCCTTCCGTCATTTCATAAACTTTAACTTTTCCATGAATCCCAATCATCCCAAAAGCGTAGATACAAAGGATATGACTCGACTTAGCAACTTATGCAAGCAACTAGATAATTGAACTAAGGGTTTAGGGTGATAACAAACATTTGCACTAAAAGTGAGTGCATATGGGGTAGGCTAAAGCGATTTGGGTGTATATTTGGGGTGGGGTGTAAACAATGCTCTTCATTGATATTCGGAAAATCGAAATATCACGAGAACCGTGAAAAGGATAGGCTCGAGGGGTTAACTAGGGTATCGTGTACTAAAGATGAGTACAACGCAAAGGGTGTGGGGAATTACTCAACCGATGTGGAAGAAGTAATTATATTACAGGTATCAAACAAGGGTTATCCTAATGCCTCTTATCATTTAGTTATTCCTAACTACACAAGTGTAGCCTCACTTGCGATCTCGGAATGCATCACAAAACAAGTTCTAGAATCTAATATACTACCGGTTCACACTCTAAGCATTAAAGATGAATGCTTTTAATTCCTACTAATCTAAGGGCGATCCTCACATTTTGGGTGGAATTTGGGTGGTAAGGGTTTTTGTGCTAGTCATGTAACTTCCTATCCGTGAGACGCTTTTGTTAAGACTAATGGCCCACTCCTATATGTCATAAAAATTTTAAATTTGGTGCCAAAATTACCCTAACCAACATTTTCTCATGGTTTATTACATAATCACAATTGGAGAAAGCAAATAATCAAGGATAAGCATAGTTTCAAAGTTCCCGTTTTATTTTTCCTCCCTACACTTAAACTGAACATTGTCCCCAATGTTCCCCAAAGTATCAAAGTTATGATAAAAGAAGGTAATTAAAACGAAGAAACTAATACTCCACGATTAGCTCGGTAGGATCCGTGTAAAGTGGTGGTTAAATTCTTTTCAAGAAGAATTATTGCGTGAAAAGCTCCTTCCAATCTTATGTAACTTCTTCTTGACAAACTAAACCCCACACTTGAAGAAAACAAACGAAACCTTCGTAAAATCGGCGGTAATAATATATATAAGACTCGATTTAAACTAGGATATAATGCTTGTGGAATGGATGTTTACTGAATTTCTAAGAAAATTAAGACACGGAAAATTCCAAAATTTATAAATAGCTCGAAAACGAGAAAAAGTAATATGATGTTTTATTCTTCCCGACGCGTCAGTTGCAATCCCGACGCCGTCGGTTATCCCGACAAAAGCGGTCTGCGATTTTCGAAAAATTTCGGAAAATTTACATCTTTAGAATCTGGAAAAATTTTTGCAAAACATCCATTATGACTCGATACAAGCATTTGACTCGAACAAACAAACATAAATATCTTTTAGTTAATTGTTATTCTCATGTTTACGTTTCTTTTGAAACGTGTGTAATCCTCCTACACTTATCCCTTATGTAAAATACCTTTATATGCAATTAAGACGAAGTTAAAAACAAAATAAAGCATTTTACAAATTTAAACATGAGGATAAACAATTAATAAAAGATATATGACACTAACAAGCAAACAATTAAGCATGGTTTGCCTCCCACTGAAGTGCTTTTCCTTATTAAAGAGTCTTGTAGCTAGACTCATAGTCGTGCTCCCTCGCTTTCCTCCTCTTGAAGCCCATTCAATTATCTTAACTCATTCTCATCACGACTATATTCGTGGCCCAATTCTAGACAAGGCGGTATAAGGAACCTTATCCTTCCAATCAACTTCAAAGGCCGGAATGCTATCTACATCTAACTCATCAATGCCCTCAAACCTCTTATTTTTTGGGCATTATATATTTAACACATTCGGTCTCATTTGAGAAATTGACTATTCCTTCCTCTTGATCATAAACCATCTTAGATTCCTCAATAAATGGTTTCCCAAGTATCACATCTCCTAAAACTCCATCAATAATGCCTTTCACATTTTCTAGGATCATGAAATCACACCTATATGTGAAGTTTCCTCACGAAGACATGTAATCCCTTAACCCTCCCAACATAGTTACTCACTTTCCTAGGGTAAAAGGGTCCTCATAGGTCCTAAATTTTCTCTCATGATCCAATTGTAGTAAAGCCTAGACATTATGTTCATGGGTGCTTTATAATCAATGTAAGTGTGATCCCTATATAAGTAACCAATCATGCACGGTATTTTGATATTTTAGGGTCACCACTTTTTATGCATGGTTCGAAAGGCGGTCATGGAAGTTAACTACATTATAGTGATAAGCGTTTCCTTTCCGTTAGGGTATGAATCGAAATACTCTCTAAGTTCCTCCTCCTCCTTACTTCCGTCCATAATCTCAAAACCTTATAATCTCCTTCTACAATTTCATCTTCCGAATCACTTGAGGTTGAATCACTATCTAAGGTACCGGTGGATTCCTCAAGGGCTTTTCAAGTGCATTTTCAATTATCCTATTAAGTTTCTTAAGCTCTCCAATTTCACTAACAATGCGAGCTCGGAGTTGGTTGGCAAAAGTTGGATCGAGTGGTGGGTGTTTATTTGATGGGGAGTTGTTGCATGGTGGTTTATCACCTTCCATGATGAAAAGTGATGGGGTCACGAACAAAAGTCACGAAGAAGGGGGATAGACTAAGAGAAATCTAAAAATGAGAAAAAGTTTACTTGATAGGAATCAAGCAAAGAAACCTAAACGAGGTGGACTACTAACTAGCTATTCTATTCCGGCGTGGCGCCAAAAACTTGATAACGCTACATGCGTGGTTCGGGGTCAAAGGAACTTCCTTTTCTTCGAGCAAGTTTTATAACACCCCAGGCAAAGGAACCTAATCGTTGTAGTGTAGTAATTAGGGTAAGCCACGGTATTGATATCGTTCTCTGGGGAATAGGAATGCTAGTAGGGAGTTACTACGCTAAGGTTAAGGTTGAGGAAGATTATTTTTATCTTTTATATTTTATGAAAATGGAAAGGTACGAATCTCGGTATTGGATTTGGGGGTTGGTATTTCTACCGATTACTCTACTATTATCTAATTATCTAAACTAAGGTTGTGGAGTCTATGTCTAATTAATGTGTGCTCGTATGATAGTTTAAAGATGTGTTTACTTAGTTTGTATTACTCTTAATTATCTCCTATTGATGGTTGAGTGTCACGTCTTATTCCTAGTTGCGTTGTGTGTCTAAAGTTGTAGGTATGCGTTTCTCCCTAACTCTTCGAACTTACCAAAGGGTCTTGTCTACAAACCCACTAGAGATTATAGACTCCTACTCTAAGGCGCTCTTGGATGGTTTAGCCTACAATTACTCGGTAATTATACTCTAAGGTTCACAAAGATGAATCAAGCATTAAGTACACAACGAATGACCTATCGCATTACTAGATCATTAATCAACTAAGATAAGAAACAACCAATCAATATTCAATAATTAAGTTTCATACTTCCTAAGCAAACACACAAATAAATTAGCTTGGGACATGGAGAACATGCAAGCATACACACAAATAATCAAAGACATAATTGAATTAATGAAGTAAAGACTTATCTTGATGTAAGATAGGGTTTAAAACCTAAAATCTTGTACAAGACACCTTAGGTTCGCTTTTAGGTTTTACTCCCAAGACTCTCACACAAAGACCGAAAAATTGGATTCTATATATAAGATTACAATTGCGACGGCGCCACTTATGTTTAGTGACGCCGCCGTGTCGCCGCCATTGATGGGGTTTCGTCTTGGCCACGTTAACCTTGCGACGACGCCACCTTATGTCCGTGAAGCCGTCCTCTTGACCGGCGCCGTCTGGATTGCATCTGGGCCGTCGAGTAGCGACGGCCTACTCTTCCACAACCGACGCCGTCACTTGAGTTTTGAGACTCAGATCGTCACAATAATTTTGGGACGGCGTCACAATGTAGCACCGACGCCGCCGCCTTCTACTTTCAAAGAATCGTGAGTGTCTCGATTTGACTTTGGCCATTTTCTTCATATATTCGCGCTTTTCGTCCAAATAAGTGCCATTCCAAAGATTTTGCCTTCACGAGACCTAAAAAGTGAAAAGAACGATATTAAGCAATAACGGATACAAAAGTGATCAAATAAGGACTTAAACGACCCCTCAAATGGTACCTTTAAAACCTTATCGTTGTTGCCTGGCTCCCTCTCCTATAAATAGTCTTGTAATACCCTCACTTGAGGGTTGGTTGTTCAATTCATTCACTATTTTACACCTTACGCATATCCGGCTATAGTTCATACGTGTGTGTGTGTTTGTATTTGTTCAACCGATCTCTATCCTCTTCTCTATTTCTTCTATTGATGCTTATGTTACTAATATGGTGACCTAACGGTGGTATCATTAGCTAAATAGTTGGGTGAACACATTTTGTTGTTTTGAAGGTTTTTGGTCTTCTGCGTAAGCGAGGTTCTAACTTTGTCACGCTTAAAAGCGTATTTTTACACTTTTAATCCAACATTCTTGTCCTTTCAACGTTTTAAGGTGTTAAAATATACATTTTTGGCAAAAGTTTCAAACTTTACGTTTGGATCATTGTTTTAAGCTAGGTTTTTATGTGGGTATTGTTCTACGCGTAAGCTTGTTTTCTAAGCTTTGGATCATCAAGTTTCACACTTTTATGTTATTTTGGTGATATTGAAGCAATTTCATCACAAAATCGGTTTGGAAACATCGGTTAGCGAAATCACTTTTGGCTAATTTCTCGGCGTAAGTGAAACCCTAATCTTCAGCGTAACTTTTCCGTGGTTTGATCTTTAGTTTCGTGGATTACTCGGTGTTTTCTTGCTTGGATAAGCACGAAAACACTTCGACTTTGGATATCTTTTGGGTTGTGTTAGTGTAAAAGATCTTTTGGATAAAACCTAAATTTACGCCTAAGCTTAAGCTTACGCGTAGAACCCATACGCATAAGATTCATCTTACGCTAAGCTTTGTCTTACGCATAAGGTAATCCTCGCCTAAGTTTTCTATGCTTAACTACATTTCGCATAACTTTAGTGTTTTCTCATCTCTTACGCGTAAGCTAATCCCACGTAACTATTGTTATTCGCGTATCTTTGGTGTTTTTACGCATAAGTGGTACTTTGCTTTTCGGTGATTTCTACGCCTAAGGATATTTCATCAACAACGGTTCATTCGACTACAAAGATCCATTTAACAACACAAGTTTCAACATGTCACAACCACCATACTCTAACTATTTTCCTTACACTTATCATCAACAACAACAACAACAACTAAGTCCACAACATCAACAATTTAATCATCAACAACAATTTAATCAACAACATACCCCACAACTTGGAGCAATTCCACAACCTCAAATGGTTCAACCTCCACCTAGTCTTCAAGTACAACCTTACACAAACTTCTACAATCAACATCCATCCAGTAATACTATGAAGGAACCGACATGGTTTGGCAAGATGTGTGAAGCCTTAAGTAGCCAACAATTAATTCATGAAGCTGGCTCACTTGATAGACCTCCAATGCTCACTCCGAAATTATGATCAATGGATGATAAGGTTCTTTAGATTTTGTGATCTAAAGAAGCCACATGGAAAGTTTTAAAGAAGGTCATTATGGAAGGTCCATTTGGATGCCTCTTGTTATCACGCATGAGATCCGGATGCCGATCCACAAGAGATGTTGTCACCAACATTGCAACTATATCCGACCTCACGGTGATGAACTTCTACACTTTGAAGCCGATGAACTAGCAATGCAATACATCCTTTTGGGACTACCCAATCCGATCCTTGAAGTGTTGATGCTCAAAAAAGCTAAAGCAATGTAGGAACATATTCATCTTCTAATGGAAGGCACATCACTCAATCGGGAAGACATGGAATCCAAAATCTACTTGGCTTATGAACACTTCATGATTGAACCACGAGAGATGTTAGAGTCATATCATCATCGCTTTTGGACATCATTAATGATTTGGACAAACACAACATCATCATGCCTCAATTCTTTATCAACACTAAGTTCCTAAGTAGTCTTGGTCCGGAATGGGAGAAGTATGTCATTTTATCCGTCAAGCTAAGAACCTTCATCATGCTACATACGGTTGTTGTACGACTATTTGAAGCCTCACCAAAAAGTTGACAAAGAAAGGACTATCCGTGGACTCCCGACTTCACGTCGATTCACGATAATTAACAACTTGCTTTGTGGGCTCAAACTAATCTTCCTCCTCAAACGGATCCTCAACCCGCTCCTCGACCAAGCGCAACCATTACACCATATGATCAATCACGGCAACAACCTCAACAAACTCAATTGGTTCCATACAACAACAACAATGCTCAAGCACTACGATTGAAGGCGATGAGGACTCTGCTTGCTTTATGAATTGCAACAAGATTTGTTATGATTGCTAAAGCCTTTGGTGGGTATCTGAACAAATCCAACAATCGCATTCGTTCCTCATCAATACAAGGAATCAAAGTTGTTGTGAACAATGGGCGGCGTTGAAGTTTAGAACCATGGTTATGGTGCGTCGGATGGGAGGTGGTCGAAGTTTAATGCTATTGGAAGGAATAACATGGGTGCTCCGCAACAACAAAGGGTCAAGTGGTTGAGCAGGGGAATGCTCGAGAATGGAGTTAATGGTATTCGTTGTTATAAGCGCAATGAAAAGGGTCATCGGCTAATGCATGTCCTAAGCCGAGGGACAAGAGGCGATCTTATCACAAAGAGGCGTTGCTCTTGGCTTTTAAGGATGAAGTGGTGGAACTCTTACCAACAAGGAGCGAGCTTTATGGCGGATGCATATTCGATAATGATATGGAAGACTTGCGAGGCTAATGCGTGATGATGTTGATGGCACAAATGCAAGCTCTACACATGAGTGACACAGGCCCGATGTATGACACGATGGCTTGTCTCGGTGTACCGGAACAAAATATACTCATCCACGATCGATATCTCGCCAATTTCTCCATCCGACCGGGATCGAGTGTTCAACATGAGCAATCCACATCTCATTCCGATGATTATCAAATAGATCCGTAGTTATATTTGACGATCAAGATGACCTTATGGTTAATATTGATAATCAAGTTGACTCGTGATTATATTTGAGGATCTAAATAATGATCATGTTGAGACTCGCGTTGAACAAAATGAGCTTGATCGAATAGAAATTGAGCTCGACCTTAATTAAATACCAACACTCTCGGTTGGAAATTTGCACGAAATTAAAAGAAAAATGCCTTTATTAATTAGGGATAATGAATGCTTAATTCGACAAATCAATTTTTCAAAACTCAAGAAAAAGCGTGAAGAAGGTTTTGAAGTCGCTTTTGCTAAATCTCATCAAAGCGAAAAATCATTAGAGCGACGGATCGTGATCTAGCCGTTTCCAAGAATGCTTTGTTGTCTCAAATAGAACAAGCGAAACATGAACATAAACAACAACTTAACGCTCTTACTTTGGAAACACAAAAAGCCAAGGTGAGTTGTTAACTTGTCAAAAGCAGTTCTCGAGTACAAAGCGACATTCCACGAAGCGAATAGATAACTATCTTGAAAAATTGTCGACTTACAAACCAAAATCAAAGATTTTGAAATGTTGTTTATAAACATGGTGAGTCAATCACAACCATTCAAAATTTTACTTTTAAACCTAATCCAAATGGATATGGACCAATACTTGCGATTACAAACCTAAGTTTTCAAGCGAACATTCAAACCAAATCCACGAAGTTTCTGATGGAGAACATAGAATTGATGATTCAATTATGATTTGTTGTTGAATATAATCGCATGGAGGAATTAGATGCGAGATGGCGAGAGTCGGTCAAAAATGGAAAATGTCGTTTATAACAGACCATTTAACTATTCTAAAGCCGTTACTTTTGTCAAACAACAAGATACTTCTAACAAACCTTTTGTTATCACACGGTCTTTGAAGTTAATCCCAAACACAATGGTGCACAAATTAATGGTCTTTTACCTTCACTTAGTGAAGTTAAAACAAAAAGCCAAAAGTTGTCGCGTTATAAAATACTTTGACACTTTCTTATCGACCTCAAAATTTTGGGCGATGAGATTGAATTTCATTACGAAATAAAGTTGAACATTTTCAATCGCCAATAGCGCGAGAACAACGAGATATTCTTGAAATGACTTTTACCCCATGTCAAAATTTAAAAACTTGTGCACTATATTGGGAAAGGGATTTTCACAAGGAACTTGGTCTCATGAAAATAGTTTTAGAAAGCGAAACATCGATTTCAAATACTAAATGTAAAAAGCGTTGAGAAAAGATGTTGATCGACTCTTGGAAGATGTTTCTGTCTTGATATCCATAATGTTGTGTTATTACAATTTTTGCATATGCATCGATCATCTCTCTGCGATCTTGTTGATTACATTGAAATTGTTGAGAATCTTGATAATGTGCTTCAAATCGAGTCTTTAAAAGTTGAAAATGAGCGATTATTAAGCGAACTTTCGGATGCAAAGCGTCGTCTTAATTGGTGTCAAAAGGATATTCATGATCAACAACTTGCTTTTCAAAATAAAATCGCCAAGTTGCATGCAAAAATCTTAATCAAAACTTGAGCAAGCTGGATGATCAAAGCGTGTCTTTTAAGTGTCAAATCTCAAAATATGAACATGAACTTTCAAAGTTAAACAAATATATGGTGTCATATTTGATTTACTCAAACAGACTCGTGATGAAGCATCAAACGAACTTGATCATTATCTTGCACACACTAAAGAAGTCATGAATTTTCTTTGAAATCTTAATTACGAAAATCAAGATTTGGTGCACACTATCATTAAGTTAAGGAAATGTTAGGAAAGTATGAACAAGTTCGACCTAGCATCATTAAGAGAATTGCACTGTAACACTTAGCAAGCGTGAACCCAGTTGCCTCTTGACAAAACACAAGATACTAATGTGTTTCCTCTCTTGAAACAGGAATAGTTGCCTCTTTTCCCAGCGTCCGCACCACGACCTAGAAGCAATACAAGGAAGAATAGGAAGTTGCGACCTAAGAAAATATCAATAAAGAATCTTTGAAGTAGAAGAACACCCTAGGATTTTGAATAAGACTCATGTTGCACCACTTTAGATATTGTGTCGACAAATGTAAAGGAAAAAGTATTGTAACGAATGCTAAACCTTTAAGTACTCTTGATATTGATCGATGCTTCTTGTGTTATTTGTCGTAAAATTATGCTTCGATTGTCATGACAAATGTGTTGCTAGAGCTATCTTGTCTCGTTTAAGGAATCCTAAGAATCGGAATACCTCTAGGCCACTAATGCTTCTAAGTGCGTGCTTGGTAAGCATCCTCCTTAGATTCTAAGAAAGCATTGATGTCCTGTAGTTCGATATCACCTCGAAGAATGTAGTACCACCTAGTCCATTCACTAAGATTAAAGCTAAGACTAGTTGGAGATGGCGAAATGGATACATAATACACTAGGATTTAAATGGATGCCTAAAATCATTGATGTGTGTATTTCGACTATAAGCGCTCTGAGAACCCTCTAACTCATCGGGTTCACATCTACTTCTATTCCATACATGTGTAGATCGTGTGTAATGCGGTGATACAAATCATCCTTTGGATTTTTGATAGCGGGTGTTCCCGATACATGACGACAACCTTAAGCTGTTATCAAACTTTGTTGCAAAGTTCATTGGCACTTCAGTTGGGAATGATCGCCGCGAACTATCATGGGCTCTGGAGATTACATCAATGGTTACACCGAAATTAGCGGGGTTTATTATGTGGAAGGCCTCGGTCACAATCTCTTTTAGTCGGTCGATTACGTGATGGAGATTTAGAAGTTGCTTTTCGGGAGAAAACTTGTTTCATTCGTGATCTACAAGGAAGCGATCTAATGGTGGCTCTCGCAATTCAAGTCTATACACAATCTCAATGCAAGACATGGTTGCTTCATCTCCCATCTGTTTACTTTCAAAGGCAACATCAACAAAATCCGGCTATGGCAAGTCGTCTCTCGCATTTAAACTTTCAAACCATCACCAACCTTGCTCGACATAAACTTGTTGAAGGTCTCCGAGATTCGATATTCAAGATCACCTATGCTCGACTGTGAACAAGGGAAAAGCGCTCGTGATCATTTTCCTTCAAAGGTGGAACCTGACTCTCAACATGTGCTTCATCTTCTTCACATGGATTTGTGTGGCGGATGTGCGTGCAAGCGATTAATGGCAAACGCTACATCTTGGTAATTGTCGATGACTACTCACGATGGACTTGGGTCTACTTTATTCAAGTAAAGATCAAGCTCCACAGATGATCATCACCTTTCTCACGAAAATTCAAGTTCACTCAGAACACCGTCCGCCAAATCGAGCGGACAAAGGCGAATTTGTTAACCAAACTCTTCGAGAATTTTATGAGAAAGTGGGAATTGAGCATCGAGACATTTATTGCACGTACACGAACAAAGCGAGTTGTTGAAAGGCGAAACCGTGCGTTAGTGGGCTGCAAGAACAATGTTAATCAATGCTAAACTTCCGGATTACTTGTGGGCGGTTGTATCAGCGCATGCTATACTCAAAATCGTTCAATAATTACAAAAGCCACAACAAAACACCTTTTGAGCTTATCCGCAACCATAAACCGAATCTAAAACACTTTCATGTATTTGGATCCCTTTGCTACCCAAATAATGATCGTGATGACTTTGGAAAGCTCAAAGCCAAAGGCGACATTAGGTCTTTATAGGATATTGTGAAAATTCTAAGGGTTTTCGGATGCGGGATAAATCGTACAAAGCGAGGTTATGGAAATGATTCATGCTAATTTTGATGAACTTACGAAATGGCTTACGAGCATATGACTTGGAACCGGTCATAACCGTTTAAACTTCCTCAAACCGCATCATCGGTTGAATCAAGCCCCGACTTACTCGTCAACAAATGGAAAGGCTATTTGCTCATTTGTTCGGTGGCGATATTGATGAGCGTGCTCGGTGTATCCGATGTTTCCATTGCACAACCTGATCGATTCCAATACCTAATACACCTACTACAACAACTCTGTTGAAGAAGCACCACCGATTGACTCTACAACAGTTGAACAAAGCTGCTTCAATATGTTGTACCAATGATGATGTTCTTAATGAAGTACCCCCTGCAGATTTTGATCCAATCGTTCTTTAACCCGTTTGCCAATGAAGCTGTTGCACGATGTCGCGGAATCATCAACAAACCATTTGAATCCTCAAAATCGCATAATGTATATCAACATCAACCTTCCATACATCGTTGGACGAAAGACCATCCTCAGAGAACATTATTGGCAGCCGAATCAACTAGTCATAACTAGACAACGTCTTCGCACGAGATGGTGAACATTGCATTTATGCTCTCGCATGCCGCCAATCGAACCTAAAAACATTAAAGATGCAATGACAAAAGACAATTGGATTGAATCCATGCAAGAAGAACTCAACCAATTCAAGCGTCTTGAAGTATGGGAGCTAGTTGAAAGACCAACATGGGTCTCGTCATTTGTCTCAAATGGATTTGGAAGAACAAATTGGATGTTGAAGGGCGTAATCAAAAACAAGTCACGTCGGTGGCTAAGGGTTATAAACGGGAAGAGGTATTGACTTTGAAGAATCATTTGCTCGGTTGCTCGTCTTGAAGGCTGTTCGGATCTTTCTCGCGTTCGCGGCTCATATGAATATAACGGTCTTTCAGATGTATGTCAAAACGGCTTTTCTGAACGGTCAACTAAAAGAAATGGTTTATGTCAGCTAGCCAGAAGGATTCGTTGATCCCGCGTTCCCGAACCATGTCTACAAACAAGCTCCTCGGGCGTGGTACGATAAGTTATCATCCTTCCTCATTGCCAATAATTTTACTAAAGGTTCGATCGACCCAACTCTTTTCATACAATATCACGGGGAACATATTTTAATTGTTCAAATTTACATGGATGACATCATTTTTGGGTCAACACATAAAAAGTACTCAATCGCTTTTGCAAAACTAATGAAGAAATGATAAGGTTTTAAAAGGTACCTTTTTGAAGGGTCGTTTAAGCCCTTGTTTGATCACTTTTGTATCCGTTATTGCTTAATATCGTTCCTTTTCACTTTTTAGGTCTCTTGAAGGCAAAATGCTGGAATAGCACTTATTTGGACGAAAAGGCGCGAATATACGAAGAAAATGGCCAAAGTCATAATCGAGACACTCAAAGCTATTTGAAAATACAAGGTGGCGTCAGCTGCTTAGCTATGACGCCGTCGGAGGATTTTGTGACGGGACGAAGCCAAAACTCCTATTTTCAAGTGACGTAAAGTTGTAAAAGAGTAGCCGTCGCAACTCGGGCGGCCTGGATGCAATCGAGGCGGCGTCGCCGAGGCGAAGAGGACGGCGTCACAAGCATAAGGTGGCGCCGTCGCAAGTCTAACGTGGCCAAGCGAAACCCTAATGATGGCGACCGGCGTCACAAAACATAAGGTGACGCCGTGGCATGTGTAATCTTATACATAGAATCCAAATTTTTAGTATTTGGGTGTAGTCTTTTGGAGTAAAACCTAAACCGAACCAAGGTTGTCTTATACAGTATTTTAGGGTTCAAACCTATCTTACATCAAGATAAGTGTTTTACTTCATTAATTTAATTATGTCTTTGATTATTTGTGTGTATGCTTGCATGTTCTCCATGTCCACTAATTTACTTGTGTGTTTGCTTAGGAATATGAAACTTAATATTGAATATTGATTGGTTGTCTCTTATCTTAGTTGATTAATGATCTAGTAATGCGATAGGTCATTCGTTGTGTATAATGCTTGATTAAATCTTTGTGAACCTTAGAATATAACTCCTTGAGTAGTTGTAAGCTAAACCATCCAAAGAGTGCCTTAGAGTAAGAGTTTATTATCCTAGTGGATTTTGTAGGCGAGACCCTTTGGTAAGTTCAAAGAGTTGGGAGAAAGCATACCCTACAACCTTAGACACACAACGCAACTAAGAATAAGGACGTGACAATTCAACCACCAATAGGAGATAATTAAGGAGTAGTAAAACCTAAGTAAACACATCTTTAAACTATCATCGAGCACACAATAATTAGACATAGACTACATACACCTTAGATTAGATAATTAGACAAGTAGAGTAATCGGTAGCAATACCAACCCCCAAATCCAAACCCCGAGATTCGTACCTTTCCTTTCCTTAAAAATATAAAAAGATAACAAATAATCTTCCTCAACCCCAACCTTAGCGTAGTAACTTCTCACTAGCATTCCTATTCCCTAGAGAGCGATATCAATACCGTGGCTTACCCTAATACTACACTACAACGATTAGGTTCATTGCCTAGGGTGTTGAAAAACTTGCTCGACGAAAGGAAGTTCCTTTGACCCCGAGCAGCGTGTAGCGTTATCAAGTTTTGGCGCATTGCGGGGAGTAGAATAGCTAGTTAGTAGTCCACCTCGTTTAGGTTTCTTTACTTGATTCCTATCAAGTAAACTTTTTCTCATTTTAGATTTCTCTTAGTCTATCCCCTTCTTCGTGACCTTTGTTCGTAACCCCATCACTTTTCATCATGGAAGGTGATAACCACCCACCATTCATCAACCCACCACCAATTGACCCGCCAAGAGCCCGTACTCTTGGTGAATACTCGAGACCAAGCTACTTAGGCTATAGGAACACCATTGAGCTTCCCGATCATGCCCAAACTACGGCCCTGCGATCCGACACCATCCGGTTGGTGCAAAACGGATGTACATTCCATGGAATTCGGTCCGAAGATCCAAATCAGCATCTAAGGGATTTCCTTAAAATTGTCGATTCTATCGACCTTGATGCTACTACTCGAGAGACCACGCGCCTGCGTCTCTTCCAATTCTCTACGGGACCAAGCTAGTAATTGGCTTGAGCGACTTCCCCATGGCTCCATCTTAAGTTGGGATGATCTTACCTCTCGCTTCCTTGCTCAATTTTTCCCACCGGGAGAACCCCTAAGCTTAGGAATGACATCTTGATGTTCTAACAACGTCGGTGAATCTCTTTCTGAAGCATGGACTCGATTCAAGGACTTACTTCATAAAGTCCTCATCACGGTATTGATCTTTGGCTCCAAGTCCAAATATTTTATGATCATGTCAACTTCCCACCAAGCGATCCATTGACCAAGCGGCGGTGGAAAACTTAGTGATCTCACGCGGAAGAATCATGGGGAATAATAGAGGACCTTGCTCTCTATGACAACGAAGTTGGAATGACCCCGTGAGTTGCCCAAAACCGTTAAGGCAATCTCCTTTCCTCCTATTGACTCACAATCTTCCGACCGTAGGATGATCGAACTTGAAGATCAAGTTAAATTCCTAATGAGTTCCTACGAAAACCCTAAGTCTTCACGCCATGTGAACAAAGTTTCTTCTTCGTGTGAGCCGTTTTATGATCCTCATAACACGAGCACTTGCACCCGATCCCCCGAACATGCTTCCGTTGACTACACATCCTCGCGTATTAATGGAACGAGAGGAAGATTCCCTACAACATCCGGGCCTAGGAATTTCAATGAAACCGAGAAGCATGGAAGGCAAGCCCGACTCTATTGGGGACAAACCAAGGAATTCACTTCCAATGATTTTCATGGCCCCACCTCAAGGTCCTAACCAACAAAACATCGAGGGATGTTGCGAACCTAGTTGCATCCCAAGAAGCCCAAATAGCTAAGCTCTCGGACCGCTTTAACCAACAACAATTTGAAATAGATAGGAAGATAGACAACCTTTTGAAAGCCATAACCAATAGTGATAGGAAGGTTAGTGTTATCTCAACTCCCGAGCCTTAGGTGTAGAGACTAAGGACCCAGTAAGCTAGCTAAGCACGTTCAATTCGTCAATACCATCGCCTTAGTGAAACCTAATGGAACAAATGACGAAGAGGACCATACACTTGAGAATAATGAAACAACCGAGGAAGTAGATGAAGTAGACAATGACTATTTCAATAAGTTTCCTACGGAAGAAGAACTATCTCGCCACCCTCACTTAGTGTGTGATCTCCGTCACATGTATGTTAGGAAAAGCCATAGAATCAAGTTTGGGAACCCTTGGAATCTTAACATACCATGTTGCATAGGACACCGTTTTGTGGCAAAGGCCTACATTGATTGCAAGTCCCCAATCAACATAATGACTAGCACCTACTACAATTGGGTAATGAAGAAGCCTATTCCAACTAGGCAAGACCCCAATGATCCTAATGTTAGTTGCAATTTTCTCGGTAGAGTTAAGGGATTGCCCGTTTATGTAGGTAGTTTCACGTTTCCTACGGACTTTATAATTGTGGATGATATTAGCACGGCTATAGATCCTAGCTTGTCCCACGTTATTCTAGGAAAACCTTTCATAGAAAACACGGATGACTTATGATCCTCATTAGGAATAGTGCGATTCAAGGATGAGACCGACGACATAGCTTACCAAACGCCGTTTAAGATTGAGAAGATTTCATCACTCTACAATGATGAAAAGGAACTTAAGCTGTCGGTCTATTATAGGAATAATGAGGATAAAGAAAAGGAGTAGAGTATGTTATGGCTAAGATTTTCGGATTCTATAAGGATTGCTTGAACCTAGGACCGAAATATAGGACCGATTGGGGAGAGGATGAACTCTTAGAGAGGTGCATCATAGGGCACTTCTACAACATGGAATCCCCCATTAGAGACCGTCAAGGTGGCGGTAATGAAGTTACGTAGGAGCACGATTACGAGTCTAGCTACAAGACTCTTAAATAAAGAAAAGCGCTTCGTGGGAGGCAACCCATGCTTAATTGCTTGATTGTTAGTGTCATATGTCTTTTATTGATTGTTTACTCTCATGTTTAAATTTGTAAAATGCTTTATTTTGTTTTAACCTCGTCTTAATTGCATATAAAGGTATTTTACATAAGGGATAAGTGTAGGGAGGATTACACGTTTTCAAAAGCGTAAACATGAGAATAACAATTAACTAAAAGATATATATGTGTGTTTGTTCGAGTCAAATGCTTGTATCGAGTCATAATGGATGTTTTCGAGAAATTTTTCAGATTCTAAAGATGTAAATTTTCGAATTTTTTCTAGAAAATCATGAGACCGGTTTTGTCGGGATAACTTTGTGGCGTCGAGATCGCAACTGACGGCGTTAGGAAGGAGTAAAACAACAGTTACTTTTTCTCGTTTTACGAGCTACTTATAAATTTTGGAATTTTCCAAGTCTTAATTTTCGAAGTGCAGCAAACATCCATTCCTGACATAATATCCTAGTTTAAATCGAGTCTTATATATATTATTACCGCCGATTTTACGTGAAGGTTTCGTTTGTTTTCTTCAAGTGTGCGGTTTAGTTTGTCAAGAAGAAGTTACATAAGATTGGAAGGAGCTTTTCACGATAATTCTTCTTGAAAAGGATTTAACCACCACTTTACGGATCCTACCGAGCTAATCGGGGAGTACTAGTTTCTTTCGTTTTAATTAACTTCCATTATCATAACTTTGATACTTTCGGGAACATTGGGGACAATGTTCGGTTTAAATGTAGGGAGGGAAAATAAAACGGGAACTTTGAAACTATGCTTATCCTTGAATATTTGCTTTGTCCAATTGTATTTGTGTAATAAACCATGAGAAAATGTCGGTTAGGGTAATTTTGGCACCAAATTTAAATTTTTTCATGACATATAGGAGTGGGCCATTAGTCTTAACAAAAACGTCTCACGGATAGGAAGTTATATGAGTAGCACAAAAACCCTTTACCACCTAAATTCCACCCAAAATGTGAGGATCACCCTTAGATTAGTAGGAATTAAAGCATTCATCTTTAATGCTTAGAGTGTAAACGGTAGTATATTAGATTCTAGAACTTGTTTTATGATGCATTCAGAGATCGCTAGTAAGACTACACTTGTGTAGTTAGGAATAACTAAATGATAAGAGGCATTAGGATAACCCTTGTTTGATACCGTAATATAATTAATTCTTCCACTTGGTTGAGTAATTCCCCACACCTTTGCGTTGTACTCATCTTTAGTACGATACCCCTAGTTAACCCCTCGGGCGTATCATTTTCACGGTTCTTGTGATGTTTCGGTTTTCGGAATATCAATGAAAACATTGTTTACCTCACCCCAATTTACACCCAAATCGCCTTAGCCTACCATGTATGCACTCACTTTTAGTGCATTATTGTTATCACCCTAAACCTTTAGTTCAATTATCTGGTTGCTTGCATGAGTTTCTAAGTCGAGTCATATCCTTTGTACACAGTTTTGGGACGATTGGGACTCATGGGAAAAAGTTAAAGTTTATGAAATGACGGGAAGGGAACTTTAAATTCAAATTCCCTTTGTTTGCATAATAATATACCCCAAGTGTTTTGATCTTTTCAAATCGGGTCAAATTAGTGTTAGAGTAATAAAAACTCAAGTGTAGGGATGTGCCTATAAATCCCTATCATTTTGATGTTACCGTAGAGGATAGTAGAGTAAAAGTGTATGAAAAAACCATCGAAAAAAAGAGAAAAAGAGAAAAGAAAAAAAATAGAGTGAAAAAAAAAAAAAAAAAAACATCGGGCTACCATCCTACATCTATCCTTTAAATTTATGTTTGTTTATTTGGTTAGCTAGAGTCTAGAGTGTCGAGTCTTGGCTTATAGCGCCATTCTTCGTATGCATTTAACATAGAGATTTTGAATTGCCACCACTATATAGCCTATCCCACCAAACCCTTTGTTTTCCTCTGTAAGCCTAACATTACAACCCTTTAAAGACCTCTTTGATAGTCTTTCCTAGGTGCTTACGCCAAAGCGATGGAGGTTTGATCTATTCTCAAGCCTATGGTAATCTATGTACTAGGACCGGTTAATGAGTGTTTATCTTCCATTTCCAATTTGTTATATTTCATATACACCCAAGAGATGTGAGTATCCAAACACCCCATGTGAGGTGCTAGTATGTAATTCCGTGCTTGTTATGACTTTCTTGGGCTTATATGTGTTGTGGACTGTTTTAAACCAATGCTTCATCACACCTAACTTATAAATTAATTGGCTAAAAGCACAATTGCTTGAGGACAAACAAATACCAAGTGTAGGGATATTTGATAAGGTTTTAAAATGTACCTTTTGAGGGTCGTTTAAGCCCTTATTTGATCACTTTTGTATTCGTTATTGCTTAATATCGTTCCTTTTCACTTTTAGGTCTCTTGAAGGCAAAATGCTAGAATGGCACTTATTTGGACGAAAAGCGCGAATATCTGAAGAAAATGGCCAAATTCGAATCAAGACACTCAAAATTCTTTGAAAATACAAGGTGGCGGCGTCCTTAGCTAGCTGACGCCGTCGGAGGATTTTGTGTGGAGACGAAGCCAAAACTCCTATTTTCAGTGTGACGTCAAGTTGTAAAGAGTAGCCGTCATGACTCGGGACGGCCTAGATGCAATCAGCGGCGTCGGAAGGTCGAAGAGGACGGAGTCACAAGCATAAGGTGGCCGTCGCAAGTCTAACGTGGCAAGCGAAACCACAATGGCGGCGAGCGGCGTCACAAAACATAAGGTGGCGTGATCGATGCCAAACCGTCAAGTTTTATCACACTGGTGACCACTTGTGAATGGTTAACCGTAATAAACTTCAAGCAGCTCGAGACACCAATGCAATTAAGATCTAGAGGGTATAGTGTTTCCCAGGTCGTTAAGTCGGCGGTATGTCTGTTGAATCACCAAACGTATAGTGATCGGGTGAATTTGAGCAGGAAAAAGGGTTATGATTGATACTAAATGACAAAGGAAATATGAAAGAAAATTAAAAAGCTAAATTATATTAAATAAGCGCTATCACTATTTTTAAAATGATGTTTTGATTTTCTTTTATAAAACTACGTAACGTCTAAAAAGAAAATGTGAAAGCGAAACAATATTAATCCTAAAAATATAAAATGACATTTTACAAACCTAATGATAAGAAAATTTTTAGAAAAAGAAAATTATTTTTATAACTAGTTATTTAATTATTATTAATTAAAACTATTTTACTATTTAATAATACCCTAAAATATAAGAAAATATGAAATAAAGCTAGAAAAATGAAATTATGACTTAGAAAATCTAAAATAACTAAAGAGAATTTTCAAAACTAATTTTGTATTTTTTCGATTATTTTCTATTTTCTATGAATTAAAACTATTTAAAACTAATTAAATTACTAAAAATTACAAATTTAACTAAGAAAAATGCGGAAAATATTTTTTGACTTTTATATTTATCTTAATCTATGAAAATTGAAAACTTATTTTTGAAGTTTTACGATTTATTTGCTATAAAAGCTAATTAAAATGCTAAAAGCATTTTAAATAAGGAAAAATAGCAAATAGTGATGAAAAATCATGAAAAATTCAGGAAAATTCTAAAGTAATAATCTAAATCTAAGAAAAATATAAAACCTATACTCTGTGTGAGAAAATGTAAGCGATGTGTAAAAGCTATTGAATAAGCTACTAGCAGAGCTAAAAGCTACTCTACTTAACCCGGACCACGAGAAGCTATTTTATGCTAAAGTCAGCGAAAACTACTTAGCACAACTAATCTAATCATACGGAACTATGACGCAATGATTTGGCTTAATGATATAATGGGATGAAACAATCTACTACTCTACTTTAAGCTAATGCCAAGCTTATCTACTCACTAGAATAGAAACTAAAAATAGGGAACTCAAGACCACCCGGACAAAGATCTTATAAACCAATTTTGAGACCACGATCGGCTATTTTGAACCCTGAACAAGCTCTGCAAAAAGGTGGTAAAACCTCTTTGATTACAATGCTCATTACGAGAACCTTTGAAGGCTGTGTTGATAAGCTTATTTGAAGCTTAAGGAGCTTTTGGAAAAATTTGCAAAAATCATTTATGGAAACTAGACCAGTTGAACTTGCTAAGTTCAAAGTACCTGAACCTCTTGATCAATGTTGAAGAAATGAAACATCCACAAAGGTTTGGAAAAAGCGTGTTGAACCACTTTTGACTTTTATGGATAAAACTATAAAGTTGACTAAAGTGAGTTTTATCCCAAATGAGTTGAATTTGATGTTTTATGTTATAATGACTCTATATTAAGCTACTTTAACTAATTTTAAACCTATGTGCAACCTATGAGAGCTTAATAACCGGTCATGTGAAAATCAAATGAGTTTGAAGCTGGTTTGACCAAAAGTGTTCTAAGATTCAAATTCATGAGTCAATTAGACTAAGATAACCTAAGCTCTTGTTATGCAACTAGCTCTAACTCACCAACAACCTCTATCACAGTTACTCACTTGCATCCAAACACTACTTAAGATTCTAAAATGCCATTTGTCTACTCTAAACTAAATCTTTGAGCTCATTGACTATCAATTCGGACTGTCATACCTAAATGAGGCAAATTGACCAACAACTCAACACTAATTCCATTAAACATCATGATGCATAAGAGACATTATGAAAATAGGAACTTACATGAGTCTGTCACAATGACATGCTAAATAAATCCAATGAGCTACTTTCAACAACGATTAACAACCCAACTTAGATCAATATGTACCGCATTAATCACCATCTGACTCTAAACCATTTTCCCATGAACATCGGTTTTTGACTTTAGTTGACCAAGTGAGAACTTTGAGTAAAATCGAGTAAAGGCCTATATAAGCCATTAATAAGCTATTGAAGAGCTTATAACGACTTGTAAAGCAATTTGAACAACTAAAGTTAATCTTAACACCAACGACTATATTTCTTCACGGTTTGACTTTCGTTGACCAAACATGAAAATTGCTCAAACTTGGAATTAATACTTGAAAGTAGTTTCAATACACTGGATTAACTAAGTTTCATACAATAACACTTGAAATTACAACTTAGAACTTATTTAAGACATAGAAATTTTAAAACGACATACATATGAAAATAAAAACTAAGTACTACCCTCTTCTCTCCTTCTTCTTCCTCTCTTTATATGCAAAAGGTCTTCTCTCTCTCTTCTGAGCATTTCCCACTTGTATTTAGGACCATTGGATGACTTGAGATGATAATGGCCATCGATGAGTTTTTTGGCGGGAAAACTAGATATGCCAGTTGGGACTGATAACTTGTGACGGGGAAAGGCGATTAATGCATTTGGCTTGGGGTGTTTGGAGGTAGGAATGTGATGATGATGGAGTGTGGGAGGTGTTTGCGGTATAGGTGAGTGATGATGAGGAGGGAGGAAAAGGGAACCCTTGAGCGGTTTTATTATTTTAAATGTGGGTGGGTTTGACTTATAATTGACCGGGTAAAAGGGTATGGGTAAAGGTTTGGGTGGACCGGGTCAAAGGGTGTATTGGTTTTGGCTTATGTGGTTAAATGGACCGGATAGGATTAATAATGGATCCATGGTGTATTGAGGACCAATCTTGCCAAAAGCGAAAATCGAGGACCAATAATGTACATTACGAAAATGTAATCCAAGGGCCTTTCTTGCCATCATTCAATAATCAAGGGACCAAAATTGACATTTACGAAACTCAAAGGATATTTTACGTCGATTTACGAAATTTTAGGGACTAAAGTTGTAATTTCTCAAAACTTTTGACATTTTTCACCAAAGGACTAATTATGACAAATTATGATTTCAAAAGGACCTTTGGTGACTTTTCTTTAAAATAAGTGCTCGGGGACTATTTTGACAAGATTTGAAAGTCGGGGACTGAAAGCGCGATTATGCAAACTTAGCTCATTTTCATCGATTTTAAACATTTTGCATCCGAAACATATAAAATGCAATTTGAGATATTTTCGGTATTTTGATGCATTCTAAGCATTTTTGAATATTTTGCGATTCAGTTGACCAAAATGATGAGTATTCACACTCATCAATCCCCACACTAAACTATTGCTAGTCCTAGCAATCTTTTGAAAAAACTTAATGGTTTGAATCTCTTTACCAAAAGCCATTACTTCGGAGTAGCCAAATGTTTCGAGTTCAAGCAAGAACTATGGTACTGCGATATGTTAGGAATTAGAAAATTCCATAGTGAAGTGTCGGTCACCAAATATTATCTAGCATAAGTTAGCTCGTAGATTTGTCGTTAATTCGTTATTTATTGTTTTATTAGTTAGTCGAGTGGCGTAAAATAGTTTAGTGCAACACCGTGGAGGAAGGACGGGTCTTTACCCCTGTATCCACGATCCACGGGCCGATGGGAGGTCGTGTGATGCAGAACTATAAATACCCTTCCATCCATGGAAGGGTGGTGCTTCAATCTAATATTCTACATTTGTGAAGTAACTCTCTACCAAGAAAACACCGACTCTAACTTTCTCTCTCAATGGCAAACATGTATTTTGATCTCCCAAGACCACCCGAATCATCAAACACATAAATATTGAATCCTAACAATTGGTATCAAGAGCCAAGGTTGTTGTGTTTTGTTGATTTGTGTGGTTTTGTATCATGGCTATGGTGGTCTTTGGTTCATTTTGTAAACTGCTTTTGTACTTTATGGTGGCCGGATAATTTTTTTTATACTTGTGGTTAAGAGTTTAGATACACCAGTTTTAACATCTGTTTTGGTCCTAAAGTATTTTTATCTCATCCTTATGTCTTTGTTGTTACCAAGCAGTGTGTTATTAGGTGGTTAAACAGTCATATGAAGCAGTTCTTATGATTGGTTTCTGGGTTTAATATGTTGATAGTCATATGGTCAGATTTTCATGTCCATACGGTGGTCAAATGGGTCAAAAGTTGCAACTTTATGATAAGTTTTACGGGTAAGTATGAAGATGGTGGAAATGTAGTCGGAAAACTCATCGGAAAACATAAAAATCTTGCTAGCGACTTAGACACAAAGCCGACGGATGCATTGCACCTCTTATAGCGACTTGTCTTTACAAGTCGCTACGACTAGCCCTGGCGACTTGGTCGTGGCGAGTTAACTGGCGACTTGGTCGTGGCGAGTTAGCTGGCGACTTGGTCGTGGCGAGTTAGCTGGCGACTTGGCCGTGGCGACTTGTGTAAAAAATGGTTTAGTGACAGAAAGGATGAAGAAGATGTTGACCATTGACCAAGACCTCAACATAATTACAAAAACTATTCAGGATTAAGAAAACATAAAGACTTGACTCATGAATCTCAGTACCATTTCTTCAGTCCAAGACCTTTTGCATCAGTCCAATAACCAATACCAACTCAAGTCACAACTCATCTAGATCTCAGGTTCCTTCAACCATCACCGATCCAAGAAAAGTTGACACATGATCTCAGATTTCTTTATGTTTCATGTCTAATCTTTTCGATCAAACAACATCAAAGAACCTCATCATCGATCTTGTTAATATCCGAATCTAATGAATATGTGATATAACATTGAAGCTATATCTCATGACACGATTAGTTCAATATGAAATGCAAACATCACAACTCGGGTCATACAAACAAAATCAAACGTACATCAAACAATCTCAGACTTTCTCGTGGGTTTATGATAAATCATAGATCTCTTTAGATCCTTTATAACCCAAGCATATCATCACAGATCTTTTCGCATAAATCATGAAACGAATACAAATGACAAAAGGTAAAAGATCTCAGAATGTTTTTCGTGTCTTATCAATTGAGACAAATCTAACCTTGAAGGTTATAATCACGAAAACAAATCTTCACTGATCCGGGTTGTTTGAAGTATTTACTTCATATTATTATACGAGATGTGAAGCGTTTTTAACAACTTTGTTAACACGTTTTCACTTGCTCGTTAAGTGATCATACTTGTCGAATAAAGAACCTACACGTGAAACCATTGAGCGAATCAAAAGACAATCATAAAGATTGAAGCCATCCACGTGGCGAGGTCAAGATAAAGAAGGATCATCCTCCTTGATGCGTTTGATGATGTTGATTGCATGAATGGTTTGATGAGATCATTTTGTTGAGGTTCAGATGAAAGAAGAGATGTTTGTGGCTGCGTTATTTTTAAGGAGGAAGATTAGGGTTTCTATGTGAGATTATTAGGGTAACTATGGTTTATTAGTGGTCTTATATACTCGAAAATATTGGGTAAGCTTTATTCTTTTATGGGCCTATTTGAAACTCATCGGGTGTTATTTGGTCTGGGCTGCGACCAGACATGGATTTTGGATTTGGATATTTGATTTTGAGTGTATTGATTTGGTTGTGGGAGTCATTGGACCTACAAGAATTGTTAAGTAGTTTTTGTAATTGTTGGATCGATTATTTTTGGGGTCTCAAGTGATATCACTTCATGTGCATTTCCATAATTCAATTTATGATATTATGTATATGGATCGAGTGAGATGATGATTATTTATGGAATGTCTGAAGCATTGGTATACTACGAGTGTAGCGGGTATTACGCTTGTTTTGTCACATTTTGTACCAAGTTTACACCATTAGTATTGAACTTGAGTTTCTTGGGTGATGAGTGATTGGGCAACAGATTAAGATGAACTGATTAGATTGTTGGGTGATGAGGTTTGGTACTTTGGTATATACATTTTCACGGAAAACATTATGTCACGATTTTAATTGATATTGGAAATTGTTGGCTCTGGGGTTGTTTGTACGGTATTTCTTATTTGTATTGGAAGTGAGGTGTTTCCAGGCGTGTTTACTTATTTCGTCTTCTTTCTTTCTACCATTCCGCGAAGATGACTTGTTTGGGCTTTTAAAGAGTGTGATAAAGACTTGGCCATTTAGTTACGCTTGTGATTCTTTCTTGCTTAACCCACAACGTAATTATCACTTCGGTGTCTCACTCAGTTGAGAATGTCAAGAGGTTTTGTACATTGGGTACACCGTTTCTTCTTCACAAGGATTAGTACAAGGTTAAGTAACAACTCTCTGCGGGAATTCTACTTCATGATCAAGTTTGGTATCTCGGGCTTACTTCTCCATGTGGTCACTACAATAGCCAAGCAGTTACGTGAATGATGTGTTTACCAAAGTAGTGATTGGATGGTTGATGATGGTGTTGATGTTGGATAATGAACCGTTGATGAAAGCTGCATGTTCCCTTTAAGCAGATATTCACTTTGAAACCAATGTTGTCATAACACTTTCAGGCGACATTGTTTACGGTTTTGTCTTGATTTTGTAAAATCATGAAAGAACCTATTTCTCGGTTAAATCATAGACTTGTAAAATCCGTGACAATGAAAACATCACAGTAATTGTAATGTGCATTTCGGATCTATCTTACGGTTTATTCTTGGTTTTGTAAAATCCATGAAGAAACTATTTCTCGGTTTAAATCATAGAGTTGTAAAATCCCATATTGATGGAACCATCTTGGAGAAAATAAAGTGTATTTCGGGATCTTATTTGATGCTTGTGCTACGGTTTCTGTTTCAAAGAAGAGATAAAAGAGTGTACTTCATGAATTAGATGTGTGTTTGGATATTCGTCATGGCAGTTTGGTTACTACGTGGTTTTAAGGGGTTGTGTGCTTCTAACCATGGTCGGGATGAAACCATTATCATAGTTCACTTATAACGTCAAAGGAGGCTAGATTTGAACTTTTAATCAGAAGATGTGACAACAGAGTTAATTCACTATTATTTATTTGAGGTTGAAGTGAAATATCACGGCGAGTGTACTTAGTATCACGAAGGTATCGGGGATGGATGGATGAAGATTCTTGAGGATCCTTGTTCGAACTTATTTTCAAAAGCGAAGACTTGGAAATCTAGTTATTGTTGAGTGACTTTTACCTTTTACGTTACCACTTGGGGAATTGGGCTCTTATCACCTCAAAATAACTATCACTTTAAGGAGTTACGTTGTAGTGCTCGATGTCACATTCAATTGTGGATTTTCAAGAGGTAATGTCGTCTATTACTTGATGGTTGGTTGGTTGAAGAGTATAGAGTACTTAAGAGATTCAATGGAGCATGAATTCTCGGCACCGCTCTTTGTTACATATGTGCAAGTTTAAGTCACGAGTTCGGGTTAGTTTACTTGAGGTCAAATTTATCATATTGGGTTTTCTTCATCATTGTCACGACAAATAGCCTCTTGAATGATAATGGGGTTGATTACATTTTTGCCAAAAGAGATGTTGAAAAGAGAGATTATGGCGTCTGTTCACATCGATTCGGGCCTCGTACTCCAAAGAAAAGAAATGTATGCGTTTGATGCGCATTATCTTCTAAAGAAGAAATCTTCTCTATTATGACCATTCTCATCAACATGCTTCATACTTTTTCCATGCGCTTAGGTCATAAAGTGAGCAAGGCTACTCGATTGTTTTCTCATTCCACTTGCTCGATTATAATGAAGATGGCGACATCATGAGCTTATTTTGCGGGAGAGAAGTGTGAATAGAACATTCGGATGATTTTCACTTATTTAATCAAGAATGGCAACTCCGTATGCAATTCTTGAGGGGAGAAAAGTGTGAAATTCTTGCATGGTTGATTATTATTTGAGAATTTAAATGGTCATCGACTCTAAACTCATGTAAGAACCGAGCTTCTTCTTATCGGGTAATCTTCTTCATGGGTTTCTTGAGAAGAGCCGGTTTGTTGACATCTTCTGGTGATATGAGTTTATTGACAAAGTGCTTCGGTTAATGCTTCACGTGCACATCAACATGATGATTCGAACAACCTTACATTCTTGTTTGATGTGATTGTTTGCTTGGTATTACCATTTCGTGTGTTCGTTCGGCACGATTCTTTGATTTCCTTGATGAACATCTTTACGTTCTTGTTTGATTGGGAGAGATTTTAGTTAAGGGGACTTGCAAGATGTAAGTTAATTGGGATGCTTTTGGTGATGTTCTTATTTTTTGGTGAGTTGAAGATGTTAACTATCTATTCCCCAAATTGGACAATCTTGAAGAAGGTCGAGTCTGATCGATTCTACATTTTCTCTGTATGTTAGAAGACTAAAAGGCGGGTTGAATTTGATTATCTGAAGACTTCTTCTTGTCTGGTCATTCATCATACTGATTGTCGGTTTAGGGAGAGCACTAATTGGGGGAGAGTGAAGCGTCGAATTTAATCCCAATTAGACTTGCTCATATTCTTGACAAGTTGATTCCTACAAGATTACAAGTGTTCTTCTCATAAAGATTTCAAGTATTTGGGCTTATAATATGTTCTTGATTACGAAGTGTCAAAACCGACAAGGGGAAGGAGACACGTATCTAAGCGAGTAAACTTGATGAACTTAATACTTCTAAGTAATGAAGATATCCGGGAAGACAAATGTTATTACATGAGAGAAACTCAAGGTTTGACTCATGGCGAGTAAACTTGATGGACTTAATACTTCTAAGTGATTGAAGTTATCCGGAAAACAAATGTCATGACCATGAGAGAAACTCAAGGTTTTACTCATCAAAGCGTTTAGTGTTCTTATTCCAACGTCGTGGGGAAGTGATGTAAATGAAAGTTTACGAAGATAAAGAGGTACCTTGGTGTGTGATGATCTCGATGTTATCGCAATCATCGGGGAGAAAATTGTGTACATTAGGGCGCCATTTGTCTCACGAGGGCTTAACGATGATTCGGAGATATAATCACTTATTCGGAGTTGACATCCGCAGATTGTCATCCGCGAGATAATCGATGATTGACACGCTTCTTCAATGTTATCAGTTGTTCTCTCTTTGGATATTGGTGTACTTGGGTTCTTGAGCTTCATACACATTCATCGAGGACGAAAGATGTGAACATTGGGAGTTGTTCTTCATTACCCTCATGATGTGTATTCGGGAGAGTTCTTGAGCATTATACAAAGGCCGATGCATCAATTCAACTCGTGGGGAAGTGGTCTCTTGACAACCTTTGGAATGGATTGCTTGGACTTGATGGAAAAGAAATTTGAGAAGAAATTTAAAGAGTGGGATGATCGTTGATGTTCTTGTTGATGATATAACCCGAATGGAGATCCTCGATTATCGTTCTTAAATGGGCGGTAGGATTTATGATAATGGTGTGCTTTCTTGTGCACCTGGCTAAAGCAAGCTTGAAATAGAGCTTCGAATCTGCTCATCTTAAGGATTTTCGGTTTGGGGGGAAGCTGCCAGAGTCTCACTTTCGGATGGTTCAATTTCTCTCAATTCAGGAGCCTCGAAAGCTTTGGTGGTGAATGTTTAAGAGATGATGACTTCTATCTTCTACAACGGGGCTGTTCGATATCCTTATCTCGGTACTCGTATCATCATCTTCTTTAACTATATCATCTATTCTATCATTGTAAATATTTATTCGAAAAACAAAATACAAAAATATAAAACCAACAAAAAGAAATAGAAAAATATAAAACCATCAAAACAAAATAGAAAAATATAAAACCTACAAAAAAACCATAAAAATCAGAAAATTTCAAAAATACCAAAAATATGTTTTTCTCAAGACATGTCTTCTGGTATCGATAACATCTACGGTCTTAGAAATGTCATTCAATAATGGCACGGGACTTTAGATGAAGTTCGGCGAGGAGGTGTAAATATTTCTTTCTAAACATGTCACAAATCTAATGGCTTCTGATTATTTGATTGTAACTTAGGGCTTCAAATAATGGCTTGCGATTATTTGTTGTGACCGTGCTTAAACAATGGCTTGCTATTATTTGAGATAGCAACCCGTTCTTAAAAGAAGGAAAGTGCTACGCTTAAACGTTTTCACAAATTTCGTGCACTTATCCTAAAATACATTGAGGAAAGTATGTCGAAGGGCTCTTGTTCCTACACAAATGTTTTCCGTCTAAAATTCTTGAGAAAAATATTTGTTGTATTTCAAAATGGAGGTAAAATGAGTTGCTTGATAAATCAATCGGGATTAGAGTTTTCATTACATTCATAAAAACTCAATCGATGACTTCAACACTTTTAAAACTTTTCAAGAAAAGAGTCATTGATTGAGGGAGAATGTTTTCAAATTTATATCATCTAACGGACTTTCTTAATTATCCTACGTGCAATTAAAATGATAATTGCACGTGGTAGAAGGACTAGGAATTTAGGATATGATTGTTAGGTTTAGATGATTAGAGTTTGATTAACACATAAACCCATGCCTTATATGATCGATTGTTATGTTGAATTGACTTTAATTAGTCGATTCTTTGTTATGGGTGATGTCGACCACCATATATCGTATGTGTGTTCACTAACGTGCGGATATATTGGTTATAAGAATGTTCGATCCGGATCCCACAATTGAAGATGATTGGATGCCGAAAGGAAGGGTAACTATATCTTGGGTTGACAAATGAAGAAAGCGAGCTTAATTGGACTTCTATGGAGAGTTGGCATAAATGCAACGAAGAGGTCTCCTTGCATCATCGATGGTTTTCTTCTAAGTGATTGAAGAAAGCGGGCTTAATTTGACCTCGGTTGGCATTCAAAATGCAGCGTGAAGAAGTCTCACTTGCATCTGCAGACGGTTTTCTTCAAACCCTACAAACAACAACAACAAAAGCGGCTCAACCACTAACGTATCTTTGTGCGGGATACCATTTTAAACAATTTTGAATAAATTTGAATAAATTGTTTTGAAAATGGAATATATTGTTTTGAAAATATATTGAACTAAATTTAGTAAATCATAGGACTTCATTTTATCAAAACTTAAGTCACTCAATTATTGACTTGGTCATCGATTGAGGGAGAGTGATTTAATTTAAAATATTTTCATACAATATATCTTCAAAAGTCCGTTTTGTACAACAAAAGTGGTGATCTAAAGATTTAATGTTATGTCATGGTATGATTTTTCTTTAGAATCAAGGTCTTTCAAAATGAAATCTTTTACATTCTTGTTTGATTGTGAAATTGTTTTGTTTTACTTAAAGATCTCTTAAAACTATCATACGACACTAACAATCTTTAATGTCTTAAAATGGTCCGTATCATCATCTTTCAAAATTGAATCTTGCCGTCTTTCCCAAATTTTTCTAAATGATTTAAATCGGTTGGGATCACAAATCTCAAATGGTTTGATATTTCGATCGGGTAGAGATCGTGTTTTAAATCTCAAATCTGTTTTAAATGGAATAGGTTTTAGTCCTTTAAAGGCACTCCGCCTCCATGTGCCAAACAATTTCACACACAATGCACATGTTGAGGAGGAGGAGTTATCCAAAAACATGATGAGTATTTAAACCGAGCCACATATTCTCCCATGTTTTCTAAACCGTATTAAATCACTTGGGATCCAAAATCTCAAAGGGTTTGATATTTTGATCGGGGAGAATTTGTGATTTAATAATGAAATTTGATAAAGGTGATCATTTTGATTTAATTGTGCAGCTGCTCTCTCGTATGTGCTAAACGCTTTGAATCTCGAAGCATATATTGAGGGGAGCATTTTAAAGATAATAAACTATCGAGGTGCAAATGTTTTTGTGTTAACATAAAGTACCTTGATTGAGTTTTAAAATGGTTTCTTAATGGCGCTTGCGATTGTGGATGTGCTTCAAATTAACTCTTGCCTCTATGTGATAAAAATGATTTCAAAAATCCTATGCACATATTGAGGGGGAGAATTTTACCATGAAAATCAAATGGCTTTTTAGTATGAAAATTGTGATCAAAGAAAATATTTCAAAGTCCTCTTGCCTCCTTATGCTAAACAATTTCTAAATCATACGCACATGTTGAGGGAGGTTTTTCTAAATGATCAAAACTATTAGGGTACAAAATGCTTTGATCTCGTATCACAAGTACCTTGATTGTTTTTCAAATGATTTTCAATTGGTTTTAAGGAAGAATGAAGCTGTACCAAAAGACCGACCAATTTACTTTATGCATGGTGTTATAAGGATGGTTAGGTTAGGTATTTGTTCCCACGATCCGCCGTGAGCAGGAGGGATCTACCGAGGACAATCCACTAGTTAGTGTAGAAGTCCTTAGGTATGATGAGAAAAGGAGAAAAATGAGATAAGGGAAGAGTGCGGACTAAGGCGAGCTAATCTTGGAATAAACCCAACAAGGTTCTAGCTATGAAGTCTCGGTAAGCTTGAAGGGTTGAAGAATTAAAAAGAATTGAATGAGAAAAGGGTGAAAACAAATAGCCCTCCATTTATTCAACCTTAGGCGGATCGGGTTCAATTCATATGCTCGATGGTAACATCGGTATTGAAGACAAGACGTCATGGACCCGGTGGCGCTTGCACTTCACCTTTCCAAACCACTCAAGTTCCTCTTAAAGGGCTTGTTTCATTCTCACGGGAACCGACATAATCTATCGACTTTCTCTTAGAGATTGTTGATATTGAAGAAGGAGACACTCTCCTAGTCTCACGATGAGAACCAAATATGCGATTGAGTCTAGAGCCAAGAGATCATCCACAATATCTCGTTAGGACACTAAATTCTTGAAGACTTGCTTTTCACATAATGTGGAAAGTAAGTATATATTAAGAGTCCTCGCATTATCCTTGTGGTATTGCGGAACATCCGAGTGATATGCTAACATATTCACAATGAAGATGGAAAGCCTTCGGAGCCAACATCAAACAAGCTCTGGTAGGTGGCATGTGAGATCTATTCTATAGATCAACCATGTGACAACTGGATAGAAACAATGAGGAGATTCATTCTTGAATCAACCTTGGTCGAGAATGGAATTGTGAATACTTTTGGAAAAACCGTTCGATGTGCAAATCTTCTTTTCGCTAGCACGTCGAATGTGTACTTATGTTCAAATTCAAAAGTATCTCGATTGAAAAATACTTTTAGAAAAACCGTTCGATGTGCGAATCTCTTCTTTTAAGCTAGGACGTCGAATGTGTACTCATTCTCTAATACAAAAGTATTTTGATTGAAAATTGATCTTTCTCATAAAACCTTCGTCAGTAGTGCAAAACTCTTTCTTCAAGCAATACGCGATTGTTTTTCAAATCATTTTCATCAATCGGTGAATCTCAATTCATTGGTTCACTCACTCCGTGTTGTCTTCTTTGAGACGTTCGGTTTGAAACGGCTAGAAACATTGCGAAACCCTGTCAAGGAGATTCTTAGGAATCCTACGATCGCGAGGCGATACTTGTCTTGATCAAGCGAGGGAACCGTGGGCCGTGTACCTCGATTCGAAAGTGATCAAAGACACTTTCATGTGTTTTATTGCTAGCTGTTGTTTGCGGTACACTTAGACGGTTGCGGTGATCGAATTGAGGTGTCAATCCAAAGCCGCATTCTCACGACTTCCACACTTAATTTGAAGAAATCATGGTGGTGCATAATCTACATAACACGGTTACGATATTCCTATACTATGCTTACGCTTTCTGCTGCAAATATCATGAACCGATGAAGGCTTCCGCTACTCGATGGAAAGATGTCATGATTCAAAAGTGTGAGCATGTCGGTCCAAATGTCACAACTTCACATGAAGGCAACACTACTATGGATGATCCGAGAGATTTCTTCGTGGTGATGATCTCAATGAAAGCTCGAAGATCATCAAAGATGTGGATCAGTTAAAGGCCTCCACTGAAAGTACTAAGCACTCGGACTTTGAAGTATCACTGCTAAAGCACAAAGATTGCGGAAATGAAGAATTCAAGTCTACGAGCTCAAGAACAATGACAAGAATAGATTGCTAGGATTCGAAATGTAAAACATGGGGTGACCTCCCTTAGGGGGAGATTGTTAGGAATTAGAAAATTCCATAGTGAAGTGTCGGTCACCCCAAATATTATCTAGCATAAGTTAGCTCGTAGATTTGTCGTTAGTTACGTTATTTATTGTTTTATTAGTTAGTCAGTAGCGTAAAATAGTTTAGTGCAACACCGTGGAGGAAGGACGGGTCTTTACCACTGTATCCACGATCCACAGCCGATGGGAGGTCGTGTAGTGCAGAACTATAAATACCCTTCCATCCATGGAAGGGTGGTGCTTCAATCTAATATTCTACATTTTGTGAAGTAACTCTCTACCAAGAAAACACCCAACTCTCTAACTTTCTCTCTAATAGCAAACATGTATTTTGATCTCCCAAGATCACCGAATCATCAAACACATAAATATTGAATCCTAACATGATAACCATATGATTTTGAGCAAATCACCGACTTTCAACGGGTTTGATTTGTCTTTACCGAAGCCGTTTATACGGACTAATAACTCTTAGATAATATATACTATCTTTGGTGGTGATTACCAATTATGGTTTTCAAGCGCCTTTACCACAAGCCATAAACTTGCGGGCTAGCCAACTCTTCACTTTTAAGGACATGGTGGTGAACACCATACAATTTTGGGCAAATTGCAAGTCGTAAACGGATTTGATATATCTTTACCAAGAGCCGTTTGCTCTGGATTAGCCAATCCTTTTGTTTATTAGACATGGTGGATGATAACCATAAGTGAGTAAGTGTAAAACACTTACTCCAAAAAAAAATTGGCCAAAATGGGGAATTGGGTGGTATAATTACATGATAAAATTCGTGAGAATTCCCCCACACTAGAAACGAATATTGCCCTCAATATTCAAAGTACCGCGGTTATGCGAAACATAGAACGTAAAAGGGAAATATTACGCCATTATTTTTAAGATTTTTTTTTTGAAACCTAATATACAACGGTGGGCAACTCCCCACACTAGGGTGGTAGAAAATAGAAAGAAGTAAGAAATATGGGTGAAAACCCATATGGCATGCTACTGCTTTTTGATTCCCGAGTCGCTAGCTTGACTTTATCCCGCATTCATTGGTTCATGGGAAAGTTTGTAGATCCGGGACAACCACAGGAGGAATGTCCTCTCCAAAATAATGCTTCAACCGATGACCATTCACTTTAAAGTTTGGACCATCGGGTTGAGATAACTCAATGGTTCCATAAGGAAATACTTTAGTGATGGTGAATGGTCTGACCCGGGAGATTTTAGTTTTCGAGAAAATCTTCAATCTTGAGTTGAAAAGAAGGACTCGATCACCGACGTTGAAAGCGCGGTTTTGATTTTGGAGTCATGAATCTTCTTTGTCTTTTCTTTGTAGATCAAAGAGTTCTCGTATGCTTGATCACGGAGTTCATTTAATTCATTTATTTGAACTTTCCGGTGATCACCGGTATCTGAATATCAAAGTTTGCATGTTTCAAGGCCCGGTATGCTTTGTGCTCAAGCTCGATCGGCGGATGACACGCCTTCCGTACACAAGCTTGTATGGAGTACACGATGGGTGTTTTATAAAATCGTCTGGAAGGCCCAGAGTCGTCATCTAGCTTATCCGACCAAGAGCACGGTTTTAGCCTCTTGTCCTTTCAAAATTCTTTTAATCCTCGGTTGAAACTTCCACTTGCCCACTTGTTTGAGGGTGATACAGCGATGAGAGGCGGTGAGTTACACCATACTTTTGCATGACTCTATCAAGCGGTCATTGCAGAAATGCGTACCACGATCACCGATTATAGCTCGTGGAGTTCCAAACCTAGCAAAAGAGATTTTAAGAATTTCACAACAACTCGGGCATCGTTGGTAGGTAAAGCTTTCGCTTCAACCCATTTGACAAATAGTCAACGGCCACGAGTATGTATTTGTTTCCTCTAGATGATGGAAATGGCCCATAAAGTCAATGCCCCGGATGTAAAAATCTCGCACACTTGAATGGCATTTTGCGGCATTTCATTTCTTTGTGAGATATTCCGTGGCGTTGACAAGCGTCACGGTGTTTTGACAAATTCGTGGGCATCCTTGTAAATCGTGGGCCAATAAAATCGTAATCAAACACCTTCTTGGCGGTGTGGTTGGGGCTATGATGTCCCCAGTAGGTCGAATGGCAAGCCTTGAGAATGTCATTGGCTTCACGACCATACACACATCGCTCGATGACTTGATCCGCACAAATTTTGAATAAGTAGGGGTCGTCGAGTAATGTTTTACATCTTTAAAGAATTTGTTTTTCCGTTGGGACGACATCCCTTTCACCACAAAGTTACCCGCATGGTAATTTGCAAAGTCGACAAACCATGGGGTGAAGAGTCTCCACGAAAAGAAACCACATTGAGTGTTTCGAGAGGAAATGTTTCGTTTATTTACATTAGGAATTAGAAATTCCATAGTGAAGAGTCGGTCACCCCAAATATAATCTAGCATAAGTTAGCTCGTAGACATATCGTTATTCTTGTTTTATTAGTTAGTTATTTAGTTTAGAGCAACACCGTGGAGGAAGGACGGGTCTTTACCCCTTGTATGCACGATCCACGATCAGAAGGAGGACGTTTAGTTTGTAACTATATATACCTCTACCTCCCAAGGTAGAGGTTGGACCTTTCATTCATCTCAATCTAACCTTCTATGTTTTCTTTCACTTTCTCTCTCTAGAAAGGCTCCACTTTCTCTCTCAAAACCTCTAAATAATTCGACCATATTATTGTTTGTTATGTGTTTATGAAATCCAATATCTCACAATTGGTATCAAGAGCCATGGTTAGATCATCTCTTACATATCTTTGGATTTCTAGTGGTTTTTAGGTGGTTTTTGAGTTTGAGAAAGTTTTGTGGTTTTTGCATCATTTGGTTGATTTCTAGTGTTAAAGTTTGGATTTTGATTGTACTTTTGTGTTTAGGATCATCACAAGTGTTTAGGTTTTCATTTGGTAAGCTTGAATCATCTTGGTTGGGTTGTTTTTGGATTGAAAAGTGATGTTTATGTGGTTTTTCTTGCTAGCGACTTGATATACGGATCTCTTTCTTCGTAGCGACTTGCTTCACAATTTTGTAGCGAGTTACAGTTTGGAGCTAGAGACTTAGACCTAGCGATTAACAAGTACAAGTAGTGGTCTCTCCACTACGGGTAGCGACAGTGGTAGCGACTTGGTGCAGAGCGAGTTGCTCTTTAGCGACTTGAATCTTTAGCGACTGAGTGGCAATTCTTTGCCAAAATTTTGCTAGCGACTTGAGGCTTAGCGAGTTACTACTAGCGATTTGCATTTGTCTAGCGACTTGGGACTTTAGCGACTTTGTGGTGTAGCGAATTAGGTGTTAGCGACTTGGTGCATTATTTTCTAGCGACTTGGTTGATTTTACGAAGAAGAGGTTTGACCAAAGTTGACTTTTCGTCAAAACTTCAAACGGCCATAACTTTGATCCGTAACTCCGTTTCGGTGAAATACTGTCAAAACGGCCGGAACAGTGAATATTGTGAGGTTTCACCATGATGTTGTGGCTTAATTTTCGAGGCCCAAATCCTCCGAAAGGAAGTTATTGAGGTTTTAAGTTTTAGACCCAAAATTCTCCGTAAGCGTGCATCAACCAATCCAAATCTCAACCAATCAACATTTGACTTTTCCTACGAACAATCTAAAGCCCTATCACACAATTGTCTTTCATTGTATCGATCCATCAGTCATCTTAACACATTCCATTGGTCATTGCTTAACGGTTTGGTCTTGATTTTAGTAAAATCCCGCGAAAGATTTTATTTCTCGGTTTGAATCATAGACTTGTAAAATCCGTGCATTCTACCACATCATGTCCTACTCTCTTGACCGAGTGATTTCGAAGTACTCAAAGCGTATGATGCTATAGACAACCATGCGAATATTAGCTATCTTGATCGAATGCGGATGATGGAATCAATCAATGATGACTTGAGTTCTTCATGCTCGAGTCCAATGAAAAGAATTGCACTGCTTGGACTACGAGAATGCCATGCAAAAGGAAAGTAGCATTGAACCTTATCATCTACTTCACTCACACCTCATGTTACTACACCGATAAGAATGGAGCGAACATGCATTGCCATTTTCCGTCAAGACTTATCCACATTAAGCTGAGCGTTACTATTGAACTTAGAACAATTAGAACAACAACTTGATAAAGAAAAGGTTCAAAAGGGTAGTTCGGTCGCACTTCAGTGATCCACAACCAATTTGGTCATTCATAAGTAGGGAATTCACATCGATTATGATCAAGACATGAATGAAGTGTCTTTCAAGAAACACACTTTGGAATGGAAATTAGTGTGTTCACAGAGACACTTATCCATCTCATGGATAATGTGGATAAGTATATTGAGGAAGTTACTCGAGACGGATGAAAAAGTGGATGAGTGTCAGTGCGATTGAGAGATTGTTGTGATAAGTTGGGTAATGTACATTGAAGAATCGGTGTTCTTTGAATGCGAATATACGAGACAACAAATAATGATGAGTCGGGTAAAACACCGAGATGATGGATCGTTTACTTTGAATCTGAGGCTCGAGATTGATAAGCTTGACACATCCGGTGGTCCGGTGACTCTTATTATACATGATGTGGATGCGGATATCGGACGAAATTGAGCGGTGTCATGTAATGAGGTACCCTTTCTTGTTCAACATAGTGCATCTGCTAAAGTACTTAAACAAGCGATCATGATCTTGAACATGACTTTCATGAATGTTACATTCGAGGTTGAGTCCGAGATTAAGTGTTTCAAAATAAACAATAAGGTTGATAAAAGGCTTTTGATGAACTTTCAAACAAATTCTCAAATCTTGAAAAACATTGCATTTCACTTGAAATTGCGATACAAAGTAAAGAAGAAAGTTTCCAAATTAACAAACCATGTAAAACTACGAACTTCCTGAATTCCGTGAACTTTTGAAATGAACACTTTGAAAGCTCGACTTCAAGACAAAGAATCAATCATCAACAATTTGAAGAAACATATTTACGATATGCATGTGAAAAGTAATTTGGTTACAAGTAATTGATGTTAATGCTATTGATGATATTCAAATGAGAAATGATGAATTAGATGTTTGTGTGCCAAATTACTAAAGGAAAATGAGTGTTTGAGAAAGAATCACATAGAACTAAGTGACTCTGTCAAAGAAGCTAAAACTAAGTCAATGGAAACAAACTCTTTGATAGCAAAATTGATGATCTCAAAGCTCAACTTCGGGAAAGAGTTTTGCTATTGTTGCTTTAAAAATGAGCTCGAGAAAAACAACGAGGAATAGTGTGAACACTAAGTTTTCAAAACCATCAAACTTGGGAAAACCGGTTATTAGACAACGAATGCGTTTAGATCGAGCGACCAAAATTTTCAAAAGCGGTTTGCCTCCCAAGTTGATGCGAAACAAGTTTTGACAAAACCGTCACTTCACCTCACTTGCCTAGGAAAATTGATATGAATGACTTGTATAGGAACTCTTATCTTGAAATGGCTAGAAAGAAGGCACATAATCGTAAAGATGGAATTTTAGGTGCAAGACCTAGGATGATGAATTCTTCAAAATTTCAAGGCAATCGCTAGTAGTTCTAAACCATTACCTAGGAACACTAATCTAAAGACTAGGGATTGGCGTACATATAAGAGTAGTTGCGTTTCGATTAAAGCTATTCCCATAGCGAGATCACTCTAAGAAATCTAGATCTATTTACGAATCCAAACAAGTCGTTTGCTCAAAGTGTCTGAAATGTATCTTTAATGCTAATCATGATAAATGTTTCACAAAATCCACGAAGAATGTAAATGCTCATGCAATGGTACAACTGTTAAGTCTAGGATTCACACTAAGTCATCCACAGTGCAAATGAAGCAAATGAAACCAAAAGCCTCACCTAGATGGTTACCAACTGCTAAATCTTTGGAAACTAGGAATAAGGATAAGTCTCTCACTATGCATAAGATGCCTAACAATCCTAGACCTTGCCATAAGTGGATACCATCGGTAGAATTTTAAGGATGCTAGACTTGGGTGGATACCTACAGGAAAGATGTTTACCAATAGCATTCTCAATGTTGACCGTGAAACCCCAAAGGGTTTGGATATCGATGTCACTAACCATAATATATGCAATCAAGTTTGTAATATTAGTGCGGTAGTCCTTACTCGATTGCAGATACTTGATCCTTCAATACATGGATCGGCTTAAAGTATGGATAACAAAGTTGATATCTCATAATTCACGAGTTCTAGTTACTCAACATTGATATTCAATCGGCTATGACGTATGAACACATCGATTCATGCCTCGTACTCCAAAGAAAAGAAATGTATGCGTTTCAATGCGCATTATCTTGAAAGAAGAGAAATCTTCTTATGACGCCTGCTCACATCTGGCCCAGCCTCGTTCTTCAACACTATGGCGTCTGCAGATAACACTTGAGCCCTGTTTCTCATAGAAAAGAAAGGTGTGCGCTTGATGCGCTTTATCTTCGAGAAGAGAGAAATCTTCATGTATATGACCATTCTCATCGACATTCTTCATCAACAAGCTTCATGTTTTTCCACACTCTTTCAACCTCAAGTGGACCTACGTTCATTGGTGTATATTCTTACTCACTTGTTCAAATCAAAAATGGCAACTTCGGATGCAATTTTTGAGGGGGAGAAGAGTGCATATACTACATGTTGATGGATGCTTGAATTATGGTCATGTGACTTTCCTTCAAACGCCTAATGCTTCACTTACTAAGGATAACTCGGATTTATTGTTTGGGGTTCATTGTTTCAAGACATGTTTGATGAGTATTTCCAACCGCTAGCGAATGTTGATCATCTTAGAAGTACAACTTAGACTACTCAAGAAGCCTAATCTCCAGTTATTCCTCAAGGCGTTGTTAATGACTATCATTGTTATCCGCTCTTTGGTATTCCTTTGCCAAATCTTCACGGATTACTGTTCATGAATAATGATCCGCTCTTTGGTATCCTTTTGCCAAATCTTCACGGATTATTGTGCACTTTGTAAATCAACCACATGAACATTAAGGAAAATGACTACCTCATCCGTTTAAAGACATTATTGGTGAATCTTCCAGATCAGTCTCTACATGAATACCTTTAGGAAGAAGGCATTGATATTGAGAAATCACTTTCTTCGGTTCATTCAGTAGATCGACATACATCCGATTGTATGTTTATTCGCGTGTTGGACATTTGACTCAAGTTGATTACTTCGGAGTTAATCATTTATCACTTATTTGAGATTGAAGTTCAATTTCACAAAGGCGTGTTCTTAATTGATATCTTGCTTGGGTCTAAGAATTTTAAGTTGAAGACTTGGTTTATCTAGTTACCAGTTGTCTGGATGGATGGATGGTTGAAGACCTGGTTAACTATCACTTTAAGAAGTTACATTGTTTTACTCAGTGAAACACGCAAATGTCGTTGTGGATAATCTCAAGACGTGTTAATGTCTCATACTTTGGTTGAGTATGGAGTACTTAGAGATTTGCTTGAAGCATAAATTCTCGACACCGTTCTTCTAACATTAGTGCAAGCTTAAGATGCAAATGCTGGGAATTCTACTTCAGTTTCAAGTTTGGTATATCGGGTTTTCTTCAACAATGGTCACTTCAAATTGTCTACATATGGGTTGATAAAGATAGTCAGAGAGAGTTTCTGTAGCAGTTGATTCTCACAGGATTCATTTGGGTTATTTGAGTTCTTCTCACAAGATTTCAAGTTTATGGGTATATTATGTATTACTTCAGTGCTCAGTTGAAAGAAATATGAGAAGAATATTTGGGCGTGAGATGATATTGCTTATCGACATCTTGATATGATTATGATAAAGTGCTTTCGTTACCGCTTCATGTACACTATGTAATGATGATTTCGATGAGATCGCAACCATCGGGGAGAGATTTGTGTACATCGAGGGACACACAACATGATCACTTGATCGAGCTTAATCGGTATTCGAGTTGACATCTGCGGAGAAGATCGGTGATTCAACCGATTCTTGTGATGTCGTCGCCTCTACTACGGTTGGGTACTTGTGTACATTATGGGGTGATTGGTAATATGGAAGATAAATGGAATGCACTTGGTAAAATGAAGATGTTGATATATTGTTCCCACGAATAGACAAGCTGGTCAATCTTGAAGAGTAATGTGTACATCGGGGACGACAATGAGGTTCATGTGATCGATCTTAATCAGTTATTCGGATTTGATGACCAGGAGACGATCAATGTTTCAACTTGTTACTTGGTGTTCTCAAGTTCTTGAGGTGTTGAGCTTCATTCAATGAGACCGCTTTGTCTTCAACTCTACTTAGGAAATGGTCTTTATTAGATGTTTGTCGGTTTGGGGAAGCTACCAAAGATTCAAATTGAGAAGGCTCATGTTCGGACGATTTTCTTAGAAGCCTCGAATGCTTTGGTGGTGAAAGTTTAAGAGATGATGTCTTCTATCTTCTACAAAGTCTTTGAGCGATTTCCTTATCTCGGTACTTGTATCATCATCTTCTTAAACTATTTCTCTATCGTTGTAAATATTTATTCAAAAGCAAAATACAAAATATAAAACCAACAAAAACAAAATAGAAAATATAAAATCAACAAAAGCCCATAAAAATCGAAAATTGAAAAATACCAAAAATATGTTTTCTCAAGACATGTCTTACGGTATTGATAACATCTGATCTTAGAAATGTCATTCAATAATGGCACGGGACTTTAGATGAAGTTTGAGCAGGAGGTGTAAATATTTCTTTCAAAACATGTCTCTAAATATGGCTTACAGTTACTTCTGACTGTGACCCGCGCTTAAACAATGGCTTGCTATTATTTCTGATAGCAACCCGCTCTTTTAAAGAAAGGAAAGTGCTACGCTAAACAATTTTCAAATATTTCGTGCACTTATCCTAAAACAATTTGAGGAAAGTATGTCGAAGGACTGCTGTTCCTACACAAATGTTTTTCCGTCTATAATTCTTCAGAAAAATATTTGTTGTTTTCTAAAATGGTGGAAAGGGAGTTGCTTGAAAATTAATCAGTTTCAGAGTTTTTAGTAAAAATTGAAAACTCAATCAATGACTTCAGCGCTTTTAAACCTTTTCAGAAAAATGAGTCATTGATTGAGGGGGAGAATGTTTTCAAATCTATATCATCTAACGAGCTTTCTTAATTATCCTACGTGCTTAATTAAAATGATATTTGCACGTATGAAGGACTAGGAATTTAGGATATGATTGTTAGGTTTAGATGATTAGAGTTTGAGAAACACATAAACCCCATGCCTTATATGAACCGATTGATATGTTGAATTGACTTGAATTAGTCGATTGTTGTTTGGGTGATGTCGACCACCATATATACGTATGTGTGTTCACTAACGTATGCGGTATATTGGTATAAAAGAATGTTCCGATCCGGATCCCCAATTGAAGATGATTGGATGCGAAAGGAAAGGGTAACTATATCTTGGGTTGACAAATGAAGAAGCGGACTTAATTGGACTTCTATGGAGAGTTGGCATAAATGCAACGTAAGAGGTCTCACTTGCATCGCAGATGGTTTTCTTTAAGAGATTGAAGAAAGCGGAGCTTAATTTGACCTCGGTTGGCATTCAAAATGCAACGTGAAGAAGTCTCATTGCATCGTTGACGGTTTCTTCAAACCCTACAACAACAACAACAAAAGCGGCTCAACCACCTAACGAATCTTTGTGCGGGATATCATTTTAAACAATTTTGAATAATTTGATTAAATTGTTTTGAAAATGGAAAATATTGTTTGAAAATATATTGGACTAAGTTTTTAAAATCACGGACTTCTTGTTATCAAAACCTAAGTCACTCAATTATTGACTTACATCATGGATTGAGGGAGAGTGATTTTATATAAAATATTTTCAAATGATATTTCTTCACAAAAGTCCGTTTGTACAAAATAAGTGGTGATCTAAAGATTTAATGTTATGTCATGGTATGATTTTTCTTTAGAATCAAGGTCTTTCAAAATGAAATTTTTACTGTTCTTGTTTGATTGTGAAATTGTTTTGTTTTACTTAAAAGATCTCTTAAAACTATCATACGACACTAACAATCTTTAATGTCTTATAATGGTCCTTATCATCATATTTCAAAATTGAATCTTGCCACGTCTTTCCCCAAAACTTTCTAAATGATTTAAATCAATCGGGATCCAAAATCCAAATTGGTTTGAAATTCTTTATCAAGGGAGAGATCGTGATTTAAATCTCAAATATGTTTTAATGGAATCGGTTTTAGTCCTTTATATGCACTCCTGCCTCCATGTGCCAAACGATTTTAAATATACAATGCACATGTTGAGGAGGAGGATTTATCCAAAAACATGATGAGTATTTAAACTAGGCCACATTTTCTCCCATGTTTTCCAAACCTTAATTAAATCACTTGGGATCCAAAATCTCAAAGGGTTTGATATTTTTGATCGGGGAGAATTTGTGATTTAATAATGAAATTTGATAAATGATGATCGATTTGATGAAATTGTGCGGTGCTCTCTCATATATGCTAAGCGCTTTGAATCTCGAAGCATATATTGAGGAGCATTTTAAAAGAAAAGAAACTATCGAGGTGCAAATGCTTTTATGTTTTAACATAATGTACCTTGATTGAGTTTTCAAATGGTTTCTTAAATGACTTTTGTAATCGTGGATGTGCTTCAAAAGAACTCTTGCCTCTATGTGATAAAAATGATTTCAAATATCCTATGCACATATTGAGGGGGAGAATTTACCAAAGAAAATCAAATAGCCTTTTCCATGGAAATTGTGATCAAGAAATTATTTCAAAGAAATTATTTCAAAGAACTCTTGCCTCCATGTGCTAAACAATTATAAAATCATATGCACATGTTGAGGGGGAGCATTTCTAAATGATCAAAACTATTAAGGTACAAAATGATTTGATTTTATATCACATGTACCTTGATTGATTTTCCAAATGATTTTTCAATTGGTTTCGAGAAGGAAAGAACAATACCAAAAACCGACCAATTTACTTTATGCATGGTGTTATAAGGATGGTTAGGTTAGGTATTTGTTCCCACGATCCGCTTGAGCCGGAGAGATCTACCGAGGATAATCCACTAGATAGTGTAGAGTCCTTAGGTATGATGAAAAAAGGAGAAAAGTGAGATATGGGAAGAGTGCGGATGAGGCGAGCTAGTCTTGGAATTAACCCAACAAGGTTCTAGTAATGAAGTCTCGGTAAGCTTGAAGGGTGAAGAATGAAAAAGAAGCTGAATGTGAAAGAGGGTGAAAAGAAATAGCCCTCCATCAATTCAACCTTAGGCGAACGGGTTCAATACATATACTACTGGTGTTTACCAAGGTACGCCGGTATTGAAGACAAGGCGTCATGGACCCGTGACGCCTTTGCACTACAACTTCTCAAACCACTCAAATTCCTCTTAAAGGGCTTGTTTCATTCTCACGGGAACCTACATAATCTATCGACTTTCTCTTAGAGATTGTTGATATTGAAGAAGAGACCCTCTCCTAGTCTCAACACAGGGAACCAAATGTGCACTTTTGAGTCTAGAGCCAAGAGATCATCCACAATATCTCATTAGGACACAAAATTAATGAAAACTTCTTTGTTTTACACAATGTGGAAAGTAAGAATATATTGAGAGTCTACGCATTATCCTTGTGGTTTTGCGGAACATCCGAGTGGTATGTAAAAGTATTCACAATGAAGATGGAAATCCTTCAGAGCCAACATCAAACAAGCTCTTGGTGGGTGACATGTGAGATCTTCTCGAAGATCAAGCTTGTGACAAGCTGGATAGAAACGATGGGAGATTCAAACACGAATCAACCTTGGTCCGTATGGAATTGACGAATACTTTTGGAAAAACCGTTCGATGTGCAAACCTTCTTTTCTATACGTCGAATGTGTACTTATGTTTTCAAATTCAAAAGTATCTCGATTGAAAATACTTTTAGAAAAACCGTTCGATGTGCGAATCTCTTCTTTTCACTAGCACGTCGAATGTGTACTCATTCTCTAATACAAAAGTATTTTGTTTGAAAATTGATCTTTCTCATAAAACCTTCGTCAGTATTGCAAAACTCTTTCTTCAAGCAATACGCGATTGTTTTCAAATCATTTTCATCAATCGGTGAATCTCAATTCTTTGGTTCACTCACTCCGTGTTGTCTTCTTTGAGGCGTTCCGGTTTGAGAACGGCTAGAGCATTCGCGAAACCCTGTCAAGGAGATTCTTAGGAATCCTACACGATCACAGGCGATGCTTGTCTTGATCAGCGGGGAACCGTGGGCGTGTACCTCAATTCAACGAAAGTGATCAAAGACACTTCGTGTGTTTTATTGCTAGCTGTTGTTTGCGGTACATTTGGACGGTTGCGGTGATCGAATTGAGCGGTCAATTCAAAGTCGCATGCTCACAACATCCACACTTAATTGAAGAAATCATGGTGGTGCATATCTACATAACGGTTACGATATTTTTATACTATGCTTACGCTTCTGTTGCTACAAATATCATGAACCGATGAAAGCTTCCGCTACTCGATGGAAAGATGTCATGATCCGAATGTGTGAGCATGTCGGTCCGAAAGTCACAACTTCACATGATGGCAACACAATAAAGGGTGATCTAGAGATTTCTTGTGGTGATGATCTCAATTAAAGCTCGAAGATCATCAATGATGTGGATCGATATTAAGGCCTCCACTTAAAGTACAAAGTTATCGGACTTTAAAGAATCTTTGCAAAAGCACAAAGATCTGAGATGTTGAAGAATTAATGTACGAGCTCAAGGCTGAAGATTAAATAGAATGCTAGGATTGAAATGTAAAATATGGGTGACCTCCTTGGGGAGATTGTTAGGAATTAGAAATTCCATAGTGAAGAGTCGGTCACCCCAAATATAATCTAGCATAAGTTAGCTCGTAGACATATCGTTATTTCTTGTTTTATTAGTTAGTTATTTAGTTTAGAGCAACACCGTGGAGGAAGGACGGGTCTTTACCCCTTTGTATGCACGATCCACGATCAGAAGGAGGGCGTTTAGTTTGTAACTATATATACCTCTACCTCCCAGGTAGAGGTTGGACCTTCATTCATCTCAATCTAACCTTCTATGTTTTCTTTCACTTTCTCTCTCTAGAAAGGCTCCCACTTTCTCTCTAAAACCTCTAAATAATTCGACCATATTATTGTTTGTTATGTGTTTATGAAATCCAATATCTCACAATTTCCTTTTCTCGAACACATCTGGTGAGGGTTTTCTAGGCAGAGACGAGATGATCGTGACCCGGGTTCTCGGCTCCCTTTTATCACGTATAATGATATCAAATTCTTGTAGGAGGAGAACCCAACGGAGAAATCTCGGCTTTGCATCTTGTTTTGCAAAGAGATATTTGAAAGCTAGAGTGATCCGTATACACACACATTTGGTAAAGATTAGGTATGGCGGAACTTTTCAAATGCATACACCTGACTAATAATTCTTTTACGTAGTGGTGTAATGGGTTTGAGTTCGATCATAGTCTTACTCGCGTAGTGGATAAATTTGAAAATGCTTGGTTTTCGTTGCCCCAAGCGCACCGATAGTAAAATCACTTGCATCGCACATGAGTTCAAAGGTAAATCGATCGGGGCAACTAGAATGGGTGCTTAGTAAGCTTTTTCTTTAATGTTTCAAAAGCTTGATGCACTCACGTGAGAAGATAAAGGAGCATCTTTTCAAGAAGATGGGTCATAGGTCGGGCGATTTTAGAAAAATCTTGTATGAATCTGCGATAAAACCCGGCATGACCTAGAAAACTCTAATACCTTTGACGGTAGTAGGATGAGGCAATTTGGCAATAACATCGACTTTTGCTCTATCTACCTCAATCCCATTTTGGAAATCTTATGGCCAAGGACTATGCCTTCTTTGACCATAAAGTGGCTCTTCTCCCAATTTAAACAAAGATTGGTGTCTTCACACCGTTTAACATTTTATCTAAATGGGAGAGACATGTCGAAATGAGTCCCCAATGACGAGAAGTCATCCATAAACACCTCCATTGTTTCCCGATCATGTCGTGGAATATTGCCATCATACATTCTTTGGGCGTGCCGGGGCGTTACATAAGCCAAAAGGCATCGTCTGAGGCAAAAGTTCCGTATGGGCGGTGAATGTGGTCTTTTCTTGATCCGGTGGATCAATGGGGATCTGAAAATATCCGAGAAACCATCAAGGAAACAATAGTATTAGTTCTCGCTAATCTCTTAAGCATGTCGATCCATGAAGGGTAGAGGAAAATGGTCTTCTGGTGGCTTCGTTTAACTTGCGATAGTCAATGCACACGCCATCCGTAACCAATCGAGTTGGAATTAACTCGTTTTCTTCATTGTGACAACAATTATACTACCCTTTTTGGAACACGGTGGATGGGGTGACCAAGGACTATCGGAGATCGGGTAAATTAAACCGGCATCAAAGTTTGAGAACCTCTTGTTTGATAACCTCATGAATCTTAGGATTCACCCTTCTACGATGTTGAATGGCGGCTGAAGTCATCCTCCATTAAGATTTTGTGAGTACAAAATTCAGGGTTGATACCCTTAATGTCGGAGAGTTTCCAAGCAATTGCTTGCTTGTGTGACTTCAAGACCTTTATGAGAGCAGTCTTTTCCTCCTTAGTTAAGTCTTTAGCAATTATGACGGGTAATTTATCATCACCCTCCAAGAATGCATACTCGAGATGAGGAGGTAGGTCCTTAAGTTCAACCTCGGGAAATTCTTGATAAATGTTTGTCTTGATTTAATTTCCTTAATCGTGATCTCTTTCGGAGGAGTGAAGGTAATGGATCTTCATTTAACAATTGCTCAAGATAAAGGATATCTCCTCCGAATCATAAACACCATTAATTCCGTGGAATCGATTCATCATTAGCAAGAAACTCATCGATCTCTTCCGAGAAAAGTCACCTCCTCAAGCGGGTGAGAGGGGAAGAGTCGGCAATGATTGGTTGAGAAGATGTGGTGGAATCCCACTCACGAATTATGAAAATAACCAGAAACTCTTGAGAGTACTCCTCGAAGCAATATCAATTAAATCGATTCGATTAACCGATTCGACATCATAATTTGAGGAGTACCTCGAAGTTTGATCAAGGTTAAGGTGTGACTTCATTACCCATACGTAACGTGATTTCTTGCTCAAATACATCAATGAGAAAGCACGGCCCGTTCTCAAGAATCCTCGTCCAACAATGAGGGAACCGAGGATCGTATCGAAATCAACAACTACAAAGTCGGTGGAAAATGGAACTTTCCTACTTTCACGAATACATCCTCGGCGATGCCAAGAGGATGCGATATAGAAACGATCGCAAGCTCAAGAGCCATGCGGTAGGAATAAGTTACGGAAGAAAGTTTCTTCCATATTGAATAAGGCATCATATTGATGCTTGCACCAAGTTCGGCAAGGCAAAGCATTCAATCATCCACGGAAAAACACAAGGAAGAAGAAATTTTCCGGGATCTCCAAGCTTCTCGGGAAGCTTCTTTATGAAGCTATTGGCGGTTCTCGTTCAAGGAGTTTTAGCCATTTCAAGCAGTTTTCCTTGTTGCTTAACATGTGTTTGAGAGTTGATGCAAACTTGGGCATCGACATGATAGCATCCGCAAAGCTTATGTCAAAATGAAGTTCTTGGAAAATTTGAAAAAATTTTCCATTTGATGTTGGCTTTTCGCGGAGTTTTGCTCATTTAAGCGTGATGGGTAAGGAATAGAAGTTTTGGATTTGGTGTTGTCATTGGAGGTTCAAAAACAACTCTGAGTTTGGATTGGGTTTCGGGACAACGAGGATGGACATTCTTGGTACCTCCATTATTAGTAGGAAGTTCCTTGTCCTTTGTCGCCTCGGGTTCACTTTCCACTACCTTGGGAGAGAAGAAGAAGAGGTAGTAGGAATAGTGGGTCCATCATCTGACGCACCACTGCGGTTGTGATCGCCTTTGCATCGCCCCTCGGATTAGCGATCGTGTTGCTAGGTAAAGTACACGAGGCAGGGTCGATCATTTAAAGACTTCTTAATGTCGAAATCGGCTAACCAACAACCTATTCATTTCCTCTTGGGATTTCATGAATTGCTTCAACAACTCATCGGATGATGGTCGAGTTGGAACAATGGCTTGATCTTGTGTAGGAAAATTAAGCTATTGTTTGGATTAGGGCCTTGATTTTGAAATTTCCTTGATTCTTGCCATGAAAATACCCTAGGTTGAAATTTCCCGACCTTGGTTTCTATTAAAATTTCCTTGGTGTTGGAAGTTTTGACTTTGATTTAGAAACCGTTATTTTGACTAAAATTTCCTTGGTTTTGAAAACCTTTGTTCGTTCTATTACGATTTTGATTACGGTTTTGGTTTTGGTTGAAACCGGAGGTCGAGGTAGTGGTTAGGGCGGTGGTTGGTCTATAGGAGCACGGTATTGGTTGCCTCTGAATTAGAAATCCGCCCAGCGTTTGCTTCAAAGGGTTACCATCGGTGGCCATCATTGTAATAGGCATGGGGCCACCGCAAGTAACCAGACTTCCACTTTCTTAACTTGCAGGAGGTGAAGTTTGTGGAAAAAACTTTCTTTTGGTTGGGAGAACCAAAGCTTGAATTATACGTGAGTTTATCAATCTTAGCATCGGTGCTAGATTGACTCACGAGCGATAGTAGAAGGACCACCACCGACTTGGGAAACAACGGTTTGCTTCGTGCGGTCACGGACTTTAGACTTGTTTTCAATGATCGCTAAAGCTTCTTTTACGGTTTTGCTTAAGAAATTTCCTCCAGCGGAGGAATTGAAGAATCTTGATCAGTTGACTCACTCCATTATAGAAAGTGTCGAGTTGCATCAACTCGAGAAACCGTGGTGAGGACATTTCATGAGCAACTCCTTAAAACGATCCACGATTCTTTGAAGGGTTCATCGAACTTTGTATGAACTTGATGATTTCATTTTAAGACTCGTGGTTTTAGAAGGTGGATAAAACTCGTTAACAAATTTCTTCACGGGTCTTCCCATGTTTCGATTGATTGAGGGTTGTTTTCAAGCCAAATCTGGCTTGCCCTCGAGGAAAATGGGAACAGAAGAAGCTTGACAAAGATCTGTAGGGACATTCTTGTATTTGATGGTAGATGCAATCTTGTTAAACCATCGAATATGAGCATGAGGATCATCCGCTCAAAACCATAGAATTGACTTGAGGTTACAAGATTGATAACCGGTTTGAGTTCAAAATTTTCGACCACAATGGTTTGGGATAACAATAACATCTCCATACCCGTCGATGGGTGCTCGGAGAATCTCACATAGGGCGTTCTTCCGCCATGATAACGGAGTAGTGTGAGCGATCCGGATCTCGGATCCGTCGATGAAGCGAGCGTCTACGGACACGCCTTCTTGGAATCGACAAGCTCACGAAATGGGCTCACATACGGAAGGAAGTGCATAGATACTAGAGTTAACTCTAAGAGACCTCGAGTTAAGGAAGAGAATTATGAAAATGGGGAAAGAAGAATCTTTTGAGTTTTATGGTTTTGAAAAGTAGATATAACAACAAATCCAATTAAAACAATATCGAGGCAAAACGACGGTGAACTTAAACCAATAATCACAAGATGAATGGCTTCTTTGAAAAAGGTACACCACTCACAAGGACACAAAGGCAAGTTTAATCTTTGGTTCGGGAACTTATTATGGTCGTACCCCAGTTAGGTAGTCCTTTGCCTTGGTTTTGCGGTGGTAATTGTTTTATGTTGTTATTATTAAACAAAAAAGCGACAAATCTTTTGTATTTTTATCTTTTATATATATAGAAACAAAAGGAAAAAATATTTTTGTGTTTATCGTTTTAAGATGTTTTGGGTTTTTGATTTTTTATAAGAAAATATATAGATATATAGATGGTATGAACAAGGAGTGAATATTCAAATCACTAATCTGCTAAGCGTAAGATAATTAGCACATCTCCCCGGCAGCGGCGCCAAAATTTGATCGATGCCAAACCATCAAGTTTTATCACACAAGCTGACCACTTGTGAATGGTCAACCGTAATAAACTTCAAACAGCTCAGACACCAAAGCAATTAAGATCTAGAGGGTATAGTGTTTCCCGTGTCGTTAAGTCCCAACGAGTCATGTTTGAATCACCAAGCGATATAGTGATCGGGTGAATTTGAACGGGAAAAAGGGTTATGATTGATACTAAATGACAAAGGAAATATGAAAGAAAATTAAAAAGCTAAATTATATTAAATAAACGCTATCACTATTTTTAAAATGATGTTTTTGATTTTTCTTTTATAAAACTACGTAACGTACAAAAGAAAATGTGAAACTGAAACAATATTAATCCTAAAAATATAAAAATGACATTTTTACAAACCTAATGATAAGAGAAAATTTTTAGAAAAAGAAAATTATTTTTATAACTAGTTATTTAATTATTATTAATTAAAAACTATTTTTACCTATTTAATAATACCCTAAAATATAAGAAAATATGAAATAAAGCTAGAAAAATGAAATTATGACTTAGAAAATCTAAAATAACTAAAGAGAATTTTCAAAACTAATTTTGTATTTTTAGATTATTTTCTATTTTCTATGAATTAAAACTATTTAAAACTAATTAAATTACTAAAATTACAAATTTAACTAAGAAAAATCTGGAAAAATATTTTTTTGACTTTTTATATTTATCTTAATCTATGAAAATTGAAAACTTATTTTTTTGAAGTTTTTCTGATTTATTTGCTATAAAAGCTAATTAAAAATGCCTAAAAACTGTTTTAAATAAGGAAAAATAGCAAATAGTGATGAAAAATCATGAAAAATTCAGGAAAATTCTAAAGTAATAATCTAAATCTAAGAAAAATATAAAAACCTATGCTACTGTGTGAGAAAATGTAACTGATGTGTAAAAGCTATTGAATAAGCTACCTAAACAGAGCTAAAAGCTACTCTACTTAACCCAGACCCACGAGAAGCTATTTTATGCTAAAGTCAATGAAAACTACTTAGCACAACTAATCTAATCATCCGAACTATGTTGCAATGATTTGGCTTAATGATATAATGGGATGAAGCGATTACTACTCTACTTTAAGCTAATGCACAAGCTTATCTACTCACTAGAATAGAAACTAAAAATAGAGAACTCAAGACCACCCAGCAAAGATCTTATAAACCAATTTTGAGACCCTGATCAGCTATTTTGAACCCTGAACAAGCTACGCAAAAGTGGTAAAACCTCTTTGATTACAATGCTCACGTCACAGCCTTTGAAGGCTGTGTTGATAAGCTTATTTGAAGCTTAAGGAGCTTTTGGAAAATTTAGCAAAAATCATTTATGGAAACTAGACCGGTGAACTTGCTAAGTTCAAAGTACCTGAACCTCTTGATCAATGTTGAAGAAATGAAACATCCACAAAGGTTTGGAAAAAGCGTGTTGAACCACTTTTGACTTTTATGGATAAAACTATAAAGTTGACTAAAGTGAGTTTTATCCCAAATAGCGAGTTGAATTTGATGTTTCACGTTATAATGACTCTATATTAAGCTACTTTAACTAATTTTAAACCTATATGCAACCTATGAGAGCTTAATAACCGTCATGTGAAAATCAAATGAGTTTGGCTGGTTTGACCAAAAGTGTTCTAAGATTCAAATTCATGAGTCAATTAGACTAAGATAACCTAAGCTCATTGTTATGCAACTAAGCTATAACTCACCAACAACCTCTATCACAGTTACTCACGCATCCAAACACTACTTAAGATTCTAAAATGCCATTTGTCTACTCTAAACTAAATCTTTGAGCTCTGCAACTATCAATTCGGACTGTCATACCTAAATGAGGCAAATTGACCAACAACTCAACACTAATTCGGCTAAACATCATGATGCATAAGAGGCATTATGAAAATAGGAACTTACATGAGTCTGTCACAATGACATGCTAAATAAATCCAATGAGCTACTTTCTAACAACGATTAACAATGACTTAGATCAATATGTACCCGCATTAATCACCATCTGACTCTAAACCATTTTCCCATGAACATCTGTTTTTGACTTTAGTTGACCAAGTGAGAACTTTGGTAAAATCGAGTAAAGGCCTATATAAGCCATTAATAAGCTATTGAAGAGCTTATAACGACTTATAAGCAATTTGAACAACTAAAGTTAATCTTAACACCAACGACTATATTTCTTCACGGTTTGACTTTCGTTGACCAAACATGAAAATTGCTCAAACTTGGAATTAATACTTGAAAGTAGTTTCAATACACTGGATTAACTAAGTTTCATACAATAACACTTGAATTACAACTTAGAACTTATTTAAGACATAGAAATTTTAAAACGACATACATATGAAAATAAAAACTAAGTACTGCCCTCTTCTCTCCTTCTTCTTCCTCTCTTTATATGCAAAGGTCTTCTCTCTCTCTTCTGAGCATTTCCCACTTGTATTTGGGACCATTGGATGACTTGAGATGATAATGGCCATCGATGAGTTTTTTGGCGGGAAAACTAGATATGCCAGTTGGGACTGATAACTTGTGACAGGGAAAGGGGCAGTTAATGCATTTGGCTTGGGGTGTTTGGAGGGTAGGAATGTGATGATGATGGAGTGTGGGAGGTGTTTGCAGGTATAGGTGAGTGATGATGAGGGGGAGGGAAAAGGGAACCCGTGAGCGGTTTTATTATTTTAAATGTGGGTGGGTTTGACTTATAATTGACCGGGTAAAAGGGGTAACGGGTAAAAGGTTTGGACTGGACCGGGTCAAAGGGTGTATTGGGTTTGGGCTTATGTGGTTAAATGGACCGGATAGGATTAATAATGGATCCATGGTGTATTGAGGGACCAATCTTGCCAAAACTGAAAATCCAGGGACCAATAATGTACATTCTAAAAATGTAATCTGTAAGATATAACTTTTCACATACACATCAAACCATAACACAAAGTAGCATATAGATAGAATTCTAGAGAGAGAAAGTTAGAGGTTTAGGAACTTAGTGAGAGAAAGTGAAAGATATTATTATGAGCTCCAACTCTACCTTGGAAGGTAGAGTATTTATAGTCTTACATAAATCGCCACACATCGGGTGTGGATCGGGCATCGGATGGGTAAAGACCGTCCGTCCTCCACGGTGATACAAAACTAAATACTACTTAACTTAAAATAACTACGACTACGAGCTTTCTAACGATCACATATACTTGAGGTGACCGACTCTTTAATCTGGGAATTTCTAATTCTAACAATCTCCCCAAGGAGGTCACCTCAATCATGTACCAAAATACATTGAATACAACGGATAATACATTAACAATTGATCTTGCATTCTTGATGTAGTCATTTGCTTCTAAGCTCGTAGTCATTGATTCTTCACATTGCATGTATGGTTACTTCAAGTGGAGGTCTTTTAATGAACCACGTGATAATAATTTTGAGCCATCTTTTGAGATCATCAGCTATCAACTATCTCTGACACATCCTTTGTGGTGTTGGTATTATGTGATGTTGTGACTTTTAGGACCGACATGCTCACATTCTGGATCATGAAATCTTCTCATCAGAGTTGCGGAAGCTTTAGTTGATTCATGATATTGGCGCGATAGCGAAGCATGGGTGAAAATATCGAGTCATTGATGCACTAATCATGATTTCTTTCGAGATGAATGTGTTAAGTGAGCATGCGGCTATGGATTGACCGCTTCATTCGATCATTTGCAAGCGTCGGTACACGCATACAACGATTAGCAATAAATCGCACGAAAGTGTCTTTGATCACTTCGTTGAATTGAGTACACGCCCACGGTTCCCGTTGATCGATTACATGTCTTGCTGTGATCGGTATAATTTCGAAGAATTTCCTTGACGGGTTTCGCGGTGCTCTATTTGTTCTCAAGCGGAACATCTCAAAGAAGACAACACCTGAGGTGAGTGAACCGGTAATTTTAAGTCCACCGATTGATGAAAAGAGATTTGAAAAACAATCGTGTATTGCTCGATAGAAAATTGTTTTGCAATACAACGAAGGTTTTATTGAAAATCAATTATCAATCATAAAACACCTTTGATTTGAAAAATGAGTACACGGTAGATGTGCTAAAGAAAAAGGTTATTAAGCACAAAGACCGGTTTTCAAAGGTATCCGTCAATCCACAACACGAACCGAGATTGATTCAAGAATTGAATCGCCCCATTGTTTACATTCGGTTGTCACATGGTTGATCCATATAATAGATCTCACATGCCACCTACCGGGAGCTTGTTTGGTGTTGGCTCGAAGGCTTTCCATCTTCATTGTGGATGTGTAAACACATCACTCGGATGTTACAGCAATACCACAAGGATAATCGTGGGACTCGAGATATAATCTCTCTTTCCACATTGTGTGAAGCAGAGAGTCTTCATTGAAAGTGTCCTAATGAGATTTATTGATGATCTCGTGGCTCTAGACTCAATTTGTGCATATTTGGATCTGTCTTGGGAGACTAGGGAGAGGTCTCCTTCTTCAATATCAACAATCTCTAAGAGAAAGTTGATAGATAATGTCGGTTCCCGTGAGAATGAAACAAGTCCTTTTAAGAGGAACTTGAGTGGTTTGGAAAGTTGAAGTGCGATCGTCCTTTGGGTCCATAGCGTCTTTGTCTTCAATACCGATGTTACCTTAGTAAACACCAAGTAGCATATGAAGTGAACCGGTTTACGCCCTAAGGTTGAATAAATGGAGGCTATTTGTTTCACCCTTTTCTCATTCAATTCTTTTAATTCTTCAACCCCTTACGTGCTTACCGAGACTTCATAGCTAGAACCTTGTTGGGTTTATTCGGTACTAGCTCGGTCTTAGTCCGCACTCTTCCCATATCTCATTTTTCTCCTTTTATCATCATACCTAAGGACTTCTACACTAACTAGTGGATTGTCCCTGGGTAGATCCCTCGATTACGGCGGATCATGGAACCAATACCTAACCTTATCATCCTTATATCACCGTACATAAAGTAAAGTTGGTGGTCTATTTGGTATTGTTCATACGCCATTGGATCAATTGAAAACCATTTGAAAATCAATTCGGATACTTGTGATATATTATCAAAGCATTTTGTACACGAAATGTTTTTTTTGATATTTTAGAGCGAGAACTCCCCTCAACATGTGCATCAAGTATTTGAAAAGTTTTGCACACGGAGGCAAGAGAAAGAATTAACTTCTTTGATTACCATTTTCTAAAGATATCACCATCACTTCCTTGATCATAAAGCGTTTCGGGAAGGATGGGGTTTCCATAAATTGCTCCCCTCAATATGTGCCTCGAGGTTTGAAAAGAGTTTGCACATACTAGAGGAACCGACTGATGAGATAAATGATCACGTTTCAAATCATAGGTTTAAGATAGATGCTCCCCTCAACATGTGCATGGAAAATTTGAAATCGTTTGTCACATGTGGGCGGGATAGCATGTACATCCTTATAAAACCATTTACCGAATTATCGGTTTAAATCCAATTTAAATCACACATTCTCCCCGATCACAATTATCAAAACATTTGAGATTTGTGATCTCGTATAGATTTAAATTGATTTTGAAAGCTTTAAGGAGAATTGTGACTTGATTGTGAAAGCGTTTGAGCGATAAGGATCGGATTTTAAGACTTTAAACTCCATTGAAAAAAAACATGCATGTATATCTTTTGAAAACAACAATGCCAAATAACTTTTAATTTAATTGAAATCATTCTCCCCTCAATCAATGACATAGGTTGTTGATTGAGAGATAGAGATTTTGACAAATAAGTCGATGATTATCAAAAATAGAGATCGAGTTATTTATCAAAGCATTTAGTTTTCGGCGAGATAAATGTTTATAGAATCGAGCATGGAATTTGAAAACATGATAAAACATGGCTCTGTTCTTTCTTTTAAAACCGGGTTATTGCACGAAAATGACAATAAACCATTGTTTCTCTTTCTCCCAAAATATTTTTTTTTTGTTTTTTTTTTTTTTTTTTTTTTTTTAAGATTCGAACAACATCTAAAGTCCGTGTCATTCTTTGAATGACAACACAAAACCGTAGATATTATCGAACCGAGAAAAACATGACAAAATGACAATATTTTTGAAGATTTTTCGATTTTTTTTTTTTTTTTTTTTTTTTATGGATTTTGAAAGTTTTATATTTTCTATTTGATTTTTGAATAAATATTTACAAGAGATAGATGAAGATAGACCTTTACTCCTCGTCTTCCTCACGAAGGCGTTTGAGGAGTTTCGGTTGAAGGCTTTTCAAACCAAGTCGTGGAAGAATAAACTCAAAACGTTCTCTTGGAAGAGCTTTGGTGAAGACGTCGCTAAGCGATATTGGACCTCACAAAATATAGTTCCACCACACCTTTTCCACTTGTTCACGATGAAATGATGTCGAATGTCGATATGCTTTGCTCTTGAGTGTTGAGCGTTGTTGCATGAGAGAGCAATAGCACTTTATTATCACGATGCGAGAGGATTTTGTTGAATTCAAAGCCATAGTCGGATAATTGAGATCTCATCCATAAGATTTGAGCACAACAAGATGACATGGCTATGTATTCGACCTACAGAGAAATAGAAGTACTCATTTGCTTCTTTGAAGACCGACTCACAAGCATATCACCCAAAAGCGAGCACCTCCGGATGTACTTGACTGTATCTTGACAACTGCATGATCGGCATACTGCATAGGCCGTTAGTGACATACCGGTGTCCTTCGGGTACCATAGTCCCATATTGATGGTTCCTTGGAATACCGAAAGACCCGTTTAAGCGCTTCAAGGTGCTTTTAGTAGGCTTAGCACGGTATCTAGCACACATGCAAGCAGTGAACAAGATGTCAAGTCTACTAGGTTGTGAGGTACATCGGGATCAATCATACTACGATATTTTGTTTGGTCAATCATGATCCACGAGAGGTCCTCATCTAGTTTGGTTCGGTCAATCATGGGGTGTCAGCAGGTCACTTGAATCAAATCCAAATTTCTTTAAAATCTACATTGCATATTTAGATTGATTTATGAAAATGCCTCAGGGACTTTGTGAAATTTATAATCCCAAGAAAATGACATTTGTCCATCATTGACATTTGAAACTTTGAACTCATTTCATTTGAAAACGATCACATTCCATTAGGTGCAGTCGAGGCAAAAATAATATCATCAACATAAATTTGAACATGAATCAAATGTTTGCTGACTTCTGGTGAACAATGTAGGATCAATGCTCCTTTGATGAATCCGGTTGATAGAAGAAACTTTGTGATGTATCATACCATGCCCTTGGAGCTTGCTTTAAACCGTAAAGAGCCTTCTTCAAGCGATAAGCGTGAGTAGGATGCTCTTGATTCACAAATCCTTGGGTTGGCGGCGTGAGCGACTTCTTTAAGATCTCCATTAAATGCCGTCTTTACATCCATCGATATACTACCATGTTCTTACTAGCAGATTAGCGGAAAGATTACGATTGCCTCGATTCGAGCAAGCTGGAGCAAAAGATTCTTCAAAGTCTATACCCTCCTCTGGCGATATCCTTTAGCAACTAATCGAGCCTTGTTCTTGACACATCACCATGCTCATCAAGTTTTACTTTGAAGATCCATTTGAGAGCTATAATCATAGCACTGATCTGGAGCGGTACTAACTCCCATACATCAAGGCGATCAAACTCATGAATTTCATCTTGCATGGCATTGAACCGCCTATCTTCATTCATGGCGGTTTAGCATCTTTTGGTTCGATCTTAGATAGTACGGAGTTGAAGAAGCACCATAAGGCATCGGTTGCGAGTTGTTTAGGGTTGATACAGACGAGATGGATTTCAATGATGTTGTCTAAGGGGTGATCGTGAGTCCATTTAAGGGTGTTCATGTGGTAGTTGTTGAGGCCGAGGTAGGCGAGTCGATGTCTCCGAAGAAGATGGTTCGGATGATGATTCGGGAGTAGCAAATATGTTTTCAAATGGAGCATCTTGAGTCATAAAGGGATTAACTTCATCATTGATGCGAAACATTTCCATGATGTACATTTGAAGAATGATGATTTGTTGATGAGGCGAAGGATCGTGACGGTGCTTCTTGACTTAAAGATATTGAGGCGAGGATTGATTTCATTCTTTGGAATATGATCATCCTCTGTTGTAGGAGTCGACACCTCATTAGTAATTGAATCATCTGATTCGTCAAACATAGGATCAAACAATTTCTTTACATCATCTTGGATGGAGGTACATATGGAGTTTCTTGAGAGGAGTTTGGAACAAGGGATGAACCAATGGGGATTGTTTTGAAGTGCGGGTCTGTTTGGAGTGTCCGGGAGCCATTTGACGGTCGACTCATCAAGCGTAACGTGAATTGTTTCCATGATATTTCGGGTTCTTTTGTTGTAGATTCGGTATCCCTTTTGTTTGATGCATATCCTACAAATACTCAATGTCGACTTTAGCCCTAAGTTTCCCTAAGTCTTGACCCTCATTAGTTGGATAGCACAATGCACCGAACACACGAAGGAAAGAGATTAGGTTTTCTGTTGTGGACAAGTTCATATGGAGTTTTCCATATGCGGTGTGAATTAGGGAGCGATTTTGTGTGTAGCATGCGATGGCGATTGCTTGACCCAGAGAAACATTGGAACCTTTGAGTAGATCGACATTGTTCTAGCGGCTTCAACAAAGTGCGATTCGTCTTTCAACTACACCGTTACATTGAGGGGTTTGTGGAACACTTCTTTGATGGTGATTCAACGCTTTCATAGAATTCACTAAGTTGTTTGTTGACAAACTCGGTTCCATTATACATTACGATAATTCTAACGGTTTTGTTAAGTCGGACTGCAAATTTGTTTGATGAGTTTGATGATGATATCGGGAGTTTCATCCTTTGTCCTTAAGAACTTGACCGGTGAATCTAGGTAATCATCAACCACAACTAACACATATTTCTTCCCAAAGATATTACGCACCTCATTGGTCCACATAAATCCATATGAATCATATGAAGAACTTACGTGAGAGTTAGTAGGTTTGGGTTTATGGGCATACTTCTTGCTTTTTCCCGATTGACATCTTTGAACAAAGATGATCCTTTTCATACTTTAGTCTAGGTAAACCTACAACTAAGTCCTTTGGAAAGATGGGTTGATGGTGCAAGTTCAAGTGATTGAGGCGCGATGCCATAACCATGACTTTGTTTTGAAGCCTTTGATAACAAGCAGATTGAGAAGCCCTCATCATGTCATCGATAGAGATGGTGTAAAGATTTGACCCACAAGTTCCTTTTAGCAATTCCTTACCATTAAGATCTCTAACAAAGCGGTATGTTTTACGAAGGCAACTTCTAGATCGAGAATCACGAATTGACCAGCGAGCAGTTATGACCCAAACCTTCTACATAGTAAACTCTAGAGATGACACTATCACCAACAATATAATCTCCATAACCCGAGAATAGCACCGAAATGATCATTACCAAATCTAACTTGATCCCGATGAATTTGCTTATGAAGTTCATGAGCGCGACGGTCTCAGGTCATATGCTTGGAGCGACTGAGTCCGGTACCACGAGCGATTTGAGCGATCTGCGGTTGAACACAGACAAAAATGGATAAGCTGGATAATTGGGATCCCCATGCAAGAATGGGTTCCATTTGGTTAGTAACAATGTTTGGAACACCCATCGAAATAGAAGCATTCATATCGGAAAGTGAGGCAATGGAATCGTTGTGAATAGATGCGATACTAGTGTCGATGTTAGCCACATTCACGGTGTGATCACTTCTTAAGGGAATAGTTCTACCGGTAGGCATCCATTTTCTAGTGGGCATTATCGATTAGTCTTAAGACCAACGGTGTCCAATAAAAGCCTATTTTCTTGAATGTTCTTCCTGTGGGTTTCCCTTTTTTCTAACTTTCTTTCGTTTTGCCTTTTAGCCTTCTTAGCATGAATTTTAGCATTAACAATATTAGCTGGACAATTAACATCATTAGGCGAGCGGTAACACCACATTCATGATTAGAAGCGAATTCAAGCGAGACATCGGTACAAGGTTTGCAAATAGTATCGAATTGAATTAATTACGATGCGCCTATGGCTAATACTAGAATCAACACGATTCGTTTTATTCAATTCAAGCTTAAAGTTCCTAGATTGTTCTTACTCTCTTCCGGTGCACATTCTTAGCTTGAGCGGTCCTATCATTCTTTGTATTGTCTTGAGACTTTGACCTGCTCCGTTTAATGTCACCGATTACTCTGTAGAGGAATGGGAACATTAGTTGGTTTAACTACTCTTTGCATCACTGTTTAGATGTCTTGAAGTGCGAACTACATGCGGTGCACTTAGGTTCACTTTCATAAAACTAAGTCTTGTGATTTGTACTCCTAGAAGGCACTTGAGTTCTCTTTCTTAGCATTGCGGATCGGAATCGAACTACTTAAAGGCATACTACGGTTCACATTTAAAACATTGGGAATCGAATGCATATCATACTTAGCGTTAGGCATTGAGCATGGAATCAAAGGATTAACTCTCTCACTAATGACTTTGGGCATATTGTGATCAAGCATTCTAAGATTTTTGAGATCGTTTGGCATATAAGCATGCATGTCCAATTTCATTATCATGAGGTTTCTCTAGCTTATCCTCTTCAACAATCTCACTTGAGACATTCTAGGCAATCCTTAAGGGATGAGAAGTATGATTGAATGGCAAGTTTGTTGTTCCTTAGATGAGGAGGACATATGTCACAGATAAAGCATATTTATTACAAGTGAACCTTTGATACAACATTTTCCCCATTGGTCATTGGCATTTTCCATTTTACACGACTCTTGATTCTCAATTTCCTTTTGCAATGAAGCTATTTGTTCGTTGTTTTATTACAGTGACTTTAATTGATTCAAATAACTCATTGAAATGACGTTTAACCTTTTCATTTTCTTCTAGAAAACTTTCGTTTTCCTTTTGTAAAGCGTTTACTAGGTTTTGAAGATGAAAGCGTTTGAGAAATCGAGAATCTAAAGGAGGAGGCATTTGGGAACTGTCATATTGTTTGTTTGACCCTTTAATTGAGAGATTTGGGCTTTCAACTTTACGATCGTGTTGCCGAGCTTGAATCATTCATCACGTGTGTTAATTTGAAAAGCGCATCAAACTCGGAGCATCTGAAGATGTCTTGATATTTGAATTTTGACATTTTCTTTGAGATGTTGATATTTTAGTTGTAAATTAAAATACTCGACTTCTAGTTTAGAAAATGTTTAACCAAAGTGTCGTGATCATCGGTTCAATTTTCGTTTAGTTTAGAGTTAGTTTTTGAAGCTCAATGACACGATCATGGGAGACTTTCGAGAACGCAGATAGTTCATGAAATTTGGAAGCATTAATAGAGCAATTTGAAGCGGTGAAAAAAATATCTTGAGCAACACATTCGATAATAAGAGTCTCATTTAAGGTATGCAAGTTCTTCCTCTCAAGCTCATTATATTTTAGTGCACGCTCATAATCACTAACTTTAGCAACCATTGCATCAAATTCCTTTTCCATTCCTTAATATCGGTTTCTATCCCTTTTAAGACTCTCAAAGTGGTCTTTTAGAAGTTTAAAGAAGGGCATGACCTCGATTAAATAACATTCTTTCATTTGTTCAAAACCCTTTCTCCTTGATTATACCGGTGGGTGTGATCCTTTTCTTGCAAGTTTTCTCAAAATCAACAAATAGTTGAAATATAACGTATTGGCTAATTAATGTCTTGCTTTTAGTGGCAATTGTTCTAGGAACAAGATGCATTGGTGTATTAGGAGGATACACACGTCGCTCTAGGCATTTTCCATAAAGGGGTTTGTTTCAACAATATTTTCAACTTTACGCTTATCTAAATCCTTTTCGAGAAAACTTGTTAGAGTCAACATTGTTTGAGGCTTAAACATGTTCAAGGAAATCCAGTTTTCCTTCTTGTAGTCATGGGGGTGATTTTATTTTTTTTCTCTTTGCATTTAGGGTCATCTAATTTTTGTTCATCCTTTCCTAGTGACTTCATCGATTTCTTATCTTCCTCGATGCACTCAACACAACTAGGTTTCTACCTAGGCTTAAGGATTTCATTACCATCATAAAGCACCTTATGAGCATTTCTAGCCTTTTTAATTACCTCTGGATTTGGTTCCTCAACAAGGGGAATGCTATGCTTATCACTTAAGACTCGATGTTTAGTGACCATGTGAGCAGTCTCAATGGTGTTTCCTTGTACGTACAACTTGTTCTCAAGTTTGTTTTTCAAAGTTTTCAGATTAGAAAAATCTCTCAAGAGTTTTGATTCCTTTGCATTAAATTCTTGCTTAAGAATTTTAACATTTTCTTGAAGTTCTTGTTTTTGTTTAGCTGTTTTAGAAAGTTTTTCTTGCAAGGAATTTAATTCTTGTTTCAATACTTCTTCTCTAAACTTACTTTTTCTAATTACATTACTCACTTGGTCATCCATTTCCTGCTCACGGTGGTCAACTCAAACTTATACGTTGTTCATAAATAGCAACACGTTCTTTATAGGCATTTAGTTGAAATTACGGAATCATCGAGGGGCATGCGGTGTATTCATCAAAACATAGTCATTGTTGATGCGGAAGATGCATCACTTGGTACAACTTCATTTCACTTTGTTTCACATATTGATCATATGGGACAATATTGATATTACCCATATTTTCAATATTTGATTCAATAGTTTCGATTGATTGTACTTTGTCATGCATCATTGCACATTAACATCATCGTATAGTTTTAATACCTGCGAGATGAGCTTGTCATGGGATGGCCCGACTAGTGGTGAAGAAGAGACCTTGGGAGAAACCATTGGAGAAATGCTAGCCATAAAAATTGTGTGTCTGGTAGGTCCATCATCCACATCAGTCGTATGCATCACGGTCGGTGACTTGAAAGGCATTCGATGATTGTGACCTATCTCTGAATAATTTGCTCATCCACATCTGCATCATAGGTCTTGGCATTGCCCTCGAGAAAAAGCGACAATTCCTCTTCATTCAAAGCGACACCATTGTCACGAGCTTGTGCGGTGACATTTTATCTACGAAGTGTCGGCGTGCATGGGCGCTTTGGAGATGTGCGGTTCCTTGCAATGTGTCCCTCACCACCACAGTTATAGCATTTGATGGGCTTAGCTTGACCTTGGTTACCATTCCTTCCTCGATTACGGTTGCCAACATAACCTCTCCCGGCTCCACCTCGTCCACAGATCATACTTTATCTTTCACAGGCGGTTGCACTACGATCCTTCCATCTTTAACATTGGCTTGATTGTGTGGGTTAGATGCGATTCGAGGTTGTTGTTGGTTTGTGGGAGTATTCATGTTTTGACTAATGAGAAGAGCTAGTTGATTAATGAAGCTACCAGCGTGAGCATCGGCATCGACTTGTTTGTACATAGGATCGGGAATGAGTTTGTGATTACCATTACCCAAAGGTATGACTTGTGATGCTTTGGTTGTGATTAGATGTTTGAGTAGAAAATTTGTAGAGTCATTAGGCGAGCTTGTCTCTCCACGGTTGGTTTTGAAGCGATTGAGAATCAATTTTCAAACATAGCATGTCTCTCATTACGAAGGAGGAAGGCATAGAGTTGCTCATAGTTTGTATTCTTCAATCCTTTAGTGAGCTTCACGTGTAACAAACTTGTGCCATTCGGGATTCATGTTGTTCACAAATTTGAGTTCAAGCTGAATGTTAGGCATAGTCATTACGATGTTCCTCATGTCATTAACTAACTTATGAAATCTCACATAGTACTCATAGACATTCTCATGGTTTCATCTTGAAGTGCTCAAATTAGTCATAGAGTTGGGATCTCTCATCTTCCATAGTTAATTACGAACACGAGAGAAGCATCTTAACATTGTCCGCCTTAGCATCGTGTTATGATTGATCGACTTGTAGATGTCTTTAGGAAGACCTTGAAGAACAATGTTTGAAGCCACGATATACGCATCAAATCTCTTTTATCCTTATCATCAAGCTCATCATACATCTTAGGTACATCCATTCAGTAGCAGAGTACCATCTTCATTAGTGTCAAGTATGTCTCTAGTCGTCTCAACTCGATATGGTCCTTCATCAATGGATTTGAGGATGTTGACACCATTTTCCTTTCAAAGCAATACTGATCGATTCGTTGAGCCCAAGAATCGTAGTCGATTCTGTCGAGCATGGGTGGGCGAGTATCCGAGCCAGTGCTTGAACATCCTCGACAGCGATGGAGATGGCGGTAGGGCGTTGGTAGACATGTTAATGATTATCACGGGATTTTATAACTCTATGATTAAACCGGAAATAGATTCTTTCACGGGTTTTACTAAATCAAGAGAAAACCGTAAACAATCACTCAAGTCGCTAGAAGATAATGCACTAAGTCGCTAGAAGATAATGCACTAAGTCGCTAGAAAATAATGCACTAAGTCGCTAACACTTAATTAGCCACCAAGCTAAGTCGCTAGGTTCCAATTAAGCTAGCTTGAAGTAAGTCGCTAAGTAGTAACTTCGCTAACACTCAAGTCATAGCAAAATTTCGGCGTGATTCGCCACACAAGTCGCTAACTGATGCAAGTCGCTAAAGAGCAACTCGCTCTGAGACAAGTCGCTACCACCAAGTCGCTACCGTAGTGGAGAGTCCACTACTTGTACTTTAACTCGCTAGATCTAACTCGCTGGGTCTAAAGGCGTAACTCGCTACAATTTTGTAAAGCAAGTCGCTAAGTAGAAAATACTCCGTGAGCTAAGTCGCTAGCTTGAAAACCATATAAACATCACTTTTCAATCCAAAACAACCCAACCAAGATGATTCAAGCTTACCAAATGAAAACCTAAACACTTGTGATGATTCTAAACATAAAAGTACCAACAAAATTCAAACTTTAACACAAGAAATCAACCAAATGATGCAAAAACCACTAAAGTTTTTCAAACTCAAAACCACCTAAAACCACTAGAAATCCAAAGATGTGCAAGATATGATCTAACCATGGCTCTTGATACCAATTGTAAGATATAACTTTTCACATACATCAAACCATAACACAAAGTAGCATATAGATGGAATTCTAGAGAGAAAGTTAGAGGTTTAGGGAACTTAGTGAGAGAAAGTGAAAGATATTATTATGAGCTCGACTCTACCTTGGAAGGTAGAGAGTATTTATCTCTTACATAAATGCCACACATCGGTGTGGATCGGGGCATCTGGTGGGTAAAGACCCGTCCAGTCCTCCACGGTGATACAAAACTAAATACTACTTAACTTAAAATAACTACGACTACGAGCTTTAACGATCACATATACTTGAGGTGACCGACTCTTTAATCCGGAATTTCTAATTCCTAACATAATCAAGGGCCTTTCTTGCCATCATTCAATAATCAAGGACCAAAATTGACATTTAAAACTCAAAGGATATTTTCGACAATTTACGAAATTTCGTGGACTAAAGTTGTAATTTCTTAAAACTTTTGACATTTTCACCAAAGGACTAATTATGACAAATTATGATTTCAAAAGGACCTTTGGTGACCTTTCTTTAAAATAAGTGCTCGGGGACTATTTTGACAAGATTTGAAAGTCGAGGGATCTAAGCGCGATTATGCAAACTTAGCTCATTTTTCATCGATTTTAAACATTTTGCATCGAAACATATAAAATGCAATTTTGAGATATTTTCAGATTTTGATGCATTTTGAGCATTTTAAATGTTTTGATTCGATTTGACCAAAAATGATGAGTATTTACACATTCATCATGACGGCGTCGCATGTGTAATCTTATATATAGAATCCAATTTTCGGTATTTGGGTGTAGTCTTTTGGGTAAAACCTAAACCAGACCAAGGTTGTCTTATACAGTATTTTAGGGTTCCAAACCTATCTTACATCAAGATAAGTGTTTTACTTCATTAATATAATTATGTCTTTGATTATTTTGTGTATGCTTGCATGTTCTCTATGTCCGGCTAATTTACTTGTGTGTTTGCTTAGGGAATATGAAACTTAATTATTGAATATTGATTGGTTGTCTCTTATCTTAGTTGATTAATGATCTAGTAATGCGGTAGGTCATTTGTTGTACTTAATGCTTGATTAAATCTTTGTGAACCTTAGAATATAACTCCTTGAGTAGTTGTAAGCTAAACCATCCAAAGAGTGCCTTAGAGTAGAGTTTATTATCCTAGTGGGTTTTGTAGAGCGAGACCCTTTGGTAAGTTCAAGAGTTAGGGAGAAAGCATACCTTACAACCTTAGACACACAACGCAACTAAGAATAAGGGCGTGACAATTCAACCACCAATAGTAGATAATTAAGGAGTAGTAAAACCTAAGTAAACACATCTTTAAACTATCATCACGAGCACACAATAATTAGACATAGACTACATACACCTTAGATTAGATAATTAGACAAGTAGAGTAATCGGTAGCAATACCAACCCCAAATCCAAACCCGAGATTCGTACCTTTCCTTTCCTTAAAAATATAAAAAGATAACAAATAATCTTCCTCAACCCTGACCTTAGCGTAGTAACTTCTCACTAGCATTCCTATTCCCTAGAGAGCGATATCAACACGTGGCTTACCCTAATACTACACTACAACGATTAGGTTCATCGCCTGGGGTGTTGAAAAACTTCTTTCGAAAAAGGAAGTTCCTTTGACCCCGAACGACGCGTGTAGGCGTTATCAAGAAACATTTTGAAATGTCCATGATGGGTGAACTTACGTTCTTTCTAGGACCGCAAGTTCATCAATCACCCCGTGGTATTTTCTTGAGTCGGTCAAATATGCCCTTGAAATTCGAACAAATTTGGAATGAATACCGTGATACTTATGCCACACCAATGTCACATACCAAGAAGTCGGACGCCGATTTGCATGGGAAGCTGGTTGACCCTACAAAATCGTAGTATCATTGGGTCTCTCATGTATCTAACATTTAGCGAGACATGATATTGTCTTTGCAGTATATCTTTGCTCCGTTATCGATCGAGACCAAGCTGAAACCCACCTCTCTAAGGCTAAAAGAATCCTACGATACATCAAGGGAACCATTAATTTGAGGATCGGTATCAGAAGGATTACAGTTTTGAACTAATAGCTTTTAGAATGACCACCAGCGGCTTAGACTCTCGAAAAAGTACTTGAGAGCACTACAATTTCTTGGTGACAAACTAGTGTCTTGGCAATCGAAGAAGCGAGATTGTACATCGCTATCATCAACAGAAGCAGAATATGTAGCCATGTCGGCGTGTTGTGCTCAAGTCATTTGGATGAGAACACAACTCAAAGACAATTGGCAGATCTCCTCACCAAAGCCTTAGCTCATGCTAGGTTTAATGAGTTGGTCCACCGGATTGGTATGCGGTGTTTGACTCAAGAGGAACTGGATGAACTCTTAAAACATTCTTAACAACCAGTCAAACACCAAAACCTCTTTCGTAAATATTTTTCAAAAACAAAATATAAAATTATAAAATCCGATAAAACAACAAAAATATTCTTCTATCTATATTTTTTTTAACATTGCAAGTACAATTCTTCCGTCAACACTCAAATCTTTCAAAATTCAGTATTTTTTCGATCAAGTGTTGAAGGGGAGAAAGCTAATATTTTTCAGTTTAATAAAACCTTGTACTTGCATGTTACCTTATCCCGATTGTTTCTTTAATAATGGTGGTAACTTTTCTGGTTTACTAACACTCCTCGGACTAAAATTTATAAAATTTCATTATTTCTTAAGTCGAGGGGGAGTGTCGTCAAAAGTATTTCCAAAATATCATTCGCTTGGTAACAAAATGGAAGTTAAAGGCATTGGATGTAAATGGAAAAGGTGGAGGGTGAAATTGTCAAAAGCTTAAAGTAATTTTTACAAAACCTCCACCTAACTTTTCATATCATTAACTCTTCTCATTTATTACACCAACTACCTAATCTACGCATAAAATCAACCTTCAAATCGGTTACTTGATCATCAATTTGTAAGTGTTCTTGTGTTCTTAACATGATTACAAACAAGGGTTTAAATCGTTTCAAAACCAGCAGTTAGATTGTTAGATATGAGTGATTTTGTGTTCTACGCATAGCGTATGAACACATAATCAATGGTGAGTGTTGTGGTGATAAAGATAGTGTCAAAACGTTTGTCTAACATCACTAAAACCATTTTATCATAAAACATCACCCGAAACACGAATTGATTGATTTTGAAAACTAGGGTTTATGCGTGGAATTGGGTGTTTTCATATGTGAGTGTTTTTGGTGAAAAAGATAGTTGTATAATGTTGTATTCAAGTTGAATTGATCATATCTAGGCCCAGAAATTGCCCAGTAACATCAAACATAAAAGAATTGAATTTTAGGGTTTTAGTTCATACGAATTGGGTATTTTTTATTCATGTTGATTTTGATGTTAAAACTTGGATAAAACAACTTAATAGGCATACTAGACTTCCCAGAATCACTTTGGTGCAATTTCTATGGCTAGATTACTTACTCGTAAAAATTGAACCTTAGGGTTTGGGTTTACGCATAAGTGTTCTTACGCGTAACTGTCATATGTGTATTCATGATATGATCTGATGGTGAGTGAATGTAGATATTAATGATTGTGTTATGACGAATTTATTTCAGGTCTTCCACGTTTGAAAAATTCAGAATCAAGGTTTCTAGCAAACTACGCATAAGGATCACCTACGCGTAGAATGTTATCGTGAAGAGCAATCTTACGAGTAACTATGCAGCGTGAGTTCTACATATGGGACTCGCGTATCACAGTGAAGGATATGCGTGTGATGACCTCGCATAAGGTTGACTCTTTACGAGTAAGCCTTCGCGTAAGGTTTATATACGCCTACGCGTAAGCTCTACGCATAAGGTCCCTTTTCCCACGCGTAATATTTCTTCTGCGTAAGTCAAGATCCTACGTATAAGCTTGCGTTTCTGGCGTATGCCATTCACGTTTACGCATAAGCTTGCCATTTCTCGCTAAGCCTTGTTTTAACCTTAATTATGAATTGTTCGGCGTGCGAACTTGTAAATAAATAAATCATAACTCACGAAACCAATAATGTCCCTATAAGCAAATGTTTAACAAGTTGTGAATAATAAGTGAAAATATGGACTTCAAAACTTAAAGTTAATCAACTCGCGAAACTTATCACGGCGTCATTGGACTATTGGACAAACAAGTGACATTGGACTCGTAACAATCATCGACATATCACGTTCAATAATTGAACAATATAACCATCATTGACTAATATAATGTCTTTCGATATGTTGGTTCTTTTGGCTAAATATCTTTCGAGATCACGACATGGACGCTCAAATGCGAGAATGTGGATGCACCAAATGTTCTCACCGTTCTTGATATCTTCCTAATGCCATTTATCGATGAAGATTGGAAAGAACAATCTTGGGTTGACTTTGATAACCTCACATGCTCGAGTCTTCTTGCTTGATAGCGGTGGACATTCTAAAGAATCATTCTTATCGAATATGCTCACCAACTCTGCCACGATTCAGGAGATCTACATTGACAATTACGGAACACAATGAAGTAGATCAAAGGCAAAATGTTGTGATGTGACTCTTAATCACAAGCAAGTCACCATCACGCAGCGGAACTGCGGGCTATTCTCCTCATTCCTTTCATTGAACCAGCGGGTACAACGCTACACCTTACGAAGAGGTCATTCGCAATTCATGATCGACGCCGGTTGTGGCGAAGCTACTGAGGTAATCACCAAACACTCTTACGTTGACACGAAGAATATCCCTCGACTGAGAACCTCTTCATCATTATCACAAAATCATTTACGGATGGATAGTGGTTATGAGCATCCCAAGCTCATGGAACTACAGATTTTACGGGCTTTGGTCAACATGAAACATATCGAAGTTGAAGCTACGATATGGGATGACATGATGTCTTTCCTCAGCGAGGCGCAAGATCCCATACATCGGATACACAAAAGCTGGCGATCCGAGCTCTTGGGTTAAATCCGATATTCCTTAAGACTCGACGACCCAAACAATCACTCCATGTTGTATGAGCCTACACTCGCGATCGATTCAAGGAATCTACAACAAAAAGCAGTCTTTGTCTTCTTAGGATCACCTTCTGCTCGATGCAATCAAGCGGCTTTACTCATACAAAAGGTATTTGGTAGCGGTTGATGAAGGTAAAGTTAGTTTTCGATGACAAGTCTTACGGCACACCTATTAGGAAAACGGAAGAGGCAAGCGAGGAAGTGTTGTGTTAAGCGAGAGTCGAAAGTTCCCTATGAGGAAACCTCCACTCAAAAGGAAAGTTCCATCTAAGGAAGGCATTGTTGCTATTCCCATTCCCAGTGCGAACCGCAAAGAAAGCTAGTGGATGAAAGCTCGAGGAAACCGTCGGAAGAAGAGGTTATCTACTACAGGCGCAACCATTGACACTCCAACGATGGCTAAACCTCCAGGTCAAAAGCTCTCCAAGGCAAAGGAAGACTCTGATTTGAGCAAGAAGAAGCTCGGATGAAGAGCCACCGGACACCGACTACAGGCGGTTTAAAATCATTAGACTTCAACACAAGGCAAAAGTTTGGCAACAACAAATTCGTGTACTGGAGGGTCAGTGGTGCACTAACTACACCGGCTCACGATGCGGTTAATCAACCCGATAATGGAACGGTACCACCCCCGCGATCCACAACAACGGCGGAGGAGACCATCACCTATGATTTTGAAGAACCGTAAAAAGAAAAGTCGAGAAAGAAAAGGCGATGAAGAGGTGCGACTCATGCCAAAGCGAGAGGAAGAGGCGAGATTGAGTGAAGAAAAGACTAAATCTGGACAAGATGGCGAAGTAAACTATGATGATTATCTTCTCAGCAGTCCAACTCATTCCAAGGAAAACTTACGAACCTCCTAAGGACCACAGAACCTCCTCATGACTCTTCATCATCGATTCATCCTCTCACTCTTCACCACCACCATCCGGAAGATCAACCGAATCCACATCCAAATCGTAAAAAGCCAGCGGACTCTTGGATTTCTTAAGCGAAGACAAGGATCGTTAAAGGCATCAGCGGTCGGGAAGAAAGACATGCTTCTGAAAAGTGAATTTTCTCGTGACCGGGTTCGGTATCTTCATGGCGAGAATGACAAGATATCGGTGAAGGAGTACATCCGAAGTTCATGCAACGTGATCCTCGAGGGAAATAAGCGAGATGATCAAAGTTTACACTCACAAGTTCCTTCTTGACATCATTCACGGTATGACAAGAGAAATGTACACAAACAACTCTATCGAGAATCTATTGCATTTGGCCAAGCAAACTATGAGATCAACACCTATGCAAGTAAACATCAATCCAGTTGATCCCATAATATTCGCATATCTTTGAATTGGTTTCGGTACGGTATCTCAAATGTCGAAGCGATCGCAACTTTTACTTTTACGGTAAATTTTTGAAGCATTCTTTGGAATACCAACTCAAATCGACATGCAGAGAACAAGATGAAAGGCCTAAATGTCCAAGAGGCGATGGCGACAAGGATAAGGATAAAGATAGCGAACCCGAACATTCAAAAAGTCGGTGAACCATCATCTATGCCACCACCGAAGGACTCCACCACCAAGGCGATCTCCTCCTCGCTCTTCTCTTGACAAACCTCGGGACTCGAGGTTACCACCCGAACGGAAAACCGGTGTCACTTTGAGTATCTTGGTGGTGGCGATGAGGAAGACCACGAGCCCCAACAACAACCCGCCTCTCTTGCTTCAACAAAAAACCATCATCCTCGTCAAAGCCAAAGAAGAAGAAAAAGGCGCCTAAGGCGATGTCATCTCATGGCTGAGCGAAGATGACACGAAGTTTGAATGGTTTTCTCGACTTGTTGATGCCACTCCGCTCTAGCGATGATCCGGATATGATAGAAGGTGAAATGCGTTGGAGCATGCTAAGCTACTACAAGCAAAGTTCCGTGTGAAGAAGATGGCGAAATCGAGTTGAAACAAATCAAGAATGAAGCATTTTAACTACTCAAAGACATTTCGAAAAGTGCTATTGAAGTTGAATATCACCTTGATAATATAGCGCGAGCCATGTCTAACAACATTGATTGGCTCGACCACAAGCAAACATCGACTTCACCAAAAGAGACAACCCTCCATACTACACGGTTGGTCTAAACCTCTACCAACAATTGTGACGGATCAACCCGAGTTCCATTTCGCTACTTCTTCAACAAAGATTTGGAATTTCTTCTACGAGTAGCGATGGTTCAAAGAAATCGCTACATCACTTACTTCGTTCCGTGACCATATACTCCAAGCGCATAGCCATCGAAGAAAAGGCTACCCACATGTTTTCCAACGGTGGAGCAGTATGATATTGATGCAATGTGCGAGATTCACCATTGGCGAGCAAGCGAATCTACTACAAAAGGCGCCGGTTCGCAAGTCTCCACATGAAGTGTCTGATGATAAAGGGATCGTGGTTGTTAAGCATGTCACCCTTTCGTCTAAATGGGATTACACCTTTTCAAGACTATCGTGGTCAAAAGATAAGATGAAAGGACTATGAATTACGTGAGCGGACTTTCGAACTTGTCTCTCAGCGACATTGAAGATCATATCTTACTAAAGTCTGAGGGAAGAATGAGACATTTCTCATTGAAATTCAACGTGAATACATCAAGTCCTTACTCATCTTCATCGAAGCATAGTGATCCAGAGCGTGTAGAAGATTTACAACTTGTTGTTGAATCCTATCGGACCAGTGTCAACTTCACCAAACCTCGACTAGAAATACGACATCAACCAGCTCTCGATACACTCTCATCGACAAACCATTGGAGTAGTTTGCATGACGAACTACGTCATACCGCTTGATGGCATGTAGAGATCTTCAAGGTTTGGGATCGCACATTGAAGATGGTGAGGACGGTTTGGCTTATAGGTTGAAGGAGATACATGAAGGAATTGGTTCTCCAAGTGATGGAATTCTAAGGATGAGCGGGATGTGAAGAGGATCATCACCCTAATTGATGAAAGGTTATCTGAAGGACCAATTCGAACTACGGAGAGCTTAGTAGGTGGTCGTCCAGATTACTCTCACCGGTATCAGCATACGATCGCATTCACGGAAAGATTGATGGACTTCGGTACCCCTTAAAATGCTTCTATTTCATATTATTTTGGATGTGATTTTATATTGACAATAAAGCTTGTGCACGCATAACGATGTACAACCCGTTCTTGTAATGAAAGGACCACGTAGTGCGCTTGATGCCTGATCCTTATAAAAAGCGAAAGCTTCTTACTTTTGAGTAAAACCCATCAAACCTTTCACTTTTAAAGGTTTTGCTCAAAGAACAAGTACTTCCACACGTTTTCAAAACCTCAAAAGTTAGTATTACTTGTTGAGGGAGTATTTGCTAAAACTTTGTTCACAAAATTGTTCTTCGTGATAATCTTCCCACAAAACTTGAAATGGTCATATTTATTATCAAGCCGTTATCAAAATAACATTTATATATATGCCATTTTTGGGGAGAAAATTATTGTGATAAGAAATATCTTTGATTTGCTATTTGAATAAATCGTGTGAAAAGACTTAACCCGCGAATTGACGGGATGCGAGCGGTCATACATTGAAAAGATTTGTCTTCAAAGACTTATCCAAGTAAATTGTACCTATTAGAAGCTCTTGATAGACATGAACTTTGTGGGTTTGACAACCTTCGAGGTTTTCCACACCTTCAAGGTAGTTATTAGAGCTAGTTGTCACCTAAAAGCGACAATGTAAATCTTTAACTATACTGATATAACAGTGTCCCTAAAGGAATTGTCTATCTTGAGTCGTCGATTCAAAGTCGCGCTCTTCTCTCACCATGCAAATTTACATCTAAAACACTTAAGCACGTGTGGAGGGAGTATTTTGCAAATGATCAAACTCTTACAGTGGTACAAAATGTTTTCAATCATAACCACTTTGAGAGATGATGAGTGTGTAAATACTAAATCATTTTGGTCAATCTGAATCGCAAAACATTTAAAAATGCTCGAAATGCATCAAAATCGAAAATATCCCAAAGTGTATTTCATATGTTTCGGATGCAAAATGCTTAAAATCAAATGAAAAGCGAACAAAGTTTGCATAATTGCGATTTCGGTCCCAAACTTTCAAAAATTAGCGAAATAGTCCACGAGCACTTATTTTAAAGAAAAGTCACCAAAAGCCCTTTTGAAATCATAAGTTGTCATAATTAGTCCTTTGGTGAAAAATGTCAAAAGTTTTGAGAAATTACAAGTTTAGTCCTTTGAGTTTCAAAACTGACAAGTTTGGTCCTTGGAATATTAGAGATTGTCAAGTTTAGCCCTTGGATTATAATTTCAGAATGTACATTATTGGTCCCTGGAAAATCAAAATTGGCAGTTTTGGTCCTTGGTTTTGGTGAATTGCAAAAATGGTCCTTGTTTATTTAATATCAAACCCTTGAACCCTTCCCATGACTTGACCCCATGCCATATACCACTTGACCCCACTGAACCTTGAACCCTCCTATTAATAAATATCGATCAAACCCGTTTGACT